>JANCMC010050420.1:3609602-3724527 GCA_024363005.1 Charaxes varanes | reverse complement strand
AACACTCGAGACTTTACCTGCAAGATGCAATAACAAATCTGTTGCATCTAGTTATTTTTACTTATCATAATGTAAAAGAGTTGAACTGTTTAATGTTTGTTTTTGTAAGGAATCCTATTTTTCTATAAAAAGAATATTAGAAATACTTTTGACGTCTTATAAATCGACGAAAGCAAGCTGCACGCACGAAAGAGTGTCATGTGCCGCCTGTGCCGAGCGTGCAAGCGAGAGCGCGGAACAAGCACGATCGGCCTAAGCGCATAAAATTATCATCCGTAAACCGACTGTACAGAAAACCATTATTTTTAGGCTAAGCTCAAAGTTCATGTAAGAAGTATAAATCGCTTATCATATAAAAATGTGGCGAATGATTCGCACCGGAAAATGTTTTTGTGGAGCGTTTTTATAAATCTATAATATATTTTTTAAGTTAACAATTGACAATGGGCAAAATAAAAACAAATAACACATACAATTCGTAGTTAGTTCTTTAGCGACATTTAACGCAAAGAACTAGCTAGTTATTTACAAATAACATTTTTGTAATGACTTAAGATATTGTCCGACACAAAGCAAACTAAATAAACTGCAATTGTTACTGACTATTAATGACTGGTCTTCAAGAATCTTATTTACACAAATTAATAGTTTTACTAGTAATGGCTTTTATTAATATAGCCGTTTGTTTTATCACCGGTCAATTTGCAAATATATTTTAAGAACGGAAATGTAATAAGAAATTATGAATATTTTATATTTGTAAGTTATATCTAGGTCTTTTTAACGTCCGATTTTGATGAAATTTTATGAGAGCCACTAGATGGTTGGTCTAGATTCACAATTTTACCCGAAGACCACAAGTTTATGTTAGTCTTCGTTACAACTTTATACTGGCCAAACCACTATTTTTAGAGATTTCAGGTTGCCCTTTAACATTTGAGGTCAAATACCTCAAAAATACGTAATATCTCAATAGTTAGTCATACAAAGTAAATGAAATTTCACTTTTAAAGGTCTCTGGCTTAATTATTTTGTGAAATGTTTTGCTTAATTGTAACAAAAATGCCAAGAT
This sequence comes from Charaxes varanes, assembly GCA_024363005.1. Lineage (NCBI taxonomy): Eukaryota > Metazoa > Arthropoda > Insecta > Lepidoptera > Nymphalidae > Charaxes > Charaxes varanes. The sequence goes on along the minus strand of JANCMC010050420.1, from coordinate 3,723,455 downwards.
TATTGCTGGCGTTTAAAGTATTCGTAAATGGCAATACCCTACAAAGGTAAAGGGACGGTTTGAACTTTACTAAAGTTTACACCACACAGAATGATATAGATAAGGGATATTGATTCAATTTTGTATCCAATCTTTCTGTTTGTGTGGGTTAATCCTTCAGATGGGCAAATAATCTATCCCATAAATCTGTAAACATTAAAAAATTGAAGCGTCTGGTTTTGTTAACGATATAAATTATCTTATTAGATTCATAGGCACCAATGGAGTTCTCCATAGTGTTATTCTTCAAAAGTTTCTAAAATAAGGTAACAAAATAAACAGAAGCCGCAACTAACAGCTAGTAGAATCTTTCTTGCTTAAAAAAAAACCAAATGGGACTGTCCGGGAAGCACCAACTTTTAAATAAAAAAGAATCATCAAAATAGGTTCATTCAGTCGATAGTTCTGTGGTAACAAAAACACTTACAATAATGCAGTCCAATTGGGTACCTCCTTTTTCTAATGAAAATCGACTATGAACAAATGAAGCAGAAATGCATTCGTAGGTTTTTGTATTAGCCCGTAGTGAGCGTTGACGTCCTTTGATGGCAGTGTATTCCAGCGAGTAGCGACAATGAAAGGAACTCTGTGTAATCTAGCACGCTGATCTGACCAAATCAGGAACATCCTGGGACTAGATATTCCAACTGCCTTGAAACGTGCTGAAGACCGAGTGGCATGGAAGCAGCTGGTTTACCTCTCCGTCAAGGCATACCAGAACGGGCACGACCTTCATCAGTCAAGATATCGATTAAGAAGAAGGTTTGACAATTTGGCAATTCGTTAATAAAGTTACATTTAACGTGGTGCGGGGAGGGAGGGGTAACCGTTATGAACGTTTTCGAGGTATGAATGCCACAATAGTGCATTTTGAAGCGAAGCCACCAAGGCCAAGACCAAGATCGCCTTGGCCACTTCGCGGTATTTTTTCTTTTAACACACAATATGCCGTTTAAGCATAACTTGGATAAAAATGTCAGTGTAACCAGACGGAATATCAAAGCGTGTCACGCGTGCCTGCCTCCCCGCAACGCGTCAAATTTAACATTATTATCAAATTGCCCAAATGTCAAGTTGCAATATATTAATGACCGGGCTATGTGATGTATAATGAAGTTTAAATAGTAATTAATCACTTAGTCCGATAGAGCTCGACTTAATTGATAATGCCCGGTCGTTTTTAACAGTGCCCGGATTAATCACTTGGTCCGTAACATGTATACCACAGAAAAATAATAAAATGGCCAAAAGCGTGTCACGTTACGCTAATATAGAAGGGTTCCGTATCTGATACGCTGTAAACATATTTGTTAAATATCTTCCAAAGTTCTTGTCCGATTTCGTTCAGAATAATTTTCCTAATGAGTTTTTAGCGTGTTCAATCAACATGGAAAATTTCAAGTCTCTACGTCTCACCACCACCTTATGGGCAGATAGACGGACGGACAAATGGACAGAGCGAAATTATAAGGGTTCCTTGAAGTACTACGGAACCCTAAAAGAACACAAGCTCTTCAGGAGTTAAACATGAAAACGAATCGCCAGGGAAGTCGGTAATGGTGACGCTAAAGTCAACAACAGGCGTTCGGTAACGGTGTCACATGTTCCATGATTTTGAATTCACCCAAAAAGTACACATATATGTACATACATTGTATACATAGAACACATGGAAAGGTTAAGACATACGATAATGCGAATTCAATGGTTTTTCCCATCTAAAAAAATGGCCAACGTGCCAAGAGAACGTTTTCGCCTCAATAAAAATACTTTTAGGTAATTAAAAGATTTTAATTAAACCTATGTTTTCGTGGTTTAATGACATTACAATATATCTGTAACAGGTAATTAACACTGTAAGTTATTCAGTCATATTGACATTTGAATCCACTCGCATGGACGATGGTTCCTTCGCGACCACATGTAACCGGATACTAAATATAATCGAACAATGGATATATATCAAAGTAATAATAATAAGATAATCTCATTCTTCTTCTTCCTAGCGTTATCCCGGTGTAGTAGTACCAGGGTCCGCTTAGATTGCAGAGGATTTGGCTGTGGGGCTCGGAAGGCACGTAAAACAGTGGAACCCGATTAATGTCACTTTGTGATATTAGTCGTAAGGTTTTAGAAATCGTGGGGTTCCGAAGATGACGTCAGATGGCAATCGGTTATCTTAACTCGCTCCACAGTCACATCCTCTACAATCTAAGCGGATCCTGGTATTTAACCGGGATAACGCTAGGAAGAAGAAGAAGAAGAGCTGCGTTATAATAATTGGTAGTGTAGTCTTACAAATAAATTAACTGAAAACCGTTAACAACGGTTAATTTCATCTTTATAAAAAAAAATGCTTACTTTGATTTCTCGTGGAACTGCTGTTTGGAACACGAAGACCACGCGTAGTTGTGCAACGTGGCCACAACCGTTGGTGCCATGACTGATCCTCGGAGCCCTTCTGATTCGCACTGGTCTTCACCGTCATGAGTAAGACCCAATCTAGAACAATAATTTTCATTGAACGGTGAACCATGGAGGCATTTCTTACGCAAATAAGGTGTCAAACAAGCATAATATAATCGGAGTGAAATCCGCAAGGTACCCGTAACAAACCCGGACGCCGCTAGGGTAATGTCGCATCCACTAGTAACACAAGCCTTTAATTTGAACTTAGTAGGAAGGGAAACGGGAATATTAGACATACCTAAAGACTATTCCTAATATAAAAAATACAAGTACCGGTATCAGCTCAGGAGTTGCCGAACCTTTAATTTCGCTTCCCAACGAGCATGATGTATTACATGATGATATATCTTCAATAAGCAGATTCACGATTAGCAGCGAAAGGTCCAGTCCCATTGATTTAAACATTATTACTCTTTTGTCTATAGTAATAAACAAACTACGGAAGTATACATTCTTTTATTTATGTCACTTTTTGATTTTCGCGCCAATTTTTACGTCATCGCCAGTGATATACATCAGTACACCTTGAAACCAATAAAGCGTTGATTATTTAGGGGTTTTGTTGGTAAACACATTCATACATGGATAGTAGAGTAATTTGTCTTTGATTTCAAATAAAAAAGTATTTATTTGGGAAGCAAATTTTATTGGACATCACTAGAGCTATGGTGTGATTCTACTTTTTTAACGTGGCCCCTGATAAACGATGATTCATTGAAAAACACGCACAATGCCTCGCTTTTGATTGGTGTTGGGTTGAGAGATTATCTAATATAATCGAAAGGAGTGACCATAATGTTTATTTACGGCGGAAAAATGTAACTTCACTTAATGCTCCTGACATGGGAAAGACGGACAACACTTGGTACATTTCATTAAGTGAGGTTGGTACTTGGTACTTTTAATTAGAGGTAGCGCCACGCTTTTAGCCGACTTGGGCCAGCGCGTCCAGGTACGTGTACCTCTTTCTCACATAAGATCGGCGTGAAGTGGCGGCAATGTTGTCGCGTCCCTCAATTTATTAGTATAAGATATGATATTACCATGAACCATGTTACTCAATTCTTTTAATTGTATATTTTTTCAGTGCCTAGCACTTTTTTGGTGTCACTTTCAATTTATAGAGTTGACAAATGTTTTATGTGTATACTAGCTATTTCCCGTGACTTTGTCTGCGTAAATTTAAACTTGCCATTAGACCTTCTTATTCTCTCCCTGACAAAAAAACCTTATTAATGGATGTCTACTAACTATCAACTACCTCCCTGCCATGTTTTAACACACCGCGATTCTTCAAAAGGCCGAGTGGGCCTGGGCCTACAGCGGCAAAGTGTGGTCGTTTTTTTTTTTAGTACTCGCATCTTTGTTGAACCCACGCGATTACATATAAAAACTTAAACGTGTCCATATAGCATCCCGAAAATAACAATACGCGTATGGCGAATACGATTATTAGAAATGGTAAGAATCAGTTTCTGAAGTACTGATTGAGATAACTTAATTGTTTTCTATCATTTTTTTTTTATTTTAATTTAATTTATATAGTTCATTTAATTTATATCTTTCTTTGGCTGGGCGGCCACCATATCAAATCTGCCATTGGGTGTCCAAGAAGTATTGGATAATCAATCAGAAATTTTGTTAGTGACATTTACAATTACCTGCAGATCCACATGTGTCCGGTGTCACATGATATGTATAAATGTATTTATAATTTGCATCTTACCATAATATAACATTGTTATGGTCAGGAAGAGTTATTTGCAAAATGTCAAGAAAAAATTTAATTTTCCCAACAAAGTCTTTTGAGGATGTTTATTAATTCAATACCCTTCCTTTTGTTTTAGCATGAATTCACTGGACACAATTAATGTGACAGCGCAACCAATGTCAGAAACTGGTGAAGTTCATCAGCTGTTCCTGGCGACGAAGGCTGCGCAAGTCATCTCGGGCATATTTGTATGGCTGGCGCTATTTATAACTTGCCAACAGGTGAGTTTTTTCCTATATCTATATACTTAATATAAGTCCTGCGGTTTTCAAAATTTTGTTATAGGTTACCTTTCACTTTTATATTATACATTATTTGTTTGTCCATTTATGTACTTTTAAATATCAAGTTAGTTTTGATAGCTGTGCTGTTTTCCTGCTGGGGAGCATGGTTGCCAGATCTCTTTTACCTTGTACTCATTTTTCAAAAGCTGCCAATGCTTCTGCAAGCCTTCACATACAGGAAAATTGAAATGAGTTGAATTGAGAAACTTGCACTTTATATATACAGATTCACTGTTGAGACACTTAGAATACTTAAGGAGAGTACTCATTTCTGGATACTCGTTATAGGTATTTAATTTTTGACCAAATTTCCTTAAAATTGGATGTAGTGTGTGACTGGTGTAACACTTGGAATACTTAAGGAGATTACTCGGTTTTCGATACACTTTATAACTATGTATTATCCTCGGCACACCGAGGTCCCTGCAGGATGCTCTGAGGAAACCATACCGGGTCCTCGACTTCTGGCAGGAGCTTGGCAGGTGTAGGTTTAGGAGCGCGCTCTTTATAGTGATCACTAACACTCACCTTTACTGCCAGTGTTCCCTCTCCTGCCCAGCCAAATCTGGTACGATCCTACCAGTGCGGCTTTATATGTATTTTCTTATAAAGAATTTATGACAGTTCTTAATTAAACAAGATTTTTAATGGGTTGTACAGGTATTTTTCTGATATGGTACACTCCTCGGTCCTACCGCGTGTAATTTGGTTTTGTACGCGTAATACTCAATGCTTATAAACTTATACACGGTACCTACGATAAAAGGCCAATTTTTACGTGCGAGAATTCTCCAAAAAGGTCCGAATGACGGATGTCCACACACTGTTAAGTGATGTTATATATAAACCACTTTTGTTGAATTTACATTTTACGGATTTTTTCCTATACTTTTGTTACAAGATATAGCTTCTTACCAAATTTTATAATTTTAGTTCAAGGGGAGTGCCCTATAGGTTTTGGTTTCCTTTGCTAATGTATGGAAAATGTGAGATAAACCAGATATATCTTTTGATTACGTACACTCATACAGTCGATATTTTCACAGCTTTAAGGAACTGCAGATTACAATATTTAATTTTAATTTCAACATACATCTACGCGTACCTATTAAAAAGAGTCTTCTACAAACAGACGGACAACAAAGTGTTCGTAAAAAGGTTTTTTTTTTTACTTCGGAGGTACGGAATCCTAAAAAAACCTATATACTACACACGCTAGACAACCCTGATCTTGTATTACGCATCAATAGAAAGTATGGTCTTGGAAATATAATTCACATCTCGCAATGGGACTAGGGTTCTTTTTGTTTGTGCGCTTCCAAATAGGTTACCATCATTGCCATATTTCTTCCTTATACTAAAAGCCTTGCCTTTTAGGAATATTAGATTACTGCACCGAGCGCAAAGTTAGTCATTAATGCACGAGTGTTATGTTGGTTGAAGACTTTAAACCTCATTGGTAAATTTATATGTTAATAAAAAACAGTGCAACAATGAAATTTCTCACAACATTTCCGCACTGTTTGGGGTTCTAAGCAGAAAATACGTTCTTTGTAAATAATGACAAGATTACTGCGTAGTTGAAATAAAAATAATTTGATTTCAACATTATAATAGGACACATAAATTTTCTTAATTTTTGTAGATATGCTAATCGCACTTCCTTATAAATAAAAGATTAAAATATTTAACAACAATTAAACATTATCTTATTGCGAAATTAATCAATGACATTAAAATTATCTTGTATTGTCGAATTCCACAAAGTAACACCGCAATTTATTATCCGAACAAATATCCTACTAATATTGTAAACGCGACAGTTTGTACACATGGATTGTACATATGTTTCAAGAAGTATGATGGTAGGTTGTAAGAATAATTCGACATAAGAGACCATCACTACGAAGACATAAGAGGCCATCACTACGAAGACTTAAGAGGCCGGATTGCCATCTGACGTCATCCTCGGAACCCCCACGATCTCTACAACCTTACGATTAATATCACAAGTGACATTAATCCGGTTCCACTGTTTTACGTGCCTTCCGAAACATGGAGGAGGTCGGATATCAAATATAAACCAGTACTAGAATGGGTCACCCATCTATCACCCGGTCGCAGCAAGAGTAACTTAACTTAGCAATCGACTCAAATGCCGACCACTGATTAGGCCACGACCTCCTCGCATGGCTGTTAGACCATGCTGATGATGACATACATGAATATACTCCCCAACCAACTATAATAGAAGTTGTCACGTCGAAACAACGTGCGAACTAGCAGCCATTCGCACATCTTCATGAGAAGTAATATCGGCATATAGACGTAGCCTAACAAAAGAACATTCTAACACCTCTTTCTTAGTGCGTAAGTAAACATATAATTGTTAGCATTGATGGTAGCTTATGCAATGTGATCGTCGTTTCAAGGTCAGGAGTGTTTGTCAGTCAATAGGAGACACGATATGCCAATGGTTATAACAACCTAACTCTTATAAAAGGGCTCGCAAAAACCAGTAAAGTAAGCGTTATTTTTAGAATTTTATTCCTTTTTGAAAATATCAGATAATATATTTAAATAAACGTGCTTTTTTTCACCTTACGTAAATTGGAATTACCTGTTCGTTTACGGAAAGGAACGCAAGAATTTACGTAAAACAGAGTTGGATTTTAGACACCCCATCTTAATGTCCAAATATTCTCAACCGTAATATTTGCAAGGAATCAAACACTTGCCTCGTACGATACCTCTGTGAAATCATTTGCCAGCTCAAGTGTTTTCAAATCTTTACTCATGTATCAAAGACTGGCTACGTATATGCGAGCGTCCTAGTACTACTGTTGTCCTTGAGCGTTAGGCGTCGGTAGTACGTATTAAGATGGGAGGACTGATATCAACAGGTGCCTATTAGGTCAAAACTTTCTCGCCTTCTAAAAGGTTTCGGTGCCATTCGATTCGCATCTAGATAGTTTTTGAAACAAGTGATGATGCGTCCGCAAAAGTCTCAAAACTTGAAAAAAAGGAGTTTAAGTTTTTCTTATATTCTAAAAATCTTATTTAGAGATAGCGCCACGCTTGCAGTTCTTTTGGTGTGCGACCGAATTGGGTCGGCGCTTCCAGGTACCAGTACCTCTTTCTCGCATAATTCCTTCGCCTCTTGTAATATATAAAAAAGAAAAAAGAAACTATTTGAGATATAACTGATAGAATCAGGCGTTGCGGAAATCTATGACATGCATGAAATACTAAACTACTGTGCTTAAATCCGCTAATGAATACGAGGGAAAATCGGTGCAATGCTGCAACCCGAAAGCTTCATCACCGAATCTGCCACTAAAGCACAGCACTACACTGACTTTCCGATGTGCCGCAACGCACGTTTCGCTTCGACACCGAAGCATCATCAGGAGATTCAAACGTAATTAATCAGCTCTAGAGTTATTAGCTCTATGGGTACGTATTAAATGGTAATGTGAGAACCAAAATGGCCGACTTTTAAAACGTTACGATACTAGTGAATAAACAAAAATAAAAATATCGTGATTGTCTCTTCGACTCTGAGGATACGTTCTCATTTATTATATGCCCATTACTAATTAAGTATTTTTTCAAGTTATAGCTCAATTTCGAAATAATAATGATGTGTATAAACTTGTGAAAGTGCACAATTGAAATAGGTACACGCCCTAAAAAAATTAAACATTCACTTTATATATGTACAAATAAAAAAGATTTTGAAAAGGAGTTTTTTTTTTTTTTTTTAATTTACCGTCAGATGAATAATATCTACTGTTGCCTTCTTTATATCTCAAAGAAGCAAACGTTACCTGTCTGATGATACAATCATGTAGGTTGAGCATGCATAAATTATTATGAATTATAATAAAATTTTAACATTAAATAAAGCGCTGTTCATTATTACCTACCTAATTATCAGACCAAAACTAGAAAGCATTCAAAATCTCATGTTCACACAGAACGGAGAATATTCTTCAACAAATAAGTAGTAATAATACTTTAACATAACTTTAACATTAGAGCACAAGGGCGCAAAGAATTTAATGTGCTGTTTCGGTGTTTATTATGAAATAAATGAATAAAAAGAAAACAAATTTGAAACTTCGGTGAAACGGTTCCTTAACGGTGGGTTGATACTATTCCTAAAAAAATATTATTAACAATTTTGATATATTCATATAATGTGAAAATAACCGGGCAAGTGCGAGTCAGGCCCGTGCAATAAGGGTTCCGTACCATCACGTAATACATACTTTACCCAAGTAAAGTTACGGTGGTAGTAAAAGTATAAAAATCTTAAAACAGCCTGGCTCTTTTAAAGATTTATACTTTTCATAAGATTAATTTTGTTTGGACAAAGGTACTGCACCTTTCCAAATGTATAGGGACTGTGACATAAACGGCCATATCTTTTGATTGTTTGACGACAAGCGATCCTAATATGGTTCTTTTTTTATTACTTTTAGGTGCGAAACCCTAAAAATTTTATAAAAATTGAATTTATAAAAGGAAATCTAGTGTGTTACTCTATCTTCCAGTGACAAAGAAACATAAAGTCTATCATGATTATAATATTAATGTCTAGACAGCTATAAATGTCCAAAAGTGTGATCAAAGTATTGACTATTAATGAGGCCCTAGCACGAACATTTCGAACCGTTCGAAGTCGACAAGTCGACATTATTTCGGATGAAATATTCGTGCTCGGCCCAGAGATGACCCCTCTTAGTGTCACGGCGGCATTGACATTGAAAAGCGTGACAGGATAAAGACTTGCCTCCTGTGGGCGTAGCGCGAACATTTTCATCCTAAATGAAGTCGACTCTTCGACTTCGAACGGTTCGAGATGTTCGTGCTTGGGCCACTATCACCGTCTCTTTCTAACAAGACGTGCCTATCTCGCTCGCTATGTTACGTACTAGTGTCAGCCGGGTTCAGTTTGTTCGACGTCGTCCTCGATGGAAGACGTCGCCCTTTCGTGCCTGCTTCATCTGTCCGTAACACTGCATTAGCGTCGAGATCTTATCTTTCGAGATCTTCGGATGTATTATCTATATATATGTATTCATATATTTCTTCGCCACTCCGCGATATCCTTGACACCGTCTTCGGACACAAACACTTTAAGCTATGCTAGGCTCCGATATAAAGCAAGAGTCAATGGGTTCATTCTAGACGAGCGCGTTTCACCACAGACCACATCTACGCTTAACATCAGGTGTGACTGCAGTCAAGCGTATCTGTTATAAAAAAAACACCTGTGACAGAAAGCTGTAGAGCCAGATTTCCCAAGTAGTCTGATGTGGAAATTACAGCAAAGAATATGACATGAAATTTACAACGTCTGATATGAATATCATTTCAATATGTATTTCAATTTTACAAGAGGAGTGCGGCAGAATTTAAAGGTACGTCAACACTGCTTCGTATTCATAAATGCAAAATACCGAATGATGTATTGAAAGCTGTAAAATCGACTCGGTTTTAAAGCTTGAAGAATATCAGAACCATTTTCCACTGCATAATATTGAAAAATTATGTAAGTAAGAACAAAAACCTCCGCTGAAAGCTAAATTTTGAATTAAACAAGGAGCTGGGTTCAATACTAACTGCTACCCGCGACTTGGCCCGCGTGACTACTGATTCTTTAAAATTTTGAGTTTTTCTCTTCGGAACCCTAATAATTTAGTTGCAAGCAAAGTAGCCTCTTTTATCTATAGGTAAAAGTCGTTCGGAAGTCCGATGAAAGTTTCGGAGATTGCTATGAACAAACAGGCAGATAAATTTTTTTCAAATTGTGTTGCAGTTATGTAACAGAATTCGGAAATGACTGTAGCCGCACTCTTATTAAGGATTTACCAGCAAATTATATAGAGAAATCATTTTTACATCAAAACGTAAAGTTTAGGTACCATTTAACGAAATTTGCGTAGACGGAGGAGTATGACATTTGGGACAATTTTAGTTTACATAGGGGAGCGTGTAAGAGCATTAATATTTAAAAAAAAACGTGCATTATAAATATATGTATATAAATTCTTAAAATACAATAATTACTTTACGCACACATGCGTACATGACAACCATGACAAAATGTATCTTGTTAATTATTTGATTTAATTAAATTGTGAAATATCGTCCTCCAAGGGGTGGATGATCCTTTTTATCTGTAGACTACTAAAGTAATAAAAAAAAACATTAACGTGATGAGTTGACCGTTTCGAGCGCCATTTTGCCAGATCCACACACACAGACATCCGGACGTCCCAGGAAATATCTTTTTATTCAGTTCTTTTTATACTAAATAAAATTATTCTACTTCCAAAGTATAATAACTGAAGTCTGCGATCCCTTGAAGCTGTAAAACATCAAATTTAACACTTCATAAATATTTCGAACTTTTCGTTTAGTCGAAGTTCTTTGCATTTCCCTTGACTTTAAGATATCGAGATTCCATTTTATTTAGCTTGTGTGTTTCCTTATATACAAAATCAAACTAGTTTATACGAGTTTGTCGACGACTTATACCGACTTATGATAGAAAGTTTTAATTTGTAGACATTATAATATAAGAAAAAGCTAGAAATTGCTAAATAACAGGAACTTCCAGTGAAAGGGCGGTAACATTATGCTGCGAGACTTAAATGATCTCTCACTTCCTTCCCATTAAACTTTCTTTTTATTATATTATATTTATATTAGTAATATATTTATCTTACTAATAGACTAATTCCTTTTTTCGGTGTGTTTAACACCAGACAGTTGGTAAGAATATTTAAAAAAAAACACCCGACTGAGTTTGTTGCGGGCTTTTCTCGATGCAGGGCGCTTCGGAACCCTTGTAAAATTAGTTTTCAATTCGTAAAATTTATCACGAAATGTTATACTAATGATTTAAAAAAATAATACACATGACGTTTACAAGTACTGTAAACTTTATACGAATAAAACATTTTTGACTTTGACTTTATTACTCCAGATCTAAAAGCTAAATTCAGGTACTAAGCTATCTTACGCCATGATAAGAGCCCACAACAACCTCAATCGGGTATTCTATACTAGTATATTCGCTATACGATATATTATATATACTACTCCACGTAAAATTAGGAGAAATTCTTTAGTGATATATAGCTTATAGCCTTCCTCGATAAATGGGCTATCTAATACGGAAATAATTTTTCAAATCGGACCACTAGTTCCTGAGATTAGCACGTTCAAGCGAGAGAAAAGTCATATATCATGAAAGCACTGAAACCAACCAGGGATGTACAGTTATGAAATTTGACAAGGAGGTAGTATATAGTTGGTAGACATCCGCTAAGAACGGATTTTCACAGGTTTGTATGAAAGTCCAAAATTTAAAAACAAACTTTTTTTTTAACTTTTCTCCCAGGGGGTGGATCTTCTTATATCTTTCCTATAACTGGTCAGATCCACTAGGGGTATGTGACCCCGGGATACTAGCTGCTATTGTCACTTGTCCTATACCTTCCGTGACAGAAGTACCCGCATCCTTTCCCTCCTCCCTATCTACCTTTATATCCTTTTACTCCATCCCTTTCCCTTAATTCTGTCTTTCTAATTAGAGGTAGCGCCATGCTTGTAGCCGAATTGGGCCGGCGCGTCCGGGTACCGGTACCTCTTTCTCACATAAGATCGGCGTGAAGTGGCGGCAATGCTGTCACGTCGAGTGATGGCATTGTTGTCGCGTTTCGTACGGTTTTTGAGATTTCCCAGTGGCCTAATCTCGCCATTAAAGGCTGGCAACGTATCTGCGAGCCTTCTGGCGGCGCAGCTGAACATATATGACTATAAAACCCCATATATGGGTATTTGGCTTTTATGGAGGCCAGCGTTAGTTGTTAATTCACCTGAAATCGCACGTAGAATACTTGTGAAAGATTTCGGCAACTTCCGAAATCGTTATTTGGGCTCCGGAAACACGGATCCTATTGGAGGACTTAATTTGTTCGCTATCAACGTAAGCCCCTTGGATTTTTAATGTTTCTTATTTCTTTAAAATTATTTAAAATTCGCTATCGATTTATTAGACTTCTCGCGTTGCAAACTGAGTTGCTCTTTAGTTTCAAAAGTTTTTTGTCATAATAAATCTGTATAACATTTAGGAAAATTATTAACTTGTTAAAGATGCTTCCTCATGTCATCCTTTGCATCAGTTTTTAATGATCTGTTACAAAAAATTTTCAACTTTGATTCTTAAAAAAGGTTTTATTTCTTTTGGGACTTTTGGGAGTGGCTGAGACTACTTAAAAAAGAGTATTGGGGTTTAAGTAATGTGAAGACAGCTCCTAAAGCCATTTTTTATTATAGATGAAATTAAATTATTTTTTTTTATTGATAAAATTGAATTCCTTGCATATTTGTGCGCTAAGGATCCGATTTGGTCATCTCTTAGACATCGTTTGTCTCCCGTATTCACCACATCTAAACTAAGAGTTCTCCAAGACTTCACTCTGTCCAAATCTAAGGAATTATGTCAAAGGATTCATAATGAAATTAACAAACCAATCGAAATTAAGGTAAGTTCCAAAGTAATTTTTTAATGTGCTATATATAGAAAAGAGAAAGGTTACACACCTCAACACATTAACTATCAAAAAATTTCGAAAACTACATGAGGTAGAAAAATGATTTTTGACTAGGACGTAGTCTATAGTCAGATTAGATATATTTATAAATATATTTATAATTGATTAAACGTATTTAGAAATATTTTGTGCTTATTTTGAATCAATCATTTTATCGACAGAGTGTTTGTTAATAAAAATATAACCATAATAAGAAACGGCTTTTAAACTCACTGTAGATTGTGCATATGCGATTACCAGACTAGTTTCAAAACTCGTCCTTCCTCATGAGCTCGCTACTCGCTACGATATATCTACAAGCGCGTTAAAAAGTCGTTTGATTTATAAAAGTTCAAAAGATATAGGCATCAGTAACATTCTTAATTAGAGGTAGCGCCACGCTTTTAGCCGAATTAGGCCGGAGCGTCCGGGTACCAGTACCTCTTTCTCACATGAGATCGGCCTGAGCGGCGGCAATGCTGGTACGTCACGTGATGGTATTGTTGTCGCGTTTTGTTCGATTTGTGAGACTTCCCGGTGGCCTAAACTCATCATTAAAGGCCGGCAACGCATCTGCTAGCCATCTGGTCGTGCAGATGTTCGTGGGCGTCAGTAGGCACTTAGGTGTCTGCTGCCTGCTCGTTTGCCCTTTGTAACATAAAATAAAATAAAAAATAAAACTACCTCTAAATGCAGCTGTACAATGCCTGGGAATTAGCAGCTTTTTTCTAGTCGTTCGAAGGCAACGTTTTTCGCTATCGCCCACCCAAATAAGTTTATTAGCAAGATATACCGGTTTACCCAACTTTATTACTCCAAACAGAAGAGCGGCGAGGTGAAGTTTTCTTCTTGCCTTCATTCTCAATAACTTGTGGGAATTGAGATAAGGGGTGACGTGACTTCTGGGTGGAATGTCAAAGAAAAATCTTGCACAAGCATTTTGAACCCTTTGGATGAGCCGGCTAGTCTTGGATAATAAACGAGGCCCGTAGACGATATCTGCGTAAGTCAATTTAGATAAAACTAAGGACTCTACCAGCTGTATTCGGAGTTGAACAGAAATATATCTACGTATTCTGTATAGGATTTTAAGCCGGTAGAAACAGTTACGCACAGTTAATGCTATATGCTTCTCGAACCGAAGATCGGCGTCAAGCAGCACTCCTAAATTTCGAACTTCGAATTCTCTATTCAGAGACATGCCCTTAATATTAATAGTTACGTTGTCAAATTTAACTTTGTTGATTTGATTTTTTGTGCCAAACGTTATAAATTTAGATTTATTTGGGTTTAATACAAGTGTATTACTTTCCGACCAACCTGCAATTCGTGCTAAATCTTCATTTATAAGTTTGATAGCGGATTGATATTGTGAAGGCTTAAAAGAATAATAAATTTGCAAGTCATCGGCGTATAAATGACACTTACAATTTTTGACACATTCAATTATATCGGCACAATACAATATAAATAATAAAGGCCCTAAGATTGATCCTTGCGGGACTCCACGTTCCACAGGAACGGTGGAAGAACAATACTTATTACCATCCTCATGCATAAACTCAACGAATTGAGTCCGACCAGACAAATAACTCTCAAACCATTTAATCGTTACTATGTCGAAACCATAGTAGGATAGTTTAGATAACAAAAGATTTAGATTTATGCAATCAAATGCGCGTGAAAAGTCTAGCAGGACTAATATGGTGCACATTCCATTGTCCTGTGCTGTAAGAATGTTATCGGTAACATCTAAAAGTGCAGTAACAGTACTACAGCCACTACGAAATCCAGACTGATAGACAGGTAATATGTGATTTTCCTCCACGTACTTAGAAACTTGAGCGTAGACTACTTTCTCTAAAATTTTTGACAGACACGGAAGGATACTTATTGGACGCAAATCTTTGAAGGTTTCCGGATTAGTTGTTTTAGGTATAGGCCTAACCACAGCAATCTTCCATGCCTCAGGGAATGTAGCAGACTTAATTGAAGTGTTAATAAGTGACAATATGGTATTTAAGCTTTGAGGTAAAGTCATCAGTAACATATCCAACGTAATTCCATCAATGCCCTCAGCATTAGAATGGAGACTTTTAACTACTCTATACAATTCTGTGTAATTTACGACTTTTAGGGAGAACACACTAGGTAGCTTGTAAAATTCAAAGAAGGTAAGCAGAGATAAAGAAACGCAGGCTTTACCTGGAACTTCTAGAAAATGATTATTTAGGCTGTTGGCATTATTAAAATGTAGAGGTAAGTACGTGCATTTTTTGGGCAATACAGTATTTTTTAAATTTTGCCATAATTTTTTTGGAGACTTAAGTTTATTGTTAATATGATACCTAAAATATGCAGCTTTCTCACTGTTCAAGGAGTGCAGCACTAAGTTCTTATAATTTTTATAGAGCAACTTGTGCGCTTCCGACTTCGTTTTACGCCATCGCTCATGCGCAGAATTCCGTAAGCCCATCATAAATTTTATATTACTAGTTATCCAAGGATAGTACCGGTCTTTGATAGCTTTATTTCTTTTAGGAGCATGTATATCAAATAACTGTAAAATGACTCTATTAAACATTGTAATTATTTCATTAACATCGCCCAGGGATGAAATAATATCCCATGGGATAGATTCTAATCCAATATTAAATTTATCTGAATGGATATGACGTATGGATCTGACATTAATAGACCTTTTTTGAGGCTTGTCTTTTTCAATTCTAAATTTACAACTTAAAAACGCATGATGACTTAAAGATACAATTGGAAAGACTTCAACATATTGAACAGGAAGGCTCGTGCAGATGGTATCTAACAATGTTTCGCTATTCTTCGTAAAGTGAGTTGGTGTTGTAATTACCTGAACCAGCTGAAGAGTATTCAGAAATGTTTTAAATTTTTTCGTTTTATTGTTCTCTATGTCGAGCAAGTTTATATTAAAATCTCCCAATAATGTAACATGGTCATGGTAAGATAGAGACTGAATACTATCAGTAATAGCATCAAAAAATAAATCAACATCTAACCAAGGCGGTCGGTAAGCTGTGCCAATGGCAATTTTTAACGATTTAGTATAAAGACTAACCCAAACCTGCTCGACTGTGTCATGGCGAGGAAAAACACATGAACGGATATTTAAACCTCTCTTAATATAAAACGCCACACCGCCACCGCGGCCACTGCACACACTAGATGGTCGAGGAATATGCAATAATCGAAAACCAGGGACTTCAGGTGCACGCCCTTCTTCACCGTCACGTAACCATGTTTCATTGATTCCCATTAAGTCAACTTTAAAGCGTTCTATAGCCGCTAAAAATTCTTCATGTTTTGTTCCCAGCGACCCAGCGTTGAGAAAGCCAATATGAAGTATTTTGCTGTTATTGAATGTTGCTTGTATAGAGTAAATATATAATGATTTCAACTGGAACTATAATAAGACGTGTTTTAACATGGAAGCATTTAATGTACATATGATATGTTATATTATATAGTATAAAAGAAAAAAGAAATACATTGAACTTTAAGATAACGTTCATAAATAATTTAATAGTAGTTATAATGTATAAATAAAATAATTGGTAAAATTTTAACTTTATGTCACTAAAACGTATCATCAAAATAAAGAATATTACAAGTAAAAATAAAATAAAACTGTCGAATAGAGTACTACTGTAACTATTTCCATGCCTTTTATGTAGTGCCCTTAAACTTGACTGTACATTCAAATTAGTACTTGAAAAAATATATTTTAAATGCAATCTACTAATTTTAAACTTACATTTGTGCTTTATATGATTATTTGAAATAGCAAAAAGAGAAATAAAAAGTAACGTTACGCTTAAGAAATATATCAAAAAGTGCTGTTCACAAAAAACTTATTTATGTCCATTTCGGAGCGGATGCGATGTACTGAAGTACCTTTATCTCGTCGTATAAAGATGCGACCTGCTTTCGTCCAGACGAATTTCCAACCCTTGCGACGTCCCTCTTCTCGAGCTTTAAAAAATATCTGCCTATTTGTGTACGTCAGATGTTCGTTGACGTAAAATCTTTTTGGATCTGCTTCAATAATACCTGTCGAGTCTATTTCTCTACGGGAGCGCGCTAAACGTAGAATTTCGTTGCGAATGGTATCGCGCGAGAAACGTATTCTTATTAGACGTGGTCGAGGTTGTTCGTTGTTCCCAGAAACAACTCGACGTAATCCAAATCTCTGGACAGACACTATGTCACGCTCATCCAAAGACATACCTAGTTTTTTGGCTGTTAGGATGGAAATATGTAAGAGATTTTCTCCATTTTTTTCTGGCATGCCTGATATTTCCACATCGTTGAGGAGGTTGTCCTGTTCCCTCTCATTAAGTTGGACTTGTAATTGAGAGATTGTATCCTGAAGATGTTCAGTATCACTCTTGTCTCTACAAACTGACTGACTTTCTTCAAGGCATGCTAATCTCGACTCTATGTTATCAAAACGTGTACCAAACTCCGAGATAATCTTATTAAAATGCGCAAGCTGTTTAGTTACCGAGACAAGTTCTGTTCTAAGAAGTCTCATCTCATCAGCAATAGAGGTTGAGCATTCAGAATCATTTACGTTAGCGTCCACAAATGCATCCTCTTCAGACTCAGTGATAACATTGGAAACACAAGGACTTTTGATCTCCTTTTGGACCTTTACAGTCTCACAAGTACGGCACAGCCATTTGTTACCTATCTTATGGTTTGGACTAATCTTGAGACATGATTTATGATATAATGAAGAACATTTGGTACATCGAGCGCCATCTGTAGGGGAATAGTATCTTCCACACAAACCGCATTTATGCGCCATAACAATGGTGTTGGTAAATAATTGGTTACTAGGAAGTTTGACAAATTTCTTCTAGGTGGCGCTGCAGAAAATCGATATTGGACAGAGAGATTGTTAATTTATATTAAATACGCTCGCCACTAGATGGCAATACATGTAACTGAGTTGAAATGAAGCGTTTATAAATATTTATATTTTTTATATTCCGATTGATATTAATTGGTGTTAGCCACTATTCTTCTTAGCCCCGATAGACCCTCTTGATAACTGACACACTTATTTCTCGATAAAAGTCCAGAATAAGATTACTGTATTAGAATCACACAATCGATCTTACACCGAGGGTACCGTAAACAAAGAACAGATGATCACGAAACAAAGTTTATATACAATTGTCTAGTTTACACTGGAATTATCACACACAAACACTTGCAGGGACGAGTACAGACTTACATAACTCTTTGAGACTAAAATACAAACATAACAACTTGTTTTATTAATTTTAAAAGATAAATTTATGCGGAACCGCTGTTTCAAGCGTCAGTGTCGCCACCAATGTATGATGAAACATCTTAGGTGCATATGACTCTAACCGTATATGAAAATAAAAAAAATAATCAACTGATTTTGTTCTGGGCTCATCTCAGTGCAGGCCGCATTGGAACCTTCATAAACCTGGCTTCTTTACTTTCCACTCACTTTTTTGAATTAACGTAATTAAACTAACTTTAGTGGTATGCACGCAATCTCCAAGTGAATTGGCAAATAGTGACAACCAACCATCAATCAGCTTCTCCATATTATGCCGGCACCAGACATAGCTTCATTCGAATGATCATTTCAATGATCATGTAGTGTGACCGGGCACTTTGTGTAGCTGCGCAAAGTATTGTAGAACTTTGTAGTCTTCAAGAACAATAATGTACAATAACTTTACCTTATTTCTGGCGTCGGCATTAAAGTATTGCCAACATACGAAACTTTAAAAACGCAACTTATGTGTAACTTAACTTAAACGTAAGTTACATATATTTGAAAGTTAAAATGTGAATATTTAAACGAACGCTGTCTAAAGTTGCATTATGAATAGTATCGTTTATACATCTAACCACTTTGCTTACATTCGCTAAACCATACGTGTAATTAGAAATTTCGCATTTGCTCTCAAATTCGTACATTGGCAAAGGCTGAAAACATTCATTGCAACGTTTAAGCTCTAAAGTAACCTTTGACTACTGATTTTAAATGGCTCAACGAATTTGTGTAGTTTCATTAAAGGTCAGCTTTCGACATGACAGAAATACACTATTAATGAAATGAAATAGTTTATTATTCTTCAGAAAAATGACAGATTTTTAGTGTTAACGTGGCATTAAGGCATGCAATCAAAACTTTAATGTTTTATAGTGCACGAAATGAACGATTAGTAGAGTGAAATGTGGTCATTCTTACATATTTCTTCCACTTCTTAGCCTTAATAGCCCTAATTGTTTATTTATTATTTAGTCTATTTTCGCTTGTCTTTTTTCACTTCTTTATTACCTGCATCTTTTCCCTCTTAACTATTTCTCCCAAACTCAAGGATAACTCGAACAGATCTCTTCTAGGCATAAGTTAATCCGTTGAACACTAATTGTTTCTATATGTTGTCATGTAAATTTTTTATTCGTACATAAATAAATAAATAAGTTCCCCTTTTTAAGTACTTTTAATATACTATACTTCTGATATGCCTTCTTTTACTGTTAAGGTATTTTTAAAGAATACAGGAATGCTTTTGACGACCTTCATTTTCTCGACGCCCCTCTGATTCTTCTTCTTCTTCTAGCTAGCGTTATCTTGGTTTAGTACCAGGGTCCGCTTAAATTGCAGAGGATATAGCTGTGGGGTGAGTTAATCCGTCACGGATTGTGGTCTGATGTCATCCCCGGAACCCCACAATCTCTGCATTGTCACTAATAATATCACTCAGTGACATTAATAATACACGTGGTCTCCGTGTTTCAGAAGGCATATAAAACCATGGGTTCCGATTAACGTCAATTACCAAGCGCGGTAAGAACTGCTTAACTTAACGATAGACTCAAATGGCCTACATTGTTTAAGCTTACGATTTCCAAAATGGTTTGAATACATTAATATGGCGTATTCATTAATTTATGACACATATTTGACTCTTAATTCTGGATGAGACTTCATAAACGGAACTGAAACAGGGCATAGAATGCTTGCCAATGTTTCATTGGAAGAGTCAATACAATAGTTGCACAAAAGATGGGTTTCGGAGGCTGCACCAGAATGGAATATACTGGACAAGACAAAGGTATGAACTATCACTGTACTTCCCCTTAGGGGTTTTCGGCCACCAAATAACATACGAATGTCTATAAATGTTCCATATTTGATATATCTATTTTAATTAGAGATAGCGTCACGCTGACAGTTTTTTTGATATGCAACCGAATTTGTTAGGCGCATCCAGGTATCCTAGGGATGTTTTATAAAGAATATAGTGGCCAAAAACGTGTCTAAACACGCCTATGTAGAGAGGTTCCGTACCACTGCAACATGAGTATCTTTAAGGCAAGAGTGAATAGGTTCATGCTAGGCAAGCGACAGACAGATGGACGGACGGGCAGAGAGACACTATAAGGGTTTTCTGCAGGACTACGGAACCTTGAAATTAAAAAATAATATACAGATCGGGACCAATTAGAAATCTGATTGACACATCGAACCGAAAATCTGATTCATCCAAATGCATTAATTAGCCACAACTGATTGGCGTGTGCCGCGTGCTGTAATTAAATCGGAAATCCACAGCAGCTGGACGCCATGCATCTGCCGCATACCGCAATCTGACCCAAAGACCTGTATCCACAGAATTAACGCAGATATCGAAAGTGTTTTAAAGCCCAGTATTAGGTACAAGATAATTAGTCTACTTAATTAATCTTTTAATCATCAACCGAACTTCAGGAAAGGAGAAGATTATCAATTCGAATAAGAACCCGTAAAGTGATCCCCCCAGCATTTCTAAACGATTAGACGTACAGACTTGAAATTTTCCATGTGGATAGAACATGCTAAGAACACATTAGGAAAATTATCTGAACGAAATCGGATAACAACTTTTGAAGTTATTTAACAAGTACGTTTATAGCGTATCAGATACGGAACCTTTCTATATAAACGGGTCTTGACACGCTCTTGGATATTTTTATTTTTATTTCAAAATGAGATTTTCAATTCGACTGGTTTTTTTTTTTCATTTTTTTTTAAATGTTTGCTGCCTCAGAACTTTCGAATGGGTGAACCGATTTTGACGATTCTTTTATAATTTGAAAGCTGGTGTTTCCAGTGTGGTCCCAAATTTGGTCCAGTTATGACAATTTGAACTCGGTTTTTTTCTTAACCTATTTTTAATTATAATAACAGAACACAAAACAAGACAGTGGCCCTCTAAAAGTGCCGAGGGTAGTGAAAACTCAAACGAACAGGGGTGTCGGTGACGGTGTCACCAGTCTAGTACCAGGGTCCACGTAAATTGCAGAGGATGTGGCTGTGGAGCGAGTTCAGGTGACCGACTGCCGTCAGACATCGACCCCGGAACCTCCACAATCTCTACAATCTTACGACTAATTTCACTCAGTGATATTAATCGGGACCCACTGTTTTACGTTCCTTCCGAAACACGAACGATCGGATTTCTATAATGGGCGACCCATCTATCACCCGGCCCGGTAAGAACTGCTTAACCCAACGATTGACTCTAATATCTATGAATGAATATTTAAGCTACCACCATCTCCTCAAGTGCAACTTTATATGCCATTAGGTACAAAAACAAAATTGATAAGGTCAAAGTGCGTCCACATTACGAGACTCGTATATTTTTCTAAACAATACTACAAATAGTATATTAGATGTAGGTAGTAGCTAATCAGTGGCTGGCATTTGATTCGATCACTTGGTTAAGCAGTTTTTACTGTGGCCGGGTACATAAGAAAGAGGTACTGAGACCAAGACATGAAGTGGCGGCAATGCTGTCACGTCAAGTGATGGTATTGTTGTCGCGTTTCGTTCGGTTTGTGAGACTTCCCAGTGGCCTAAACTCGTCATTAAGGCCGGCAACGCAACTGCTTGCCTTCTGGTCGTGCAGATGTCCATGGGCATCAGTAGGCACTTAGCTGCCTGCTCGTTTGCGCCTTATAACATAAAAAAAAGATTGACTGAAGACCATAAGGAGTGGTACAACCGGGAGAGGCCTTTGCGCAGCAGCGGGAGAGAAAGGGCTGTGGATGATGATGGATTAAGAGTGTATTTATAATGTGGTACTAGATCTATTATTGGTACTATTCGCTGACTTGTTTAGGACCTACGTATTTTGGTCACAGCTGGAAGCTAAGGTCATCGGTCGGTACTCCCTACGACGGGCAGATGTGAGACAGCTGGTGTCCGCTAGATTTACGCTTATCACTAATAAACAACTTTTAAATTGCGCAGTTTTTATACAATCATATCGTTTTAAGCGTTCCTTAGCGATATAGCAAACCCTTCGTTATTTTGTTTCATTATTAAAAAATCCACCGCTTTCCGCAGTTTTTGGAGTTTCCGTCAGAATCGATTTTCATATTCAAGCGCGGGGTAGAAATATTTATGGGGATTAAAATATAACTTTATGCCTTATTTGTGGAATAAATTCCTGGCGTACATCGGAGCTGACGCACACGATATTATTCAAAGTTTATATTAAATACTAATACTAGTACTAGTACTATTGTTACCGGCGACTTTGTCCGTGTAAAATGAGGTGCAATTTTAGCGTGATATATATAGCCTATAGCCTGCCTCGACAAATATCAAACACTGAAATAATTTTTCAAAACGGACCAGTAGTTCCTGAGATTAGCGCGTTCAAGTAAACAAACAAACTATTCAGATTTATATAATAACATAGATACATTATAAATTTATTACATTATTAAAATAAAACCACACGAACCCCAACGCTAAACGATTTCCACAACATATTGTATGAGACGGTGTCAAAGCGTAGTCAAGACAATCATGTCAAAAAAAAGACTGATTAGCTGACCCGTTGGCGCAGTGGGCGGTGACCCTGCCTTCTGCTCTGGGGGCCGTTGGTTCGATTCCCACCTCGAGTCTGGGTGTATTATCTATATGCATGTATTTATATTCCTACAAAAAACAAGCGTCTGTTATCTATAACACAGGCATTAAGTTGTCTACCTTAGGAACAGATGTCCGTGTTTCTTATAGTCTTATATATATTTATTATTTATTTAATGTATACTTTTTTAATTATGACATTTAACAGAATTAAATTGTCAAAGGTCGTTTTGCTAACAGTAAAACATTTGTACATATCTTTAAGTACGCGTACGGTACGTAAATCTAAAGATTTTTGGCTTGATTTTTGTCTACCAGTCAGCAATCTCTAGTGTATGTACATAATTGTTTAAATACATTCATAGCTCACGATAACATAGTGTTAAGCGGTCAATAAAGATCAGAATCTAAAGTGCATGAGTCAACGCACAAAAACACAATACATCGCAGCTATACACCGTGACGTAGACAGACAGACAGACGTGATTCATCTATACTGAATCACTACAGTCTGGATCAAAACAATGAGTACAACAAAAATATTGTACGTACGACGCGACGTGCGAGAGTGTAGTTCTGCACTTCATTTTGTACTCAAGTTTTGTACTCAGCAGGTCGCCTAAAGCGAAATCTCGAAAACCGCAGGACGTACAATGGCGAAATTTGGCAAGGAAATGGTTTATAGTTAGTAGAAATTTCCCTAAGAACGGATTTTTCGATATGAGGTCTAAGGGTTTTCGCAAGTTTACGTGGATTAAGTCGCGAGAAACAGCTAGTATAATGCCGGCGCCAGAATGCTCAAAATGTTTGTACATTTTTGTCCTTGAAGACTGCAAAGTATTACAAAATTTTGCGCAGCTACACAAAGTTCCTGGCCACATTACATGATCATTTATTGATCATTCAAATGAAGCTATGTTTAGCTCCGGCATAATAAATATAACCTACTACATATTTTCAATATTTCATTTGTTAATTGTCAAAATAATCTGTGTATTTTAGCATACGTCAGCTAGTTCGCGCCATAACTTATATCAAAGAGCATCAAAGCCGTCATATAATCTGTGGTCCAGCGCAAGGTGGCTCACCGGACACCTGCTGTGTCAACGGCTGGAGATTGAACTCCGCATAGTTTTTGCTCATTATTATAGCTGGAAACATATAGTCTAAGAGTAAGTAGCAAGAGTAGATAAATTATTATCTTTTAATATTAATCTAAAGTATTGAGATCTTGTTGCCGCGCGTGTTTCCAACTGTGAAATAAAAAAAAATGGTTAATGTCGATGCTTTCACCATGCATACGCTTCCTCGCCCATCACAGTGAAAGTACACGTTTATTATTTTAATATAGGACGACCAGTTCCCGGTCTTTACGTTAAATTAGCCAACATGCCCAATAGACACTTTTAACTTTTTTTACCACGTCACCCGTGGAGAAAAACTCGATAGATGTATATTAAACTGCATTTATCGATCGACCGTTTCTTGTTTATACAGTCTGTAAAGTCGGTTAACGGGCGATAATTTTACGTGATAACGACGAACACTTAGGCCGATCGTTCCTCTATTGTTGGGCCCGCGTTCTAGTTGCACGCTTGGCTCAAACAGAACGTGACACTTATTCATGCGTGCGGTCAGCGTTCATCGATTTATAAGACGTTATCACATCAAAAATAAATCTAATGAGCTATTTGGAAATGTAATTCAGATTTCAATACTCTCTTTTTACCGTTGAGTCCTCTAGTATTATTATATATTAAGTTACTGATAGTTTTAACATTCTACAGCAGCTTTGATGCAGTTTTGATTTAATCTACTTCAAAGTTCTTCTCCTCTTTCGTTCACCTCCTCTGTGGCTGCATACTCGTGTGTAACCGGTCCCAGATCTTCAACGTGGGACAAGGGAGGCGCGAAACGCAGCATATGTCATGGTAAAAATTTTCATCAATGAGGTGATCGTGGCGTGGTGACACTAAAGGTTACGCCTGAAAATCAGCGCTGCGGTGCTCAATAGAATACTGCATACAAGCTGAGGCGTAGTCCTTTTTGGTCAAACGACCCTATCTCATTACGAATTTATCTTTTATTTTTAAGTAGTTTTAGAATTAGTGTCTGTTTCCTTGTTCTGTTAATCTTTTTGTTTTTTTCTTTTGCCAAATAAATTATTTTTTAATTTGATCTAATTTGAAAGTTTAAAATAATGACAAAATATGTAAAAGAACGACCGTCTCCTGTACTACTTGATCAAGATGACCATTTAACCCATACAGTGGCATAGATATACACACCTACTTAACATTTACACAATATTCGGAAGTGAATTTATTGCGAATAATTTAATATAATTGGGAGTTTCAAATTAAAGTTATTTTTGTCGCGGCACTTTATTCCCATTTCATTTCAACCCTACTTTATAGAAAGCGCAGGTGTTGAACGATTTCTTATTTGAAAAAAGTACACTTGGAATATAAATTAAATATATCAAAAATTAAAGTGTTTTAGTGTTGTCGCTTAGGGTTTGTAGTTATTTTCAAGGTGTAGATTACGAATTAACTTCAAACCAACAAAAAAATATTTATAAAAAAAACAAGTTCATTAAAAACTAGCTCCTTTTTCGACAGTCAAATAATGTATGTATGGTCATAAAGGCTTTAAAAACGATTATCTAAAACGCGTTCAATTATTTCAATTCATCCTGATTACAATACAGGGTATATAAACTCGGTTGCAAAAAAACCGTACATGAGATCGATTGTATTTTTTTTTCTTTCTTTTTAGAAAATACATTTTTTTAAAATATGGGATCAAAGATTAGTCACCGGATAGGTATTGAAATGACCTTTAATCCCATATTTTAAAAATATATGTATTAAAAAAAAAGTTATACAAAAGAATGTTCTCATGTGCGCTTTCATTGTACCCGAGTATAGTTATAAATTGTTGTACTGACATCAATTAAGGGTCAATTTTCAAGTCAACATACGTCGACAACTTTGTGATAAATTCCGATATCTTGAAAAAAATATTTATCTTTAAAAATATTTTACAAACTTTTTAAATGATTCCGTTACATGGATACAAAAACAACATTGACTTAATAACTATAAAACATGTCGAATTAAATTTGCCTCTTTAAGGCTGTTTACCGTAATCATTGTTAAAAGATCAACTTTAAAAAAAAAACAACATTCCATTGTTTTACATAAAGTTAACGTTAAAATGGAGGCACGACAAAAGAGCGGAAACGAAGGCAATCGGAAACGCTCCCAATAAAAGTTTTTTTCGTTAAATACAAGTGTTTTAATGATTGTCTCATTATCATTGTAAATTTAGTATAATAATCTTAGACGTATTAACATAATTATTTGTTTTCATTTCATTTATTGTTAGCGATTAACGTATAGTTTTTTTTTAATTATAGTGATATAGAGGCTGAGATCTTTATAAATATGTTTGTAAATGAAAGAATATAACATTGTAATGAACTACTCTTAAATGCGTATACCGAATTTTACGAAATATATATTGAACTAGCTGTGCCCGCGACTTCGGCCGCGTAAAATTAGGTAAAAATATATAGATTCAATTTTAGCGTGATAATATAAAGCCTAAGGCCTTCCTCGAGAAATGAGTATCTAACATTAAAATAATTTTTAAATCGGAACCGGTAGTTCCTCAGATTAGCGCCTTCAAGCAAATAAACAAACTCTTCAGCTTTACATGTTAAGTATAGAAGTGTAGATGGAGATTTGATTTTTAAAATTTCATTCGGCCAGTGTCACCTTTTATGGAAAAACATAAAAGAGATTGGTTAATTGGCTAATAGCTGATGAGCAAAATTTCGGCCAAGACGACGTCATAAAAAAAAAGGCTGCCGGGTCTGCTACATTAAAAAAAAAATTGATTGGTCTAGGAGTGGTATGACAACAGCAATAAACTCAGAATTCCAACTTAGTATCTTAGTATGAATTTAAGTCCTCCCATCTACCGTTGAACTAATTAGGCAGAAAATCATAAAGGCAAATAAATGCAGATAATCTTGCATTAATATTCATAATTAAGAAAAAATCCAACAAGGGACACGACCGTTACCAAAAATCCCAATAATGTTCGCATAAGTTATTGGAACATTTGCATTTTTTTCCAATACGAGGATATCCGTTTTGAGTATAGATAATTATTTGGGAACGCATCGTATAGGAATTGCTGATTTTCATTTCTAATTGTCATCGTCAAATATTTTAAGCTGGCATTATCATTTGGTCACGTTGTTGATTTTGATTCATGCAGCATAAAGTAACAAAATAAGTTGGATCTCAATTCAAATGATATTTTATTCAAGTACACTTTTACTAGTTCTTTTGAAGCGTCAAATATTTTTAAAAGCTGATTCGGAATTTGAATTTCTCGGACCATAGAGTATGGAAAAAATATATAATTGGATTAAAAAAAGTATTTATTTATATTAACATCCATTAAGAATGTCATTGTCACTTGCACTAATTGGATAAGAAGTTATAAATAATATTAAAATTAAACAATTATTATTAACGTCAAATAAAATAAAATTTGTAAAATATGAGAGAGAAAATTAGAACATTCAAGTAAAACAGTCTCAAAAGCTTTAAATTACACAATTTAAATCTAATATTATATAAGGATTGTCTAATAATAATAATAATAAATAATAAGCTTTTTTATTAGTTTTCTACCGTAAACGTAAGATTCTCTAAATAAAATCATATTAGATTTATTACGTTTTTATTCACATAAGAATATTACTCAGTAGGTACGAAAATGGAATTCGTCTACGATTCAATATTTGTACCTACTGATATATCTTTTTAAAAATGTTTCTAAGAATCTATCTTTATATAAAAATGGTCAAGAGCGTGTCAAGACGCACTTATATAGAAGGGTTCCGTATCTGACACGCTATAAACGTATTTGTTAAATAACTTCAAAAGTTATTGTCCGATTTCGTTGAAAATAATTTTCCTAATTAGTTTTCAGCATGTTCTATCAACATGGAAAAATTTCGAGTCTAATATTTTGAAAATGCTTGGAGTGGAGCGCCTTATGGGCAGACAGACGGACGGACGCACAGGGCGAAATTATAAGGGTTCCTTGTAACCCTAAAAAGCGAAAGGGATAACACGAAACCTCGAAATCCGCGGGTCGTACATTGACGAGATTTGTGAAGAAGGTAGTTAGTAGTATATTTAGAGTAGGAGTACTATATTCTATTATCCTGTAACATTGTTCCCGTTCCCGTTCCTGTCCCCGTTTCCGTTCCCGCTCCGTTTCCGTTCCATTTCCTTTTCGCTTTGCCATTTATTTCTTTTATTATACAAAACCTTGTCCTAAAAATAAAAACAAAACAAAAAAGAAATTATCCAATATGGTGCAGTCGTGCGAAAGTTATGCACGTGCATACATTTCAGCGACTCATCTTTATTTGCGACTATAAACTGAGATGTAGGCTATCCTGTCTTTCAAACAAAACGTCAAATTCCTGTTCGTGCTTCTATTTTACATATTCAAATTCATATTATATTTTATTCAAGTAGACTTTTACAAGCTTTTTTAACAACTGACATGTCCGTAACGTCGAGGATTCGGTACGTGCGAGTTCTAATTTCATTCGTGCTAGCAATATTTACCAAGTAAGTTATTTAAAACGGTAGCATTAATGTTTCAGTTGTCGTCCGGTTTCGAATGTGAAAGTAAGTAAAGCTGTCGAGATAGTTCGTGCTAAGAACGGAACTCACGCGTATCGAATCCTCGGTATTACGTCCATGTAAGTCGTGTAAAATTTAAGCACGAACTTCATTTGATGTTTCATTTCGAACATAATAAGTAAAACTTGGAGAATTTCGTGATCTGAGGTAGGCACTCAGATCACGAAATTTCATCCGAATAATTACAAAACTTGCGATTTTGCAAATAATATCTTGCACAGACCTTTGTTGAATCATTTGCCAGCCAAATGGATAGCGAATAATCTTTTCGCAAAGATCAGCGACGCATCTGCGGGCAACTTTTGAAAAGAAAGCACAGAAGCAATTTGTATTGACGGTCAGTTGTCGGGTTAAAAGTATGGTTGGTGGATAAGACGTGTCTATCGGTACGTAACATTGCTGCCTAGCTTGGCGACAAATTGCTACTATAGAAATATCGTGGGTTCGATTCCATTGTCACGTTGGCGCTAGTCGCGGAGATGCAAATGGGGAAAAAGAAAGAAATATTTGTGTATAACAAATAGACAATTTAATTCCTATATTACAGGTAACAGCCGACCTATAACACAGGCATTGAGTTGTCTACCTTAGGAACAAAAGTCAGTGTATCATATAGTCCTATATAAAAAAATGTCTGAAAAAAGCCCTATAAAAAAGCTGGCATGAAGCGATACAATGATTGTATCGCTTCATATGAGTTTTTGACGCGATAACGTCTTATAAATCGAAGAACGTTGGCTGCACGTCCGAAAATACAAGATTCATTGTCACGTTCCACTTGAGCGGAGCGTGAAAGTGGAACAAGTTATAGAGAGGCACGGTCCGTCTAAAAGTTATCATGAACAGTGATCGTCCGTAAACCGACTTTACTGATAAGCAGTATCTTCTTCTACCGTTGTGATATTGAAACTCTTCGATTTAAAAGCCCTTTGTTAACATAGAAATCATTTTGTTCTAGGTCCTTCTCTGTTCAAACACCAAAAATACCTGAGATCTCAAAATAGATTTCAAAAATACTTGAGATCTCACGTAGATCTCAAAAAGACCTCAAAAATACTTAAGGCCTATTATGTTCGTTTTACTTTTCAACCAAGCGTTACCATTAAAAATATATTATTAAACCTAAATTTTTAGTTTTTTTTTTAATGTAAAAAAACATAACAAAATCTTCAGAATCGTGAACATATTTTCTTTTTTTTAATAATTCTCAGATACGATTTAGGTCAAAGTGTAATTTTTGATTCGTAATATAGAGGTTCTCGTAATAAAACTAATACGGCACGACATTAAGACGTTTCTCATAATACAATGGAACCGTGCACGCCAAGAGTTAGTCATTGTGCGAAAAATAACATGTTATCATCAGCCGTCGGTCGTTCTCATTAAATCAATAGCCCAATGGATATTGCGGACACTTTTCACTTGCTTTTACCCCCCCCCCCCCCTTCTTCTTCTTCTTCCTTCCTCCTCCAACCTTCTTCTGCTAAGGTTAGAGATGTAACAGCCATAAATTTGTTGTGCTTGGGCTAAACTGAAAAACAGAAAAAGTCGCAATAGAATTTATGAGACCTTTAACTAAGAAAACAAGTGAAAAATATTTCCTTGTCTTTATTATACAGTTTTCTTTTTAAGGTAATGTTACAGACATAGCTTAAAGTGTTTGCACATTTTTGTCCTTGAAGACTACAAAGTTCTAAAAAACTTTGCGCAGCTACGCAGTCCCTGGCCACGTTACATGATCATTGAAATGATCATTCAAATAAAGCTATGTCAGGCCCCGGCATAAGACAAACATAATTCGCCACGTGTTAAAATTAAAAATAAATTAAAATGTTTTTAAATTGAGAAATTCTCTTTGAAATCGGGTTAAAGTGTAATGTGAAATGGCGGTCCCTGATATATACCACCTTCGTGATTAATGGGCCAGCTTAATGAAGCAATGACCGTGTGACATCTCGGATTACGGGGATTGTTAACGGCAACATGTTCACACTATAATAAGTCTACTTCCCATTCATATAAAGACTTTAATCGGATAAATGTATTCATAAATTGCGTGGTTTGCTTAATGAGGAGAGAGGAAGAGTACACTGTTATCCCTCCTATAAAACGGTAGATTTCTTTTGCGTTATAGGAAAACGCGTTAAAGGGGTACTCTCGTACAACGCGTTTTATGTGACTCCGAATGCGCGTAATATAATATTATCTTATATATAAAATTATTACAGAATAATATTAATGCGTTATAAGAGTACCGTGTTATATGGGGGATTAATATAGCTAGAAGTCTAAACATGAAAAAAGAAACGGTTGATGGATTTTCTTAGTGGAGATATGAGTAAGGAAGAAGTCAATTTTGAGATACGTGATACAGAACATTATGCAAAAAAATCATATGTTATGTCCTACCTAAATAAAATTAAATAAAGACAAGAAGAGACTTAAAAGGATAGATATTTCTTAATTAGTGTAACTTGTTTTATTCCAAGAGGCATTCGGCTTAGAATAATGCAATTGCTCTTTTCTGGATTTATGTAAAGATAATTATTAGAAACGATTTGTGTTTTATGTGCTTTTATGTAGTAATATCCCACTGAGTCTAATATAGAATTACACTACTTCACTCATATATGTTACTAGCTATACTCCGCAACTTCGTAAGCCTCCATTGTCACTTAGGCGTTTAAGAAATACTTTAAGACCGATTCACTGAACTACCAAATATGCTTATATCATAAATGCATTTCATTTCATTCAAAAATTTTCATAAGAATTGGTTAAGCTGTTTTAGAGGATTTTGGCAACAAACACTGAGTCACGAAAATTATGTATATTAGAAGATAACCATGCCTAATTCATTTTACATGCTGTTCACTTTTTATTTACACTGTTCACTTTTTTCAAATCACAAAATTAATTCACTTTTCCTCTTAACTTATTCGTATTTCCACTACCCTAATGTATTAATTTTATTAAAATAGTGCTACCCCAGTGTATGCCACAGGTTATTTCCCCGTGGCGTCACTCAAACCTAGGTCTTAGCAGAAAATATATCAGGTCTGTATGCCAACGTACAAGGCATACAGGGATTATGCTCAGCTGTCACTTTGATTTGCGTTATATCACATATATATCACTTGATATATTTATGTTTCGCGTTTGGTATATACTCCGCTTTGTGTGATGTTTTTCTTTCTTTCTACATTTAATTATTATTGACTATTTAGTTATAATATGTTATTTATTATTAATTATAAAGTAAGGGTAGGTAGGACCTTTGTAGTGCTGTGGGAAAAATGGCCTCTAAATAGTAATAAGATAATGTAATTAATGATTTGGCGCCTGACACGACTTTACCCCAAGCTGGGTACCTGTGTTCATTTTGACCCAAATGAAACATGATTGTTTTTTTTTAAAAGAGTCCAAAGATTGAGGTCCTTGTATTTTATTAGCTAACGCATTCCACAACTTGATTGCCAGTAAAAGAATGTTTATAACATTTAGACTTTTATTCAGGCAATCTAGGATTAAGGCTAGAAGATCGTAGAAATTTATTGCGTAATGCGATAACCTCAAACTTATCTTTCAAATAGAAGGGGGGAATTTGGATTAAATAGTACACTGTACAGAAGAGACAGTATATGAAGATTCCGGCGAATTTACTATTTTTTTGAATAATTTAAATATTTTAACGGAAAGACAAAATATTAATAAAAAAGAATCCAAATCATAACACCAACTAACGCGTCCAAATGTCAATATAAAACATCATATGACTCCAGCACATTTGAAAAATTTTAAATCATTTCAACTGTGCAAGTGTAATTAAATCAACAGAATCATTGTAAGATATATATCTGTACAATTATGATGTCTGACAATGATATATATGAATCTTTACAAGTGAAATCTTGAGATGCAGATATGTTATGTAACCGGAATCACCCGTACAATTAAAATGTTTAAGGAAAATGTTACATAATATGACAATAGTAAACTTTGTGTTTGACTCTATGCCGCCAAGAGCAACACGCCCATTGTTATACCACCAAGAGATTATGTAATAATGTCTCCTACGAATAATAGAAACCACGTTGGATGTTCTTAACAAGTTAGGGAAAGAAAAGGCTATGGCGTTTTTTTTTATGTTACAAGGGGCATACGAGCAGGCAGCAGGTACCTAAGTGCCTACCGATGTCCATGGACATCTGTACGACCAGAAGGCTAGCAGATGCATTGCCGGCCTTTTATGACGATTTTAGGCCACCGGGAAGTCTCACAAACCGAACGAAACGCGACAACAATACCATCACTTGACGTGACAACGTTGCCGCCACTTCGCGCCGATCTCATGTTAGAAAGCTATTAGGTAAGCCGTGTGCTCATCGGGGATTTCTCAATAATACCAATATCGGATTTTACTGACTGTCCTTACTACCAATATCACGTCCCATCTTCTTCTTCGTTTGCTTCTTCTGCATATCCAAACATGGTAAGACCTTATTTTTATTCCTCTACCTCGGCACGGCAATATCAAAACATGAGGCATTATTGTATCAACAGTTTCATCGGTTCAATAAAAAGTTACTTTAGTAATGGTTACAAGTATCTATAATGTCACTTATAAATAATATATTAATGTACTGAGGATTGGTAAATAATTGTTTATTGCTGGATTGGCAAAAACGTTAGCAAAATGATTTAAAAGGAAGCTTCATCAATTACCATTCGTCAACAAGCTTATAATGCCCCTTTTACCGAAAACCCATCACACTTACCCAATGACCTCAGGCTGTATAAGATATATACATTTGTTTGGATATATATTCCACACGATTATGGTTTTCGTGTAAAGTATATTTCCGAAAACCATTCGTTACAGAATTAATCTATTTATTCGTCGAATATATTGGGCGTTTTCAATACACTTTACGACAATAAGAGCTGTTCATGTATTCAATATATTTTGTAAGTGCGTTATCTTACCTAAACCGTGTTTTTTTTTGAGCTCTAGGATCCTGGCAAACATTTTAGTAGGTGTAGTTAATTTTTCAAAAATATTGTTAGTTATTTTAATGATGAAATTAACTAACAATATTTTAATTTACTATGAGTAATTAATTTGAATTTCAATAATTGTATTGTCAATAGGTAAAATTATTTTCTGATTTTACTATTTCACATTATCTAATAAATCAATGTATACATACTAGTTTAATATTCAAGTCACCAAAACAATTAAAATATTACGCAGCTGTAGTAAAGAAAAAATATAGTTTACGATAGAAAAAAAATAATGAGTTCAATACTCAACAATTTTTCATGTTCAATATTGAACAATTGATTTATTCGAACTTTTGATATACTAAAACCAACGTAATATAATCCAAATTTCAAAATCAATTCACCATTCGTAAATTTAAATGTCCTCATCATATTATTTATACTGGGGGACTGCGTAGATGTTCCATTAATGACATTGAATTTTGAACACACTACAATGATTTTATTTGCACACACAGCGCGTGCAACCACTTACAATCTCGCGCTCAGCATCGCGCGTAGAAGCAGGCGCATCATCGCATGCGGTGCCATGGCGCGCAGCAGTATCACCCGCATCGTCGCACGCACCGTCACGCACAGCACCAACGAGCCCAACGCTATTGCTCGCAGAACAACCGCTTGCTCAAGTACAGGACTACGGCTTTCAACCTTAAGTCTAGAATTACCGCTTGCTTAGACAAAGAGCTTCGGCCTTTTATCATAGATATAGGATTGATTACCGCTTGCCCACGCAAGGAGCTATGGCCTTCAATCTTAAGTTTAGGATGGCCCGGAATGATGCGAGGAGGACCGAATATGAAACCTAATTTTAATCCTGGGATGGATATGGGCTGGGAAGCAATCGTCAACAAAATGTTGACGCGCAAAACAAGTCAACGACCCGCGCCGCGCTACCCCTGTTACGTACTATTAAGTTTTATTTACATTGCGGTTTAATGTCAAAATATTAACAAAATTAGTTTCTGATTTGAAATCGCATTGGGACAGATAGTAATAATGATATTATATAGTATGTAGTTTAAAAAAATGGTAAAAGAAATTGTATATTGCAAGAGAACGCCGACGAAAAATTTCACCACTGGGGAGTCTAGAATCATGTACTGAACCCATGGGATCCGTATCCGGTACGATGTCTTTTACACCCTAAATGTCTTTGTATTCAAAGAGATTAGTGGGCGAATTTCGACCAGCCGGCGATCTCTAGTAAATATAATAAGAAAAGTGATAAATTAGAGTTATACCCACCCTAATAGTGCTATCGTCAAGATAACCACTGGAGTCAGGATTAGAACATTTGTCATTCAGTGTCTGGGGTTTGTTCAAATATCTCCTCCGGTACAGAACGAAGGCAGTGCTACCAGCCAAACCAGCCAGCACTAGAGCACCGAATGATATGCCAGCTATCGCTCCAGTGTCCATACCACCCGCGCTTGCATCAATAATTCTTCTGGAGGATTCTATATTTGGCGGTATCCTCGTTTGGAGGAACGCCGTCTCCAAAGACAGGGGCTTTTCCGTTACTATTCGACTCTCCGAGGCCCCTTCCAAGCTAAAATCCTCTTTGACATAGTCCGGTCTTGTCAAATTGCGTTTCCTCGAGGCAAATGTCGCGTTCTGTGATTCAGTTACATTTGTGTAATCTGTAATGTTGTTTGTTGTGTTGTCAGCTAGTGCTATTATAGTGACGTTGTCGTCCGTTATGTTGACCGGAGTCCATTTGACTTGTTGAGTCTGTGTTGTGTTTGTTGTTGTGCAGTTAGTGTTTGGCGGGTCGGATTTGATTGGTGCTTCAACTGTATCGTTGACTGTTGTCGGTGTTGTTCTATTAATGGTTTTCGGCTGTGGTGCTTTTGTGTAGTATGTGGCTCTCGGTTCTCTTTCAGCAAATTGTTGTGACACGACGTCTGTGACGACTCGTTCGAAGTCTTCGGACTGGGGCGCGGCGAGGTTCCTTCCGGTGCTCACTGAAACGAGATAACTCTAATTAGACATTCGTTTGAATTAATTAACATTAATTATTCCGCAAAATGTGTGTTAGTGTGTCGTGGAAATCCTCCAAGTCAATTAAATAAATATATTACATTTTATTATGAAAGATAGTAATCTGTTACTTATTTAAACCTGACGCTGGTTCTTTAGCTACCACATTTTAAAGTAGAAATAAGTAGATTAGACAGCGTATTAGTAGCAATTTTGCAATATCCTCTTCTTTGACTGGCCCGTTGGCGTAGTGGGCAGTGACCCTGCCTTCCGTTCCGGGGGTCGTGGGTTCGATTCCCGCTTCGAGTCTGTGTTTATTGAAACGATGGCAAACAATTTATGGGCATAAAATAATGTTTGGAAAATTTAAAGATTTTTTAAAATTTCAATGCAATAGCTGCCGAGTACTTGTATCCATGCAGCTTAATGAGGCGTCTGCCCTTTTGCGATTTTATAAATTCGGCTGCAAACATAAAATAATTTGGATGCAATAAAGTAATATACAAAAGAGGCCTCTTCTTATATATATTAAATTACTGAGGTAAACTTCAAAATTAGTACCACGTGGGTAAGCCATGGTATTCTTGAGTTTCCTAAAACCAGTAAAAGCTTCTACACGCGACGATAGCCCAGAGTGCTTAAAGCTCGCGTGATGTATAAAACTCTGTCTTCATTATTTAAATCAGTTGAGCAGCTCTGTTATAACCTTCTCTTAAATCTGTCAGCAATAGGAGGTAGAAATAAAACCAATGGTTGTCATGGTCCATTCCATCCATTCTATTACACCAAAAATGTATCACTTTTGTAAAATTAATAAATATATATTAAAAAGTTTGAATACGCTCCAATATTTATTTATTTTTTATATAATATGAACATATTCTAATCAGGCTTCCTGACAAAGTGACTATCGAAGGCCACACCAGACAAGTGTTCCACCAGAAAGATCGCAGATGCCTGCTTTTGAAAGAAATATATGTTCTTTTTTCTTCTTTTTAAATCTTTTTTTCTTTTTCCATCTTTTTTCATTTTATCTAGTAGCAGGTGGCGGATGGTTGTGGTTATGTATAACCTGGATGATCGCATCGTCTACCGTAAAGACGGCAGCCCTGCAGCCAAGGTTCATGTGCGTGGAACACCTCCATCGGATCTTCTTCCTCTTCGTTATCACTGCAGAATATGTATATCCTTGCAACTTTATCATGCGTTTCCCTCGATGGGACACTATGAATTCAGCTTTAAATCAAAAAAATATTAACTCGTAATTAAATGCCTTATAAATCAAAAAATATATACTCGTTATTTAGGCATTTTACTTTTTATTTATCACCGTTGTTGATAGACTACAATAAAGTTAGTTGATTCATAATTATTAATGATTAATTAATTACTTATTAGTTGTACGGAATGATTACATAGGAACACGAGAGAATATCTATAAAATACGATCATACTTATATAATGCCAAAGGCCGATAAACTATCTACAAGTACTGGTATCGCACCTTCTAGTTCTTTTGTTACATTTATTAGTATTACTGCGGTTGTTACATAGGTTCCTGACGGTACCATCTACTGGCACT
Organism: Charaxes varanes; assembly: GCA_024363005.1. Classification (NCBI taxonomy): domain Eukaryota; kingdom Metazoa; phylum Arthropoda; class Insecta; order Lepidoptera; family Nymphalidae; genus Charaxes; species Charaxes varanes. The sequence continues at coordinate 3,685,958 of JANCMC010050420.1, read as the reverse complement.
TGTATCGCACCTTCTGGTTTTAATGTTAGTAGTATTAAGGTTGTATGAAGGTTTATGTAGTCTCCTATAACGAAATAAAAATATTGCCCATAGTCATATCTTAAATAAACAAAGATCCATCTTGGAACGTTAAAAGTAGAGTCAATAGTTTTATCAATAATTTTCTTCCAGACTTGCATGCACCAGAGACTAGACTGCATCGGTCGGTAAAGGAAGTCTTCATCGTATGGTCTTTAGGGATGTTGGTTACCAGTAAACTATAAGAGCTCTACCTCACTAAGACGCCATGCCGATATCGCCGGCAAGGTAGCCATGTATACCTGCGGTTACCAATGAAGTAGCCAGTAGTAGTCGTGGCTACACTTCTAGTTCAGCGGCGTCGCCAAACCGTCGCCAAGTGCGTTACCTGTTATAAATTTTAATATGAATTGTTTCGATACATAGCCGGCGACGTCGCCATGGCGTCTCGGTGAGGTTGGAGCCTGATGTTATCTACTTTTAAGTAAACAATATAATAATGTTGTGTGTTTGTTTGTTTCAGATTTATATATAAATAATTAGTGTGTAGTAAAACAAATCCAAAGATGGACAGCGTACACGCTTACTACAAGGATCTAATGGACAACAGGGGTGGTAAGTTTCTTTTTTTTTACTACTAGCGTTTCAACAGCCCATAATGTTATGCTTGAATTTCGGGGACACTTTTTTTCTTCATAAACAGTCAATGATCATGCGTTAGTGCAATGACCCGATGACATGAAAAGAGTACCAGGAAAAGTAAACAAGGCGATGCATTACTTCATATATATATCGAAGTGTGTGTATATATATATATATATATATATATATATATATATCTACCACTACGAAAACCATTTGACGTACAGAGATGAAATTTGACAAAGAGGCAGTTCAAAGTTAATAGGCATCCGCTAAGAGTTTTATAGGCTCTTGCAAGTTTCATTTTATGCTGACGAAGTTTTGGGGCACAGCTATAATGTAACGAATAGTATATCTGAAAAAATCTTGCTATATTTTAAACATATTGGCGTGGCGACGCTAATATAATTTGTAACAATTTTTAAAAAACAAAAAAACATTATTTGTAAGTTTGTTTCTCAAAATTCGGTACGTCTATCTATGGTCTATATCGTAGGATACATACAACATTTCTTGTTTAACACGGGTTCAACAAAAGCTAGTAAACAAATAATTTACATAATAAATTTAAATAATTTACTTTATACATAAATAACTATGATTATGCATCATTTTGATCAGATATATTTTGTTTGATCAGGCATGTCAAGGAGAACAGAGATCCTTGAACAATTACCAACACGAAAATTTAATCGATGAATTATTATCGATTCTAGTACCTTGTGTCAAAATTCTAGTTTATGATGATTTGATTGATTGATTTAAGTGTACAATTAGTGTGTATGTATGTATTGCATTGAACTCCTTTCAAACCGGTCTAATTTTGATTAACCTTTATATACACGATTTTTCCGAATCAATGCTAGCTTTTAAAATATTTGATGATTCAAAAGAGCTTGTAATAAGCTACTTGAATAAAATATCATTTGATTTGGTGCAGGTGGGCCAAGAATTCGTTAACATTTGAAAAAGTTCTATTCAAAAACCATTTGACATTTATTTGAAGAGATGTCACTTTTTAGCTTGTGTTTAACAACAAACTTGATAGTAAGTGTTGATGCTGTCTCTATGGAAAGTGGTTTCCAAACTATTAGACATAGAGACTTAAAATTGTCTATGTTGATACAACATGTAAAAAACTCATTAAGAAAATTATTCTAAACGAAATCGGACAACAACTTTTGAAGTGATTTAACAAATACGTTTTTAGCGTATCAGATACGGAACCCTCCTATTTAAGCGTGTCTAGGCACGCATTTGGCCATTTTTCTTTGCTATAAATTTAAAATCATTTAACAGTAAATCTCAAAAACCGCGGGACGTACAAAGATAAAATTCGGCACAGACGCCGGCTAAGTCGCGGATAACACCTAGTATTATATATTTGAAAAACAGTTTTATTTCGTCGCTACAAACGGACGTTACAATTTAATTTATTCGTGTATATCCGCAAATAACTAAAACCGATAAAACTATTACGAAATCATTTTTGTGGTTGTTTTTCCGTTTCACACAAATGTAAGCTATTTCCATATGCTTTTATAGCTTGTTTTATGTTAAAATTAATGCATATCCATATGTTTTAATGTCACACTTTCGTATAAAACAAGGTTATTATTTAAGAATACTACTAACACTATAAAAAAAATTAGAGTTCCGTAGTCCTATAAGGAGCCCTTATAGTTTCGCTTTATCCGTCTGTTCGTCCGCCCCCAGTGTCCCTTCCAGGGTTTCCAAACTATTAGATGCAGAGAGTTGAAATTTTCCATGTTGATAGAACATGATAAAAACTGATTAGGAAAATTATTTTGAGCCAAATCGGACGTGATCTTTTGAAGGTATTTAACCTTTATCGCGTATCAGATACAAAACCCTTCTACACAATCAAGTTGTGACACTTTCTTGGCCACGTTCATTTAACAAGGGACAAAGGGGCAAGTAGTTCGCCTGTGTAACTACCAATGCCCCTTAATACAGTTGGTATTAAAACGAGGTTCCCAGATGCGTTGCCGGCATTTAATGACTTAGAATGCTCTGTTCTGGGAGGTATCCATTTGGAAGCTTTATTTTACGATGCAGATAACGCTAAGAGTGTTAACAAAATTTATGCAATTGTCTTAAACGTCTAAACTGATCTCTTAAGCTATTTAAATGAAGAAACATTAGAATAAAATATATCAAAAATAACAATATATACCTAACATATATCTCCTTCTACCTAGCTTTGTCCCGGTCTGGTACCAGGTTCCGCTTAATTTGCAGAGGTTGTGGCTGTGGGGTGAGATAGGATGACCGAGTGCCATCTGACGTCACCCTCGGAACCCCCATAATCTCTACAACCTTAAGACTAATATCACTCACTGATATAAAATGGGACCCACTGTTTAAAATTTCTTCCAAAACACTCAAGAAAAGATCATACTCATTTCTCAAAGGCCTGCCCGTTGCCCTCCTTATTATTTATAAAAAAAAAATAGTTTTGTGGCGTGTTTATCGGTCGGAGAATGTGCGCAGGAGTTACGTAACTTGATACCTCCATCATTTTATTCATCGAACCAGCAGGCGCCGTGTGGGTTTCCACCCTTACATTGTTGACATGACGGCATCCCGTACGAAGCGTTTCGATGCTTCTTTCTTTATCCGAACGGTTAAGGCATGGAATGCTCTCCCGGCGCCTGTTTTCCCAGACCACTACAACATGGGTATCTTTAAGGCAAGAGTGAATAGGTTCATATGTATGTATTATTTGTAAAGATATGTTACGTACATATATATAGATCTTTACATATATATACATATCTTTTCCAAGAATTCTAGCTTTTCCCGCGACTTCGTCCGCGTAAAATTAGATAAAAAAAAGATTCAATTTTAGTTTTACGTTAATGCGGTTATCACAAGTAATATGTATAATGTCGGAGCCAGACATAGCTCAAAGTGATTGTACATTTGTGTCCTTGAAGACTACAAAATACTACAAAACTTTCTACAGTTACACAAAGTTCTCGGCCACACAACATCATTGATTTGATCATTCAAATGAAGCTATGTCTGTCTCCAGCATAATACGCGAATCTTGAATCTCAAATGGTTTGTGTATTAAAAGTAAAGTATGTTAACAGCCTTTACGCAATCTTCTAATAAGAAAAAAAAAATAAATAAACTGGCTTAAAAATAAAATTTTCAGAAGCCTTGGAGCCTATGGTGATATTCTTAACCGACGGTGATCCGACCGTGGGAGAGACCAGTACTGTACGCATTATTTCGTACATCACCGAGAAGAATTCCGGCGAAGATAGAACCCCGATTTACTGCCTTGCCTTTGGTAACCCATTTTTAAGACTTCGTTATTACAATCGTCCACACAGAGTCGGTCAGATATGTTGGTCATATCGCGTATTTTTTTCGTATTTGCAGGCGAAGATGCGGATCGCACTTTCCTACGCAAATTTGCACTCAAGAACGAGGGTTTCATGAGGCATATTTACGAAGCAGCCGATGCCGCTCTACAGCTACACGATTTCTATCGACAAATAGCGTCGCCGCTTCTCGCACACGTTAAGTTCCTATATCCAGAGCGACAGGTACACCACTTGATTTTACCTACCCATTAGCTCTTTCCACGTAAAATTAAACTTGCATTTACACCTCCTCTTTATTCTTGCCCTATTGAAAAATCCATTCTTACTAACTACAAATAAACCTGCCAAATTTCATCATTGTACGTCGTCATAATCGGTTTTCGCGATTTCTTGTCAGGTGACCTTCCGTTTTTTATAGTATACCAGTTGTTTTTATTTGTTTTTGTTCGTATATATATTTATTCTATTTGTGATATAAATATTATTCATCAGGTAAAGGAAGGGACGGTGAGCCGTCAACAGTACCGTACTATCAACGCTGGCTCCGAGATTGTGGTGGTGGGCAAAGTCGCCGAGGAGGCTACTGAGATAAAGCAGCTCCTAGAGCTGAGTCTTACTGCCTTTTCTGTAGCATGTATAATTTTCTAGTTTATATGTCATACTAAAGGTTTTTTTGTTTTTGTATCGTTGCACGCTACCGAATAAAACATTTTTTATTTTATTTAAATACACTAGGTACCCGGTTCAACTCCAAAACCAGTTACTTCGCACCCACTCCTAGCATGGGCTTCTTTCTGTTTATACACCAAAGTATTACGCACAAGTACATCAGAAAGTAAACATCCGATAAATCTAAATATAAAAATTGGTACCTCAATTAAAGATATATGCATAGTAAGCAACAAAGAACAACAAAAATACTTTTTAACTAATTGAAAGAGTAACACAAAAACGATTTTAATAAAATGCATATTTAAAAAAAGCATATTCAAAAGAAAAATACTAAAAATTACATGGAACCTATCGAAGGCATAGTGGTCCATTTAAATTTATTTATGCTATCGCTATAAATCTCCACATCCCTATTTTTACCAATAGAACGAAAAAAACTTATAATTCGATTTATAAATTCGACTTATAATTTGGAGAAGGAAAGACTGAAATCTCAGATGTCGTTCATTCAGGATTCATTGAAGTCTCAGTTTTTTACCTTATAGGAGAAACGGCACGGCAACTACGGCATACCTAAAAAGTATGCCTTGGATTTTTTTTAAGTTATCGATAGTCTGGTATCAACAAAACCGCGGACTGGTTTAAGGACCTTATCTTAACAATATGAGGATTGTTCATTTTCAGTACATATTCACGGTGCTATTGAACGCTTCTAAGTCACCTTACATGACAGCCAAAGTCAGTCATTTTTTTATTATTTATAAACACTTGTATAATTACTTATAGATCTCATATGTATAATTATTATTTTATTATAAGTTATTGTTTAAAAATTTACGACTTAAAGGTTAAGTTGACGAGCGTTCCTCGCGTCCTGAGGGCCTACCACGAACTTTTAGTAGTTTAAGTTTATTTAGGATGAAAATGTTCGTGCTAGGCCCGCAGCGGACCCTTTTTATCGTCAACATGACTTACATTAGCTTTGATTAAAGGCTTGACACGATTAAGACTTGCCCCTGTGGGTCTAGCGCGAACATTTTTATCCTTAGCAAACTCAAGTCGTCGACTTACTAGGGTTCCAAATGTTCGTGCTAGGCCCTCTGCACTGAAGAGCTCACATGTGCACAATAACGCTTCTACAGGTAATTGATAGAATCAGGCGTTACTTTGCGGAAATCCATGACATGCATGATAAACTAAACTACTTTGCTTTAATCTACGAATGAATACGAGGGAAAATCGGTGTAATCCTGCAACCCGAAAACTACGCCACCTAATCCGCCACCAAAGCACAGCACTACACTGACTTTCCGATGTGCCTCAACTACCAAATAAACGTCTCAAGCTCGCCATTGCTTAGAATGTTTGAAGGTAGCGCTAATGTGGTTTAACTTTAGTAAAATCTATTAATGTATAGAATAAAAGTGAATTAATGTACCTGAGTTGTTTGATTCTATTACACTGGTAGGAAACTGATGATGCAAAAAATTACATTTACTGTTATATAAATGATTCAACATACTATTGCATTTTAAACAGAATTAGGATGTTTATGTGGGACACATATCTGCGAGCCTTCTGATGCTACAGACGTCCATGGTCGTCGGCAGTCACTTACCGCCTGCTGGTTTGCCCCTTGTAATATAAAAAAATCAATACGAAATCTCTTACAAAGAATTGCGGACGTAGTCGCGGTATACAGCTAGTAATATAAAAGGATATACGTAAATGGTGAAACTCGATTGATTAGGGGATGCCAAACACAATATTGTCAAGAGGCCTTGTAATGAAAGTGGGAATTCGGGGTGAAAGGGGGGAGGGACCTCTGCATGTAGGTTAGCGGAGCAAGTGCATCCAGCTGAAGATACGGCCTGACCTATTTCGATACTACGTAAATAGTTCACGCATTATTTTAACTATTCAATGATATGAAAATGCCTTTAATGGTCTAAAAATGAATTAAAGTAACCAAGAGCGAGTCAATACACTATAAATAACTTAAGCATGATCTATCAACATGGAAAATTTTTAGTCTCTATATCTAATAGTTTGGAAATCCTAGGGGAGGGGGGGGGGACAACCTTGGGACTTTTGCAACCTTGCCAAAACTTAAGGGTTCGTTGTAGTACTACAGGATAGTCTAAATGCAAAGAAGCTTTTAATAGTGTATACATTTTTTTTACATAATAAGTGGCAAACGGATAGGCAATAAGTTCTTAGCATTTCGCGCAGTTTGTGAACGTCGAGGTGGTGGGGGAGATTTCCAGTTAACAGGATGTTCGATGGTATTATTATTTGTGATCGCATTTTTCATATACTTTTAAATAAGAACAATACAATAGGTACGCAGGCGAAGCTGTATGATCTTAACACCTTTGCCTGTTCTACACCAAGAGGAGAGTAAATAAACCCTATAATTAATGTTTCAAAAACGCCAAAATTTGGACTAGAGAATGAGTTTGAATTCTGACTAACCTCCCACAAAGTTGTTGTAACCCCAAATTCCCAGCTAAATTGGAAAATAACAGTCACTTATGAATATATTATTGTATTACAATTATATATTCAATAATGTCTTTATTGAATTATAATTATATAGACAAATGTGTTGTATAATGACTATTACATTTCGTATATTTTTAACGCTCTACTGTGAAGTTGAGAATTTTGAGTTAAAACAATTTACGTGGGAGGTATTGAATCTTATTAGGTAGTTACTTATTAGGTAGTACATCAGCCAGTTTTAATTTCATACCTAATTTGAATTAAATATATGGATTTCGTTTCAGATACACATTCACTGTAGTGATTGCATTTCTTTTTGGCTCTGGTTTGTGGGCACCCTTTATAATACTTTGGTATTCCATGGCTAAAAGAACTTTCTAATTGGTTTCAATAAAAAAACATCTTAATATAATAAACATTATAATTCAAATGTTTGCGTATTTTATTCCCCTTTGGATTTTGCTATTATACATTAACTGCTTTACCAAAAGTGAAGTAAAGATACACTGACATGCATTTTCTAATTCTCATACATAATAATGTAGCACGAACTTGAAATATATATGGAATAAGAGCCCGTAAACAACCAAAATTACGGCATTTTATAAAGGCTACAAATTCTTGAACGCATGCTCTTAAAGGTGGTTTTACATTAAACGAGCGAATGCTCATTCTACCTCCCCTCTGTACCAATTTCTTTTACTTTAAACAGAAAAAATATTCTTTCGTTGTTCGTCTGCGTTCACGATGATTCTTGAAATATTCTAAGGTCGATCAGGCCAACGAATGCTAATATAATTTATGGGACATGGATATTCGGTAACGCCTGGATCCTAATAAATGTAATGAAGCTATTTTTATCACTTCCTTTTTGGGGGGAACGTTAATTCTTGAAAGATTTAAAGTCTATTATCATTCGTACCGTATTCTCACTCCTCGGTACGTATGTTTTGAGAATGCAAATAATTACGATGACAGAATAAAAAAAAATCAACAATTTGTATAAACAATATGACAGTGAAGATATTAATAGTGATAATTGTGTAAATAAACTTTAAAAAGAAGTAGAACTTCTACCGAGTACAGGGTATCTACAAGCCCATTTAATTTTCAATTTTTTTTTAATAAATAATAATAATAATAAATATATACAGGACTATGTGACACACGGACGTCTGTTCCTAAGGTAGACAACTTAATGCCTGTGTTATAGGTAATAGACGCCTGTTATAATTTTTTTTTATTTAGATATATAAATACATACATATAGATAATACATCCACACTCGAGGTGGGAATCAAACCCACGACCTCCGGAGCGGAAGGCAGGGTCACTGCCCACTGCGCCAACGGGCCAGTCTGTCTCGATTTAACAAATTCTTCGTAATCCCCTTGAATTCGAGTCAATATAAAATATATCTTTACAATGCGAACATTTTTTGCGAACAACCTCTTTATAACGAATTTTCAACTATCAAAAAAAGTATTCATAACTATTAGTATAATTAACAAATTTTGTCAACCCAAAACCTTTATATAAAGTTCCCACCAATATATAACTCTTAATCTTATAGTATGTGACTCATGTCGCGACATGTTTCGACACGTTTTTGTTCGTAAAACTAATCTTTTACCTCTTTATAACGAATTTTAGACCAACCTAACCTCAACATAAGAAATCTCAGTTCAACGAATTACTTGATATAACGAATATCTTCTTGTTCCCCTCCGATTTGTTAAATCGAGGTTGCCCTGTATATGTATATCATATGTGATTAAATAAACGTTTCCGCGATTTAACTTTTTATATATATCTTTACATATTATAAAACAAAGTCCTCCGTTGCGTCCGTCTGTCTGTCTGTTCGCGACAAACTCAAAAACAACTGAACGGATTCAGTATTAGATTCAGTAGAGATTCGACAATATAGACAATATAGAAAGTGATTCACGAGGAAGGTTTAGATGTATAATATAAGGCAGATCACCGTCTGCCGAGTCCGCTAGTATATAACAATTTAAAATTTAATAATTGTTAGATTAATAAAATAAGTATAGAGATCTAGTTGTACTGATACTACTTTTATACTTTCTTGATGCTAACTAAGAACAAGAATCTATAAATATGCTTAACTAGTGTAGTGTTAAATAGCATATAGTCACTAACTAAATTTACTTTTGTTACTTAATTTTGAATGTGGCGTTTACCTTAATATAGTTCTACAATTAGTTCATACCCCTTTTATGTATTTTAAAGTAACCTATGTATCATTGTAACAACTGTTGGTGAACCATTTTTAAATAAATAAAAACATCTAACACACAATTTATTCAAATTGTTAGTACTATTTTTATAACTTTATTACGAAGAATCTTGCGTAAACGTATGGAACAGTAAACAACTGTAATCTTAACCACTTGTAACCACTTGTACTGAGTTCTTAGAATCTAGAACTTACAATTATTCTTTATCTAATAAAAAATACATTAAGTACCTGTAATTAGTAGGTGTCTGTCTCCTTTAAGAAAAATATATAAGAGGTATATGTTATTTTTATTCATAAGACATTCAAAATTCAGACACTTAAAACATGTCTACGAGGCTTTCTATCTGAGAAACGTACACTACAAACTCAGGTTTTTGTTATCACCAGTTAACAATTCAAATACTTTTCCTAGATTTTCTAGTGTTTAAATAATCTGTTACATTATATTAGGTTTCTTGAATGAGGCAACATTTAATAAATATATGTATATATAAAAAAAACAGATCATGGGAGTTTTTAACAGAGCGCCTAGTCATATTTCAACAGTTGATTTTATAGCTGCTCCGGTTACAAAATACCATTGATACATAGACATACAATAAACTATAAAATTTAAAATTTCCCTTTATTGACCAGAGTGTACGGACTTAGGAAGTAATTCGGAATAGTGGTGGGCACGATAATACGTCCAATAAGAGATAAATCTTTAACGACCTTCTTTTTTCCAGTGCCGAAGTAATAAGCTTGTATGACGAGCTTGGAGCAGTAGCTAGGGTTCGTGGACCATATGTCCGTGGTTATTTTGTATGTAATATGTTTAGTTTTCTTTGAGCCACCGCTAGGGTTGTAGTATGTATGGTCAGCCCACACAGCTGCCTCACGGGCGGCATTGTCATTTCGGCAACGGTACACAGTCGTCCAGTCTGAGCTGTGTTCGTCAAACCACTTATCCTTTTTAACCTGACGGTTGTTATCCTTTATTCCGTTCTGCCAACCAGCACCACCTCTCATTTCAAGCACCCAGTCGTTGGTAGTCATAATGGCCGCGTGACCCACCAATCCACCGATACCACGCCCAGTTATAAGAATATCTCCTTTTCTTACCGTATTGACGAAACGACGTTTATTACTTGCGACACTTCTTTTAGTGATTTTCTTTTCGAATAGAGATTCTTGTGTATCTGCCAGTAATCCGTAGTTGTTCAGAATTAACCACTCGTCATATTTAAGCGGTAGGCTTCCATTCTGTCCGATGTATTCCCTGAATAGCTGTTTGAAAACATTCCGTTCGTCCCTTTTAAACGCTTCCAATGAGTATTTTTCCGTATTAATAATTCCCAGGTTGACACCGTTCATGTAGTACCAGGAGCTCGTCTCGTTTGACAAAGAGGTATTTCCCTCTGAAATTATAAATACATTTCGTTAAAGCCTTTGTTAAAACACGCTTTATCCGGAGGAATAAATTTTTAAAGCCAATTGACCTGGTTTTTGGAATACTCTCAGTTATTTCTGATTAATGGAAGGTTTACACGGTCGTGATATTTATTTATTACTATAAAATTAAGAAAAAAAAACTTGCATAAATGCATTTTACATAGCTGATTTTTAATTATATACATTGATCTCCTAAACAAGGACCCTCCCAATTGAAAAAATAAAAGGATTCCTTATATTTTTTGCATATCCCTCACAGCTTGTACATACATAAAATTGTATGAAAATCAGTCGAGTATTTAAGAGGCGATAGCAAAATGAACAAGAAGCTCATTCATAACATTACTTAGGCTTTCTTTGTTAATTTAATTATTTACGTGAACGTCAACGCCAACACTCAGCTCAATTAATTACGTAAGATATTATTATAAGACATTTAATAAATTTTTAGAAATATCAATTATAGAAAAATTCTGTAATTGTGAATTCAAACCGACATTCATAGCGCCATCACTAAAATAATATCAGAGTAATACTGTTTTATACAAGATTCTCGTTGTTATTCATTCAGAATTATTAAATATTACAATTATTTTCACATTCCTAATTTTTAAGCAAAATTCAAATATTGTAATTATATATATATATATTTAATTAGCCTTTAATGTCCTACTACTGGGCAAAGGCCTCCCCACTCTTAGTAAACTCTCCTCTATCCAGAGCTAAACCAATCCACTCCTTTCCCGCAAAGGCGTCCATGTCGCCGCACCACCTCTTCCTCGGCCTACCTGGTCTACGGTGGCCATTGGTGGGAGGCCAGGAAAATTTATTTTAAACTAGGAGTTGCCCACGTGAATACGGCGATTTTTTTTGTATTTTTAGGTTTTTTTTTTTATTTATTTATATATACACAGGTGCGGATCCACTATGGTGGGCACGATGGGTATCCCCACCACCCTAATATACTTGTGACATCATACTTTCAAGATCTATTTATATTTATTTATTTAACACAATGAATACATTTCGGAAAATATTACTTATGTGCACCACAACAATGTGAATTAAGGAAGTAAGTGATGTTATTGCCAAAAAATATTAGAAAATAAAATTATCTAATTAATACATGTTACTTTTAAATATAACACAGACCCGTCGCGTCGTGCCAGGAATACAAGAATCATATAGATTAGACACTTTATACCAATTATAATTATAAAAGCGACAATGATGGTGGATTAGAAAAGATGGAAAGTCATTTCTGCGTGGCGACGCGTCACCACACGGTATTAATACTACATTAGGTAATACACATACTTTTAAATTGACAGCGTAATTTGAATGCCATATGTAGATATACTTAAGGCACCCTAAATACTATTTAAATAATTATATACATATAATAACACCGTTTGAATCACCACATAATTTTTTTTATTTTATCACGAGGGACAGACGGACAGGAGATTTATCTAATTAACTACCAATGCCTAAGTACATCTGCAACACTAGGAGGCTCGTAGATTCGTTGCCAAACTTTAAAAAGGAGTTTAAGTAGGATCCTGAAAACTCTCAAAAAAGAATGAAACGCGACAACAATACCATCACTTGAAGTGACAACATTGCCGCCACTTCACTTCGACCCTATGTACGCCGGCTCAATTCGGCTGCAGACTAAAAGGACTACAAGCATGAATACATGAATAACAAAGCATAAAGCACGGATTAATAGTCGTTTAAAATATAAAAAAATGATATTTTTTTTTATTATTATTAATGTACCTAAAACTATATATAGAAAAATACACAGTATAGAGAGGAAGCATACAAAGGAAAAACTTATCTCTAAAAGAGATCTCTTTCAGCTTTCCTGGAGTGTAGGAGAAATAGTACTAAATATAAAGCGGTGCAGGTACCAAAGGGGAAAAAAAGAAGGACAATAAAAACATACTTATAAAGTTAATATAAACAATATAAAAAAAATTCTAGAGCGTCAAAACTGTGAATTATGGCATCTGAAAATTTCATTGTCAGACCAGTCCCATTAACAGTCATTTAAGTTTGTCCGTTGTAGTCCGATAAAGTAAAATTATAACTCAATTTAACCGGCGCTAAACGATGCTCTTTGACTTTTCCCCAAATTTATTTCAGCAAGTTATGATTTATTGACATTGGAATGGTAATTCTTGTAATGTTAGTTACTGCAAATGAAAATTCTTTACGGAATTGGGGGACAAGGAATGAGATTTTAATAGTTTTAATAAAATTAATTTCAAAGAAATGGCCAAGAGAGTGTGAAAACACGCTCACCTAGAAGGATTCCGCATCTGATAGGCTTTAAATGTATTTGTTAAATAACTTCCATAAGTTTTTGTCCGATTTCGTTTAAAATAATTATCGTAGTGTGTTTTTAGTATGTTCTATCAACATGGTAAATCTGAAGTCTCTACGTCCAATAGTTTGGAAATACTACCTTACGGGCAAACAGACGGACGGACGGACAGAGCGAAATTATAAGGGTTCCTTGTAGCACTACGGAACCCTAAAAATATATGCTAAAGATGACTTTCACAAGAGTTATATAAAGCACTAGCTGTGCCCGCGACTGTCCACATAAAATTAGATTCGATTTTAGCGTGATGATATGTAGCCTACAATTGGGCTATTTAACACTGAAAGAATTTTTTAAATCGGACTAATAGTTCCTGAGATTAGCGCGTCCAAGAAAGCAAACAAACAAACAAACTCTTCAGCTTAACATATTAAAGATAGGATAGGTGAATAAATAAAATTTGATTTGGATGTAGAAACAATTAATTTACTTATTAAACAAGAAATACTATGAGCATACTTATGAGTTAAGAAAGCATTGCGTTAAATCTCGGCGTTACCAAAATATAGCGTGTGTATATATATATATATCGTTGATAATAGAACATTTCGCAATAAAAAAGCGTCGCATTATAAAAGCGCTTTTGTGTGAACACAAACTTGGAACTTCATAGGTGGTATTTGAACGCTTTTTAAACGCGCGGTTAAAAACTGTCGTGCGAATGAGGGCTTAGCGTTTACGTTTCCCTTCAAAATAAGTTTAAAGCTTGTTATACAGGTGAATGCGTCAACACAGTTACACACAGTTACAGTTGAGTTGAAAATCAAAAATAATACAGTCAATTTGCCTAAATATTGAATTTAAATTTATTTTTTGAAGTGCTTTCAAATAGTAAGGAGCAGGAGATCGTTGCCCAGTCAGTGGCCGATATTTAAGTCGATTGCTAGATTAAGCATTTGTTACCGCGGCCGGGTGGTAGGTGGCTTTCTGACGGACGATATCATACAACTGCTGCGATTGCCCAGTCCACTGTATGGGACATGTACGGGACATTGAGTCTAGTACAGGTCGCAAGTTCTATCAAAGCAGGTTTAACCTTATATATGCCTTATAAAATGTTATTCGAGACTAGTAATTTTTGATTTCATAATATCATCAAGTCAATTGTTTTGTTTAGTCTGAAAACAATTAAAGTTTAATTGGACATCCGAAAAAGTAGGCACGTCCGACCCGCCGCAGACGGATTTCTACTTTCGACGACGTAATCAGACACCTCGTCGGATAAGCGTCCACTTTGCAAATTGCATCTTGCGAAAGTGAACCTCGAACCTCATTGTTATTCTAGAATAAGAATAAGAATAATTTATTTTGCAAGAATGTTACAGGTTATTTGTAAAACATCCAACTAAATTAATAGTAGGCCTGGACTGCTATGGGTATGCCTTTCCTTTTATTAAAGAAACATTTTTTTTTTCTTGTAAGTTGGCAAACAACAGGGCCTCAATAGCTCAAAGATACGGTAAGGTATGGACTGAAATTCGTAAGGTACCCAGGTACTCAACCCTACCGCCGTTGGGGTATTGTCGCAACCACTCCTAATACAAGCTTTTAATTTAGGCTTAGTAGGAGGGGAAAAGGGAATATTGGACATACCTAAAAAGTATTCCTAATATTCTTTAAAAAAAAAGTATGTTTTTATTCGCTGGGAAATGCTTTTAGGCTATTGTCTATATTGTCTAAAGATAGGGAGGTGGAGAGAGGGGAGTTCGCAAATGGGCCCGATAAACCCGGGAACACTTTAAGACAGGAGTGTGGGACTCGCTGGCACTGCTAGAACATCAATTAAAACGCTGTGAAGCCCTTGAAGGGCACCAAATCGCACCTTTTCCCTTCCCAAATAGTATGGTTTGGTTGTAGTTTTCTGTAACTTGAACGTAATTCTCCATTATAAACGAGAAATCTCGTGATTCCCAGCTTTTGTTATTGGTGTTAAAAATGGATTCCTTTGGAATGCAGTCCATTTGAATCCTCTCCAATACTTTTAGGGGGAAGTACTCTATACATAGAAACCGCTCTCCGGAACACGATAAAAGAGGACAAACCATCCTCGGGCTCGCTGGAGCTGACGGGTCACCTCGGGGACGTCATGAAGGAGTCCGCCCGGATAGCGCTAACGGTCGCGCGGAACTTCCTCGCTGAAAATCATCCGAATAACACTTTCTTGAACACCAGGTAAGTTTTTAAAGCAACTAAACTACTTAAAACCCTGTATTTACTACATGTAAATAACACGCTTGTTCGTAAAGCGTACTATACTGTTGGAAGACTATATTAAAAATAAAACTGCTTGGATATGAGTCGCTCCAGCTTTGTACTTACTTGATAGTAAACATGCAAAAATGTGAAAACTAATTTCTGTAAGAGCTATTTTTAAAAGAGTGGCCAACGAGTTTCTTGCTGATTCTTCCCGTGGCTCGACTCTTCCGAATCAGTGGTAGCTTTTAAAATAATCGACGATTCAAAAGAGCTTGTAAAAGTCTACTTCAATAAAATATCATTTGAATTCATTTGTATCGGTGAGAACAGCATGACGATCCGTTGCGTACTTTTTGAGTTTATCGCAAACAGACAGACAGACAGGCCGACAGACAGACAGCGGCCTAGGACTTTGTTTTATAATATGTAAGTATGCCGGCGCCAAACATAGCTTCATTTGATAGTCATTTCAATGACCATGTCAAGTTTTGTAAAACTTTGTAGACTTCAAGGACAAATATGTACAAACACTTTGAGCTAAGTCAGGTATAATCCCGGCAACGCATCTGCGAGCCCTCTGGTGTTGCAGTTGTCCATGGGCGTCGGTAGTCACTTAGGTGAACCGCCTGCTTCCTTCGTGCGGCTGTATCTCTGCGGCACCCTGGCATTGCAGGCGTGTTTGATGCTGTTACTGGCAGCACTGGCACAGCAGTCTGCCAGAGGCACAATCACGGAGACAGATGCCAGAAAATTCGTCTCGCCGTTATTATTATTTAAGTAAGTAAAACCTTAGAATATCACTGTCACTTTTAATGCGATATAAAAGCAAAGCAAATACGATTGAGACGAGGTCATAGCTTAATCAGCGGCCGACATTTGAGTCGATTGCTAGGTTAAGCGCTTCTTACCGCGGCCGGGTAATAAATGGGTGACCAATTTTAATACTGGTTTTCAAATATCCTACCTACTCCATGATTCGGTAGGCACGTAAAACATTGGGTCTCGATTAATGTCACTAAGAGATGTTACTCGCGAGATTGTAGAGATAGCGGGATGATATGTGACGGCAGTCCGTCATCCTAACTCGCCCCACAGCCACATCCTCTGCAATTTAAGCAAACTCTGTTACTAGACCGAAATAACATCAGAAAGAAGAAGATATAATAATTAAGTGACTGCCTGTCTGTGATAAGAATTTGATATGTTTTTTATTTGTATCTAATTTATTTAGTATATAAATTCCTTTTCCAGAGTATTCCTCGTATTACCCGAAGTGGGACTAAACGTAATGGGGACCATGTGGATGTTTTGTGAAGTCATAGAGTGCTCCGTAAATGATAAGTTTTCTAGTATTGTTATACAAAGTAAGTAACTTATCCACTACCCACGCTTGACAAGTTAGAGTGCGTACAGTTTAAAAATGCACCCTCCAAAGTGGCCACTTTTACATGCAAAATAGCGGGCAGACGCAATCGTCAATATCATTGGCTTACAGAGCGTGGTTGAGTTGTGTTTACAATAAAAACGTTGCATACAAGAACGCATTGCAAATAATTAGTGGAGGAGCGTGCATTTTTAGACAGAAACATCTATAATAAGGATATTGTCACTTATTACTCAGTAGACCACTCAATCTTCATTTTAATAGAATAATAACCATATTATTTCTTTACGTAAAGATACAAAAACAGTACTTTTTTATAAGTAAACTTGTACACGTACAGTAAACACAATAGCCCCATAGGAGTCCTACTATGTAAAAACTTGAAATCCTTTCTAAACTCTTATGCCGGAGCCAGACATAGCTTCATTTAAATGATCATTGCAATGATCATGCAATGTGATCGGAGACTTTGAGTGACTTCACAAAGTTTTGTAGAACTTTGTAGACATCAAGGTCAATAATGTACAAACACTTTGAGGTATGTCTGGCTCCGGTATTACTATTGAATATCAAAATATAGCGCCATCTATTGGTCGCTTACCCCAAAGACAGCTCGGCGGCCGGCCGCTCTGCCTCCTTAAATAAATATATACAGGACTATATGACACACGGACGCCTGTTCCTAGACAACTTAATGCCTGTGTTATAGGTAACACCATATTTTTTCATTGCGAATACTTAGAGAAAAGGTTTTTCACAGCCTTAAGAAACCGTAGATCTCAATATTTACTTACTTCAAGATCCTTCCGCCCACGCACGTGCAGTTTGTGGAATGATCTTCCCCGAGGTTTTCCGTGCGGTCTATAATATAGAAGCTTTTTAAGACCGTGTCTATAGGTTTCTTCGAGAGGTCGTGGCCTAATCAATAGTCGGCATTTAAGTCTATCGCTACGTTAAGTAGGTCTTAGATGATAGATGATATAATAGACTTTTGCAAATACTTGCATAGACAATATTATATATATAGATTATACTAGAATAGCGCCATTCCTATTCTCCCGTGATTTGGTTAGAATCTAAGAAACTTTTCACTCATATTTATCAACCTTCGACCATTTAAGTGGATCTACGAATATAACCACAGTAACCTTTAATTTATTGGAAAGGAGTGACATAAACGTGGCAGACAATAAATTCATTATATTAATTTATTGTTTAGTATTTATTATGCCTAATTAAAAGCCTTGGCGAATACTTTGTTGGCCCAAAAGTGTTTCGCGTATCAGTGGTACCACCTGTTATAGTAAGTGTTCTAAGTGCCTTATAGGAAATTTATAGTAAATCCTTACTAATATTCACTCACCTTTTGTGCAACATTTTTATTTTAGTTGTGCAATAAAGTTAACAAAAAAAAATATATAAGTATGATAGTCACCCTGGGTTTTTTCTTTTTTTTTTTATAAGACAAGGGGCACACGGGTAGGTGGTTCACCTAAGTGACTACCGACGCCCATGGACAACTGCAATACTTGAGGGCTCGCAGATACTTTACCGGCCTTTGAGACATGAGTATGCTCTTTTCTTGTTACGTTTTCACGGCTAAACCGCTTAACGAATATTGATGAATTTCGATATAGAGATAGATTAGGTCTTGGAGATGAACATAGGCTACCCTTTTACGCGAAAATAAAATTCGAAATGGATAAATATGGGTTAAAAGTTTGTATGAAAGTCGTAGAAAACAACGTGCATGAAGTTGCGGGTTGAAGCTTATAGGTTAAAGTTTAAAAGAGTCTAAAAACACGCTTTTATACGTTTCTGATAAAGATTCGAGTTATTAAAACTACATCTATATTTATATATAAAGCTGAAGAGTTTGTTTCTTTGCTTGCTTGAACGCGCTATTCTCAAGCACCACTGGTCCGAATTGAAAATTTCTTTCAGTGTTAGATAGCCCGTTTATCGAGGAAGGTTTTAGGCTATACATCAACATGCTAAAATTGAATCTATTTTTTTTTTACCTAATTTTCTGCAGACGAAGTTGTGGACACGGCTAATTATGTATATGATGATTCGAGTGCAATCTTTAAAGTCAATTTGACGTCTACTAGTTGGTGAAAAATGCATTAAATGTTTCCATTGATGTATCAAAGGCGTTTACGCCTTTGGCGTGTACGCCATGTTAAATCAGCCGTTCCTTCACTCGTTCACTTTTGTTCTCGATGACTTGTTGCGAATCGGTAATAAGGTTTCGATGTACGCAACTTTGTTACAATCATACCTTGAGGGTTAACAGCGATTATTTTGCAAATGATAATGAATGATATGAAAGAAATATATTTATGTGTGACATCACACTACAAAAATTAAACCAATACGGTAATCTTACATTATACAAGTTAAAGCAAACTAACTAAGTTAAACTTAAACTATTAGTCCTAAAACGGGACGTCTTCTCAGTTATATGGAAGTGGTAACTCACATCCAACACTGATTTTCGGAAGATTTTTTTCAGAAGATTTTCGGACGGATTACCTATAAGTACATGTGGTAGTGAAAAGGCAATAATTTAGATTATGTGTGCATCGCCAGTGTTCGGTGCGCTTCTAATATTTATTTATGTCAAATGTCACTCACGTATTTAGAATCAAATTCAATACGAAATAATTTATGTTTCATTTTAGTATTAACACTATAAATATCACGTTATAAGGTGTATATTTTTATACGACCTGCATTTAATAAAGAATTATTAAAATAGTAATCGAAATTCTATTAAATATATTGATCCCATTCTAACTACGTGTCGTTATTTTCAGGCCCAGCACATGAAACAATTCGGTACCGAGAGCGCGCTCGTAAATCAGCTAGTCGTTCAGACGTTCACTCGTTCACTTTTGTTCTCGCTGACTTGTTGCGAATCGTTTATCGGGGTTCGATGTACGCAACTCTGTTACAGTCTTACCTTACACTTATTTACAATGTATGTGTTACAAAGGCAACACATTTAAAAACCAGTTACTTATTAAATCTATTAGGCCTATGTTAATTTAAGCACAACACTTTATTAATAACTGAAAGTGTAAATCTATGTATAAACACTATTGCAGATTCTTCCAGTGAAAAACATTTATCTTGTCACAAAATTGTGAAGTTAAGGATGTGTAAAATAAATATATTTTTTTTAATATCTACTTTAATGTAATAAGAGATGGCAATCGATTCCGACGTGATGAGCGAGAAAGGAAATCGTTTCTCAAAAAAATTCACGGAATTTTAAAATCAATTGTGCCTGCATGTATTTTAAACTAGCTAAATTATATATTTTGACCTCTTTAATCAGCCCCTTTTCAAAATTCGTTTTTAATAACTGTCTACTAACTAGCACTCTGCTAAAATTCAAGTTTGTAGCAAAAAAAACTTAGGAAATTTTATATAAACTTGCGAGAGCCGTCAGAACTCTTCAATCCGCGTTCCCCTTATCCGAAAAATCCGTACCTACCAGATGTCTACTAACTAAACAACCCCCCCCCCTTCCTAATTTCATACCTGTACGTCCCGCGGTTTACGAGAATAGGTGACGAGTGACTTAACGCTTTCATACAATAGATATTGAGATTAGAACTGGAGCAGAACCCTTTCAATTTATTGTTATTACACAGCACTGACTGGCCTTGTGAAGGCTGGGAAATGGCCGGAGAAGAAAGTTGAAATTGTGGAAGGTGTGTTTTTTTTATATTTATCAATTTCTATTTAACAGTAATTTAATATCTACCTATTTATAATGAGTATCTACTAACTACAGTATAAAATATAATTTATTACAGAAAAGCAACCAGAAATCAACGAGGACTATCTCCATCCAAGTCTGGCAACACCAATTATTGAATCTGTGAGTATATTGTAATTATAATGTTTTCAAGTCTAATTTGTGATATCTATGATGGTCTACCAAAAACCATCTCTTGCATATAAACAAAGCTTGCAGGTGGATCACTAATGCTTGCTTAATTGTTTGCTTGAACGCGCCAATCTCAGGAACAACTATTCCAATTTAGTAAATTCTTTCAATTTTTGATAGCCCATTTATCGATGAAGGCTATAGGCTATATATCTCACGCTAAAAGTTAATCTATTATTTTATATCTAATTTTACACGGTCGAATTCGCGGGCACAGCTAGTATTTTATAAGAATACTAGGATTTAGGAATACTTTAATTGTGACCATTAATTTTATTTTACCTCAAACTTAACTAGGACCGGTCAGTTGCATTAGTGATCAACCTGCAAGCTAGCACATGTATGATAAATAAGGCACTTTATATGAAGCCTAACTAAGACAAGGCAAAAATAGAAAATAGCATGCAATTGAGTAGATCAACAAATTAGGGGCAGGAATAAATTTGTGACTCTGTTCCTGCATGTGGCCGTAGTACAGAAATCGTTTTGTGGGTACAACCTTTTCTTAACAAAATTCCAGAATTTTGATTAATTCTATGTCTATAGATATCATTTTTTCTAAGAACTGTTTTTAAAGAAGTGAGTAACAAGTTTCTCGCTGATTTTTTTTGTGGCTCCACTTTTCCGAATTAGTGGTAGCTTTTAAATATTTGACGATTCTAGCTTTTAAAAGTCTACATGAATAAAACTTGTTTCGATTTGACTGATTGATGCTAAGCGAACAAGTTGATTGCACAGTTTTATCAGGGAACAGGAGATCTTGGATCTAATCAAGTTTACCACCTCCACATAGGCTAAATTAATCACAGGAAAAATTGGAGTTTAATTATTCAATATCAGTACAAGTTGAGTCGATCGCCAGGTTGACCCATTCTAACATTGGTTTTCTAATATCCGACCACCTCCGTGCTTCGGAAGGCATGTATTACAGTGTGTCCTGATTAATGTCACTGAGTGATGATTAGTCGTGAGACTGTAGACATTCTGAGGATGATTTCAGACGGCAGTTGGTCATCTTAACTCGCCCCACAGCCGTATCCTCTTTTTTTTTTTTTTTTTTGAGGCGGCACGAGAGGCCCCCTCGTTACTGCGACCAGTAAGATCTATTGTAACTGCCTCATTTTACAGCTCATCCTCAAGACCAGCAGAGCACATAAACCACGCCTTAGCCGTTCGGATGAGGAAAGAAGCATCGAAACGCTTCGTACGGGATGCCGGCATGTCAACAATGTAAGAGTGGAAACCCGCACGGCGCCTGCTGGTTCGATGATAAAAAGGCGATGGTGGTATCAAGTTATGTAACTCCTGCGCACACTCTCCGAAGAATAATCCATGAATAATCCAAAGAATAATCAATCCAGTGAATATCTTAGAAGATATGAGCGATTTAAAATACAGTGGTAGAGTGGGCCGGCGGCGGGCGCTCTGTGATGTAAGCGACCAATAGATGGCGCTATAATTTGATATAAATAGAAGCCAACGTTCGGGCAGGACTGCGTCTGCCGGATCCGCTAGTATTTATATAAATTTCGTTCGAGCTTTCTCATTCTCAATATTAAAAGGGAATTTTAAAGGAAAGGAAAAGTCGAAAGATAATATAAAAATACTTTATATCATTCAGAATTGGTCTTATTTTAGAATACTTCAAATAGATGAAGTTCGTACTAGACCTTGGACTGACGTGATATATAAAACGTTTCATAAAACAATCAACCCGTGTTACGTTTTATGGAAAAGAAAACTTCCGCTAGTGTTTATATATAAGAATCGACTTTACTAGCCTTTGTGACCGTATTCCTCCTGGATCGATTTGGATAGAATTTTGTGCGTAAATTCCATGGGGTTCGTAGATAGTTTGCACAGCCAATAGGACAACGTAGGTGGCGCTGCTGTCGGTACGTAAACTAAATTAGGTATGTTTTTCGCAACTTTATAAAGTCTCATCAGTGGGCGTACTTCCTTAATAGTGGTTTATTTCGTTTGTCACCTTCCATAACTTGGTTAATTCACACAGCATTTGAAGTTGATATCTAAAAAAGATGGATTTCTTGGCAATGTTCCATGGATTGACCTTGCGGGTATCTCGATACCATCCATCGTATTTTCAGCGGAACGAACCAAGGCAGAGCCTGGAATTTGCGATCGACGTGTAAGTTTAAAGGATTCTTTTACATGATGAAATTTGGGAGGGAGGTAGTGTAGAGTCAGTAGATATTCATTAAGGAAGGCCTTTTCGCTAGGGTCAGATTTAGGAGCTCTGAGAGCTCTCGCAATTTTACGCGGACAAAGTCGCGAGAAACTGCCAGTTCCGAATATTCCCGTTTGCCCTCCTACTAAACTCAAATTAAAAGCTTGTATGAAAAACTAAACTACTTTGCTTTAATCCGCGAATGAATACGTTAATAGTATTAACGTCTCAAGCTCGCCATTGCATAGAATGTTTGAAGCTAGCGCTAATGTGGTGGGGATGCCTGAGATATAAATTGTTTGCTCTGTTTTCACTTATCACTTTACGAATAACCTTTGTAGAGTCTATCTCTTGATGATGCTTCAGTATCGAAGCGAAACGTGCGTTGAGGCACATCGGAAAGTCAGTGTAGTGCTGTGCTTTGGTGGCGGATTCGGTTTATATTAAACAAATATCCTTCTGAAACACGGAGGAGGTCGGATATCAAATGTAAACCAGTGTTAGAATGGTTCACCCATCTATCATCCAGTCTCAACAAGAGCTACTTAACCTAGCGATCGACTCATATGCCGACCATCGATTAGGCCACTACTACACTTTACATTAATGTAAATTATTTCCTTCTTCGAATGTTGGTACAACAATGGAGTCTGGTACGTATAAATCCGCTGGCACTTTATCTCAAATAAGATCGTCATGACCCAAGATAAATAAAGGGCGCGATCAACGCCTAGCAATAAACCAAAAAATCCCCGGAGAAATACTGCATTCGCAACGAGGTAATAACGGAGAAATTAGAAAACGCTGGCTGGGTGTGAAGCGAGCTCTATTTACAAGAGTTCTGTAGACCAGAGACTCCCAAACTGGCTTCCGCTGAACCTGGGGGTTCCGTAGGACAGTCATCTGGCATTCGCCAAAATTATTACTTAATTATTAGCTATTAAATAGTATCACGTGATGAATATTAAAAGCTAACCCAAATATACTTTAAGTTAAGAATTATGTGCCCGCAACATAGTCCGCGTAAAATTAAGTAAAAAAAAATACATTCAATTTTAGCGAGATGATAAGCCTCCCTAGATAAATGGGCTATCTAACGCAGAAAGAATTTTTCAAATCGGATCAGTAGGTCCTGAGATTAACAAAACAAAACAAACGAACTAATTCTCCAGCTATATATATTAGTGTATCCTGGGATTAGCGCTTTCAAGCAAACAAACGAACAAACTGTTCAGCTTTATATGTTAGTATAGAGTATAGATTTCCCTAAAAATATTGCTCCTAAACAAATCTCAGTGTTGATATAATGATTTGATATGGAGCTCCATAAAATACAAGGTATTTGTTTGGTGTTCGGTTATCTTTAAAGTTTGGGAACCTCTGTAAACTACAGTCGAATAAATCTATCTATCTAATGTGTAATATCTTTAAACGAGCCATTTATATATGTACATAAATGATTAGATATGATTCCATAGAAAGCTAAGAAATTCCTCTCTCTCTCTTTCTTTCTTATGTGTTACTTTTTCTTGGCAATTTTACAAATAAAATATATGTATTAGTTGATCCATTTTGTAGTGATTCAGTAGTTTTATCACGGAACCCTAAAGAAAAGAAATCTGTTCGCAAAACTCTCTAAGATAATAAGAGCGAATGGACAGAATCTCATTCCGTTTTTGACGGATCAGCCAATTTGTATTCAGATATTATCATGCTGATCGCCCCTGTTGACTTCTAAGCTCTTTAAAGCATTTCATCTTATTGCTTCATACTATAACGTGCTATAGATCATAGAATATATATATTTATAAATACTATATGATCTATACCGAACTCCACTTTCAATTTATTCATTTCTTACTTCGTCTTTGCGTTTCGTTGGCAAACACTATATTGCCGCTTCCCAGAGAACTTAGAGGCTCCTCTGATTGATCAATTGATGTTGCTCGACCTTTTGGACTTTGAAAATATAGGCCCCCTTACCACACTGCCAAAACATACAATTCGGCATTGAAGTCTGCAGGCACAAGTACCTTTTTCTCACATAAGATCGGCGTGAAGTGGCGGCCATGCTGTCACGTCGAGTGATGGTGTTGCCGCCGCGTTTCGTTCAGTTTGTGACAGTTTCCGGTGGTTTAAACCCCTCTTTAAAATCCAACAACGCATCCGCGAACTTGAGTCCATCCGACACTGCTCTGCTGTATTTCGATTTTAAATACCCGTGCTTGTGTTTCAGAGTGCGCGTGCTAACCACCAGCCTGGCGGTGATGCTGGGCGTGATGGTGCTGAAACAGTGGCCGGAGGTTGCGCAGCTTTCTGAGCACCTCCTGCGACGGCTCAAGGAGTACCTGCTGGACAACCACGACAGGTAATGCTGCTCCCACTGCTACTGGTACTGGTGTGAGGGTGATGGACTGGAAAAGTATGTGCTTACGGGTATACAGACAAAGGTTTTGTGTTACGAAAAAGCGGTTTTTGTTACTGAGAAAAGAATAATTGTTTTTGACGTGATAACTTCTTATAAAGGCGACACGGTGAACGCCGTCGGCACGCACGAAAAAGTGTCACGTGAGCCAAGCGTGCATGCGAGGGCGCGGAAAAAGCCAGAGAGAGGTCTGAGCCTTCATCGTTATCACGTAAAATTATCGTCCCTAAACTGACAACCAATTTTTTTTTAGCACTAGACTGTGTGTGTTTTTCAATATTAGTGATTCCGCAAAAAATATGTTACAAATATAAAATTTACTATTGGTTTTTGGTATAAGAGTACATTGTTTGTGGAAAATAAAAAGTTTTTTTTTTAACTGGATATCAGAGAAGGTTTGGACTGGAAATGTAGAATTTAAGCCTTAAGAAGAACTTCTCCTCTGTGTGCACACACTTATCTCTTTTTTAAATACAACTACTTAGTAGTTATTTAATATTATCCACGTTATGTATTACTATGAAATACTCTTTGTATACTTAACAATTTTTCTTACTTACCTAATTTTTAACAACACTCAAATTTCCTGTGTCCAGCAATACCAATTATCCACCATAATTAAAACTCACGAATTCACTTCGCTCTTTCTACTGTTTAGCTATTCGGGTTCTATATTATATTTTGAGGCTTATGTATTTGTAAACTTTTCCAGTCCAGTCCCAAAATACGTCTCTATGAAGTAAAAGTGACACTTAGACGTAATACTAAAATTATCATTTAAAAGGCCGATTTGACCGATTCTATAAAATCGCAAAGTGCAACATTCAATATTACTTGACGAGAAAAATCAGTTTAAAATATTTGAAAATAATCTATGTTATAGAAATATTGTTTTGTTTTAAAATTCATTACTGTAAACAACTATTGAAAAATGGGTCATATATGTCACCTCACCCCACAGCCACATCCTCTGCAATCTAAGCGGACCCTGGTATTCAACCGGGATAACGCTAGGAAGAAGAAGAAGAAGATGATGATAATGATAGTGATGGGGAAGATCATGATGGTGATGATGAAGTGTATGATTAGCATCAGTGATGAGCCGGATCGCTTTTCATAAAACTATTTTGTATTTAACTTATTACTAATGAATAATTAATTGGACCAAGTGCGGCGTATTTAAAGTTGGCTGAAACATTTTTAATAATAAGAGATTAATAATAATATTGATGTTACTTCTAAACCACACCGTGATATTCTCTTATCCTAAACTAGCTGTGCCCGTAACTTTATCGGCGTAAAATTAGGTAAAAAAAATAATTCAATTTTAGTGTGATGATATAGGCTATAATAACCTTCCTCGATAAATGGGCTATCTAACACTGAACGAATTTTTCAAATCAGATGAGTAGTTCCTGAGATTAGCGCGTTCAAGCAAACAAACAAACTCTTCAGCTTTATATGTTAAGTATAAATTAAAAAACAGCGGCTCTCCCGCAGTGATGACAGAAGTGAAAACCATTCGTGACAAGTGACAGTACGGTAACGGTGTCGGAAGTTCAATAGTATTTTCCCATCTCAAAAATGCCCAGCGTGTCTACAGAAGTTTTCGCAACAATCGCGAATCATGAATTATTGAAGTTGTTCAAATATTTAAAATTCTGACCAGCTAATAGCAGACAAGCCAACTTTCGGGCCGGATTCGCTAGGCCCACGTATCATTTTTAGCAACATGAAAAATTCGGATTTCAAAATCAGACCCTATAAATTTGGACGCAATGTAACAGATGTGCTTGTTTCTAACTTTATTTGAATGTTCCTTGGTTTCCGTTTTGTTCCCTTTTTTAGGTCAGAGGAAAAGTAACTGGATTCAGCTACTTGTCAGTAAAAATATATACTCTGATATGTTTTTTAAATCAAATAAAATCAAAATATGTTTTATTCCCGTTGACTTTTGAATAGTCAAATATTAAAAAAACTACCACTGATTCGGAAAAGTCGAGCCTCGAGGAGAATCAGCAAGAAACTCGTTAGCGACTCTTAAAAATATATATGCCAACTATAAAATACGAAGTTGGAGCGACTCAACTCCAAGCAGTTATAGAGTTAATATAGTCTTCTACTCTAGAATATGCCTTACGATTAAGCAAGTTTTTAATAAATCTGGAGAGTTTGTTTGTTTGCTTGAACGCGCTAATCTCAGGAACTATTACTGGTCCGATTTGCAATATTATTACAGTGTAAGATAGCCCATTAATCGCGGAAGGCTAAAGGCTATATATAATCACGCTAAAATTGAATTAATTTTTTAACCAATTAACAGCTGGTTTCTAATAAAAATTAGCAATATTCCCTTCAATAGAATCGTTGGATATATTGGTTTGCTTTAATTTTTTTAGCTGAATATTCTAGAATTTTTAATTTCAAATTTTTAGGTCTTCCCGTTCCTGAGAAAAAGGGTCTTGACAGACAGACAGACAGACAGACGGACAACGAAGTGATCCTATAAGGGTTCCCTTTTTCCTTTTGAGGTACGGAACCCTAAAAAATGAGTTTAGTAGTGAAGTAAAGTACATTTTTATAGAGCTATAAATTCTAAGCCAATCTCTAATTGGTGGTAATATGATTGTTATTCGCACGTTGTATCCCAAACTGTATTCGTGATTGTAGTATTGTTTGGTCGCTCAAGCCACGGTTCAATTTGTTCCATTGTTACAAAGTACGCGTATTGTAAATTTTGTATGTGACATATTGTAATTAGATTGATTTAAATCTACAATTGTTTATAAACATTTTTTCACAAATTTTGATATTTTTCTTTCACAATTTTTTTTTTGTAACAAGACCTAAATTTAATGTGCGCAATGTATATTTTGAGGATGGCAATGTGTATTGATTACTCCAATAAACCCTTTCTATCATTATAAAGGTTAATGTAACTCTGTCAGTTACGGTTTCTCGCCTAAACTGCTGAACTAATATTGATGAATTACGGTATAGACATAGATTGGACTTTGGAAAAGAACATGGGCTACATTTTGTTCGAAAATCAAATTTGAAAGGTGTGAAATGAGGCTTGAAGTTTGTATGAAAGTCGAAAAAAACAAGGCGGACAATGCCACGGCTTGAAGCTAGTAGTAATATAATGTCGGCATTTTATATAATGTTTCTTTCAGCGCCTTCGATTATTCAATATTCGAAAATATTATGTTAGTCGAATCATTTCCACAGCGCTGCTCTTTATGATGACTCTATCATTTTTTAATTCGATGTCACGGTGTAGTTAACCTTCACAGTTATAAAATAAGGTTTAAAATTAATTGTCTACCGTTTGGCATACAGCCTTGAATGGAGAAATGACCCAGACCACAACTACGGCTTATGTAACTTTCAGAGGTCGCAGTGAATGGAATTTATGTAATGCCACTGGACGGGGCGTTGTGATAAAAGTGAACTTCATATTGTTGCGTATCGTTTACACGATTCCCACTAACTCATCCAAATAGCAATTGATAGTGATAGAGTTAGGCGATTCTTTATGAGAATCTACGACAAACAGGAAAAAACAATGTCCAAAAACCCACTGGACGAAATTCAAATTTAAACGAAGTCCCGTCATGTTCCGACCACAATCTCTTTTTTTTAATTAGCCTATTGTATCCTATTGCTGAGCAAAGGCCTCCCCCTTCTCGGTCCACATTTCTTTTTCTTGGGCCTATCCCGTTCACAACTTCCCCACGAAGGCATCCAAATCAACGCGCCACCTCTTCCTCGATCTGCCGGGTCGTCGACGACCATTGGTGGGCATACAGGAAGTCGTGATATTGGCCCACCTTTGCGAGTCCAGTTCTAGGTATTTTATTTTGTTCGTAAAGTTCGTGTGTTAAATAGGCCGAGCCGTTTCAGAGATTACCCGGAAAGAACAGACAGACAAAAATGATTTAACTTGCGTTTTTGTTATAGATTTCGTATGTACGTTGGCAATTAATAAGAGATAATTTCGATTTACAAACAGACACTTCAATATAATTCCCATCTATAGACTAGGATGCTTCACAGAAAGAACCTCACAGGTCTGCCTTTTTGACCGTGGAACTCTTGAGGCTGATTTCATTGGTCCTTACATCGAACAATATTATGTCAAGCGAATATCGACCTTATTCGTTTAGTGTAAGTAAATTTCAACTTAAGGTAGTTGACTACCTTGTCGGACACTTTACGTTCTGCCATAATTACATGCTGTTAGGATGCGATCAGTTTAAAAATGCACGCCCCTCCAAATTCACCTCTACATGCAAAATGGTGGCTTACGAAGCGCGGTTGATTTTTAAGTTTACAATAAAAACGCTATTCATACACACGTAAGCGTCTTTACTATATATGAGATTTATTGTTCAAGTTAAAACATACCTTGTTGCTTTGAAATATTATTATTATTATATTTCTATTTTAAGCGTTTATCATAACTACAATAGCGTGACAATTAAATTGTTAACAGTTTTATAACATTAGATAAACGTAACGCGATACAATTGTGTACATCACTTGGAAGTTACGTAAATCGGTCACTTTGACTTGAGCATAGACAATATTAATAACTTTATTGTTACCAATGTTTAAAAAAAACAACACTAGAACAAAAAACTCAGCAAGTGCGAATCAGACTCACACGCTAAAGGTTCCGTATCGTCACGTAATATTTTACCGTTACGTTATTTTAAGTTTTATACATTAATTAAGATTTCTTTTCATTTATTAAGATTCAAGTCACCGCATATTTATGTCATGGAACTACTTATATTTCAAGATATAACTTCTTACCAAATTTCATGCAAATGAAAAACATGGGAAATGTGACATATATATACACTACTACTTTATATATACTATACTGATTGTTTACACTTGGAGGGTATTTACACAGCTTCAGGGGATCGCAAACCTCAGTTATTGGTACAATTTTATTTTTGTAACTCTACGTGTTTCTGAGAAAAAGGTTCTTGACAGACAGATAGACGGACAACGAAGTGACTATTTTCTTTTGGAGGTTCGGAACCCTAAAACTGAAGATACATATATTGCCAGGAGCAGAAGAAAAAATCTTAGCTACAATACAAAAGAATGCAAGAGCTCAGCATTGTCATGAGCACATGGCGCTGATAAGTGGTTTCAGATTGCTCATTGTATTAAAATTAATTCATACACCAAGCAACTGCTAGGTATTCTTCATTTCAATAAACTAAAGATTTTCCCTCTCAGAAATTAGAAGTCATTAAATTTTTGGGCTAATCTGAGCGACATTGCAGACGACAGTTTCTAACGAAAACAGCCGTTTCAAATTTATATGTTAACTGTATGTATAAAACTTACGACTTACAAATGAGCCATTCAACTCATGTTGAAAAATTCTTAAGTGGCCTATCATCATGCTGATATTGAATCTATTTTTGTTACCTAATCTTACGCGGACGAAGTTGCGGGCACAGCTAGTACAAAATAAATAAACACGCACGTACAATTGATAAAGCATAATACTTCTTTTAGGATAGTCGGGTAAATACGAGATGAATGTATTATGTCAGATTACAGCATAGATACGTGACTGATCGGACATCAAATCGATTACTTGGCTGGACGATTGTCGATCCCTGCGCATCTCGGTTGCGGTGAAAGTTAGTTTTAGGCACAGAAACAAAGTTTTAGCGGTAAGTTTATTATTAAAAAAAAATAAAAAATAAACACGAAGGGAAAAAAAAGCCTAAAATAACTAGAAAAATTATGTTATTAATTAAAATGTGCCTTTGAGGCTTTCACCATTTCTGCCGCAACCTTAAGTATATCTTAAATACTTGTTCCTGGTATAAAAGTTTTATGTATTGCTGGTGATAAATAATACAAGGACCTTAGTGAAGAATCTCGGAGACATGTAACATATTGCTTTTATAGGCACCCACTATTTTAATACTATTGCCGCCATAACGAGCACCAGTACAAATTCATCATACTGTTATCAATGTTGGTAGCAATGCATACACGATATGTCACTAATGCCGCCATTACGACTGACAAATAACGTTCGTCTTACGTCATGATTGTCAAGGTGGCAATACTGAGAGACATTTAACACAGATTACAATAAACCTTTGACTAAAATAAGTCTCATCTACTTTTCTAATTTGAATTATAATTATAAATAAATAACAGTATCAAGACAAATCAACGGGCGTATCTTCCCCTTCCCAATTACAAGGAGTACGACTAGCTAATGTTTGTAATAAATACAATAAGTATTACCTGTACTTATTTACCCTGTGTCAATGATTATGTTATTTTATCCGCGTGGTTTGGAGACACGACGAAAGTAACTATGGAGTAATAATATTCCTAGCGACCAGATACACTATCGAAGTTTTAATACGAATCCCTAACTTTTTTGAAAATATTTTGTAGCCTATTTTCATCAGATATAATGTTTTTTTTTACGTGGGGAAACCCGGCACGGGTATCTATCCGCTACAGGCCGACGGTGGGTTATGTCGGACTCCAACCAACTAAAACCCCACGGTAGTTCCTCCTTACCACTACGCGGCGGAGATATGGGAACGGTCTTGCAATCTACCACTTCATCAGATATAATGTAGGGTTCTAATAGCGAAAGAAATTTTCAAATCGGTTCAGTAATTTCAATGCTAATTAACAATCAAATATTTCTTTTTAATAATTTTAGAGAAATTAAGGTGAAAAAAGAAGCCCATAGACAAGAACGCTGATATTAATATTTTATTTGCCGCTACCTTTTACAACTTAAGCCCTATTAAATCCTTAAAATTCTGGGCCGGTCCAAGTTTTCGTGGAAACCTTTTTGAATTAGTTATCAGCGTCTGTAGTGTATCTACTTAAAATCCCCAACTCTAACATTGGTTTACAAACATCCGATCTCCTCCATTCTGGAAAGCACGTAAAACAATGGGTCCCGATTAATGTCACTGAGCGATATTCGTCGTGAGATTGTGGGGGTTCCGGTCATGACGTCAAACGGCAGGCTAACATCTTAGCTCGCCCTAAGGCCATATCATTTACAATTTAAATGGACCCTGGTGCTTGACAGGGACAACGGTTGGAAGAATAAGGAGATGTAAAAGTAAAGGCTTATAAACAGATTAATATATTAACAAGGATGAAAAAACAACAACATACGATGAGCAAAACAGTTAAGCAGGCGGACGTAAAAAACGCATCGTGCGTAAAAAGCAATGCGCCTAGTTAGCATCGGCACGAACATAACATCGACGCGCTCGTGACCACGAAAGTGAAGCTAATTTACTAACCCACCGACTTAACAAATAACATACATAACACATAATGAATGAAATACTCAATTACTGTTTTATATACACGCTTATTTTTTATCATTATGTATCTACTTTTTTTATGTATTTTTAAACAATACTTGAATTACTTGAATTCCTTTTTATATGTATACCACTTAAGATGCTTTGGTTAACTACCATAATGCCTGCGCCAGGCATAGCTTCATTTGAATGATCATGTTTTGTGTCCGGGGACTTTGTGCAGCTGCTTCAAGTTTTGTAAAACTTTGTAATTTTCGAGGACAAAAATGTACAAACTCTTTGAGCTATATCTGGCGCCGGTATAAGATCCATGACAATTAGATGGAGTTGAATTTGAAGGGACTGTGTGAAAGAAATTTATAATAGGTTTAAAGAAGAATATTTAGTACATTAGATAATAGAGAAAATAGGCGTATATACAAAGACTTGAAAAAGATAAGGTATGAAGTTAGGTGTTATTAAAGTTTTTAAATTTCTTAATGATGTAAAATAGATGTGAATGGAACGAGTCGATTGTCGATTGACGATCAATCATGATTGGCTTTTGGTACGCCTAATGATTTCATTTCTCTAACTAACCTTGAGGGTTAAAAGGGTCCTTATTATATTTTTATTTGCAATATTAAGCTTTTGCGAGTCTCTTATACAATAGATGATGTCCTTGAATTCATTCGTATGCTGCCAATGTACTTATTACTTGTTATCCAGTAATAAGTACATTGACAGCATACGAATGAATAGTAAGCCATCGATATTTTCAAGGGTGAGGCTCTATGTGTGTTTGCAAGATAAAAAGTGCCCTATATCCTTTTGTTTTCTTAAAACATTTTAAAAAAACTATATCTATACTAATATATAAAGCTGAAGAGTTGGTTTATTTGTTTGTTTGCTTGAACGCGCTACTCTCAGGAACTACTGATCCAATTCGAATAATTATCTTTTAATGATTCACACGTGCTTTGATACGTGCCATTTTTACCCGTAACTAGTTTGGACCCATAACTTTTACTGCATTGAAACATTATCCGACTGAGTTTGTTGCGGGCTCTTCTCGATGCAGGGCCTCTTAAACTAAGCTTTTAAATAGTATTTTTTTTTACAAATGATTATCAAAAAAGTACTATTTTTATTATACCTATGACGTAGTATAATTGTACATTTATTAACACATTCAAATGTTAAGTCAAATTTTACACAGTGATTTTATTTTTATGACAAAATCCAGACTCTTGCAATCTTTTTTAATTTTCACAGAATAATGCCAAACTTTTTTGGAATAATAGACTGTATAAATAACAAAAAAGTTTTTTACTTTCCGAATAAATAAGAGATTCTAAAGAAAAATACAGATTTAAAAAAATTCGTAAAAATAGCTGTTAATCACAAATTATAGACAGCCAATTTAGGCACTGTCAAATAAAACGTATTTTAAAAACATACAACTTTGAAGTTACAGACAGATGCTTCAATTTTATTTATATCTACATACGACGACTAACGTGATACACAACAATGCATTAAATAATCATATCAATTACCGACATATTTTCTAGTGACTTACGGACAGATCTACTTTAAAAGTCTAATAATAATTTATGTTATAGTCGCAGCAATTTGAACTATGCTGTATAAATGCCTTGCACGCGCATGGACAATTATAAAGCCACGCAATAATATTAGTTTTTTGTAACATAATATATATAAATAGTTACCGGTCACTTTAAAACCATTTACTCTTATAAAATAAACTTTATAAGGCTTTTTCTCGAAATTTCCTGTCAGTATCGTTCCGATTATTTTATGATCTTTTTTCTTTAGGACAATATTTTATGTTAACTCGGATGATCCACTGTATTATTAAAAAGATAGTATATTTATATATAGAAGGAATAGTCACATAACATGATATCTCGAAAACCACGAGAGGTACAATGATGAAAATTGACGAGAAGATTTATGAGTAGTAGACATCTGCTCAAAACGGATTTTAAAAAGGACCAGATTAAGGAAGTATAAGGGGTCTCGTATATCGCGGAAAACAGGTTGTAAATGAATACCTAAATGTTTCATTAATGCATAATGTCGTCCTTCGCCCACGGTACTGTACCATCTCGACACAGACACAGAGTACATCAGCTCTGTGCCATCTCTCCTATAGTATAACTTTTAACCCAGTGTGTAAACAAATATTGTCTTGTACCTTCCATTTAACTAAGTTTTGTCCGGGGTTTTGCTTGTTTTTACGTAAGTAAATACATCAATCCTGGTGATGATGATGGCGATGAAGATGTTGGGAGATTAAATGTGTATGTAAAGTAAAACTTAAAATTCCCTAAAAAACCTACACCGACTATAACAATACCTAACTAGTAAGAAATCTCTAAAACCGCCGGACGTACAATGATAATGTACAAACACTTTGAGCTATGTCTGGCCCCGGTATTAGCATTACTATTTACATGGCTGCCATTTCATATATAAATAGTGAATACCTGATACACTTAATGGCATTAACAGCAAAAAAATGTTATGATATGTTTCTATAAGTGATGACAAATTTATGACTTGAGAAACACATGTATGTTGTACTCCTGACATGACATATTAACATATAAATGACCGTTAAATGTTAGTGCATTTGTTAAATTAATATACCTATCCTCAATACATATAAGATGTTGCCATTTAATATTATAAACATATTAATCGTTGATTGTTTAACGTCGGTCTTCAAACGGCCCGACGAGATTGATGTATCCTTTGAATATAAATTATATTACGTAGGTTATAAGGTTAAGTTTTGCTTGCGCTGGAAATTAAAAATTCGTGTCTACGGTAGCCGAAATCTGGGGTCAGAAGATCAAACGTGATCTAAAACTGATATTAGAGATAGTGAGTTTAAAGAGTGACGCATGCGTGAATGAGATATCTGTATAAAACATGGAGTCGACTGGTGGTGAAATACAACTATGAATAATATAGATGATCTAGTTGTTACCCGCGACTTTATCCGCGTAAATTGAGTTGAAAAATTCTAGCATGTTAATATATAGCCTATAGCATTTCTCGATAAATGGGCTATTTAACACTGAAAGAATTTTTGAAATCGGACCAGTAGTTTCTGAGATTAGCGCGTTCAAGCAAACGAACTAAGAAACTCTCCCGCTTTATATATTAGTATAGATGTCTATTGTGATTACATTAGTGTTTATTTTTATTAACCAATTAAAAAAAAAGATTCTGCTTAACTTCGGATTACGTATTAGTTTTTAAGTAACCGCATAATCTACGTATCTATACTCTATATTTATTGTATAAAGCTGAAGAGTTTGTTTGTTTCCTTGCTTAAACGCTCTAATCTCTGGAACAATTCTATCAGTGTTAGATAGAACATTTATCGAGAGAGACTCTAGGCTATATATCACCACACTAAATGTTTTCATCTTTCAAGTCGCGGGCACACCTATTTATAGATAGACTCCTAAATTACAGTGCTTTCACTTAACTAATTGATGTCACACATGTCATTACAAGCAATTATCGATGTTTATTAGTGTAATACATTGCTACGAATTATATTTATTTATTTCGCACTCTTAAGCGCTTTCTATAACATGAGTGAAAGCCTAAAATCGCAAAACATCGATCGTGAATCTCCGTACACTCGACGTGACGTCAGGCAACCCATTCAAGTTATCTTTGCGACGGCGTGACGTCCACTCTTATCTATTTAGGTGTGAAAATACGTGTACAATGTTGAGCCATAGTAAAACAATAAACGATATTAAAACAAACACAGAACAAATTATATTGATTTATTTGTCAGTCTTAACCGCTTTTTACACATGAGTGAAAGCCTAAAATCGCAGAACAGGATAAGGTCGCTTTTGCCCCAGCTAGATACCCTGACGCATGTGCCATGATTGATGTTGCCAGGCCCGTTATTGTAAGTTAGTTAAAAAAAGACGTCTTGGAGTGTGCGAAAGCAACGTGTAAACTGAATTTATTACAATATAAATTTCCAATTAGGGTTTGAAGTACGCTGATATAGTTCGATTTTGGATGATCTTTTAAAAGCTTTTATTGCTAATAGAGTAGTCGTCTCGAGTTCGTCGGAATCTATAATTCTCACACTCAAAATTACCATTATTTATATATATTAATAACTTTTATGACTCGTACAATTTAAATGAAATAAATATATAAAAACCATTTAAAATTACTGCGCGATAAAAATAAGTTTTGTTTGCAATTGATAATATTTGCTACTGAAAATAAGCCACATGCGCGGTATTTAAAATTTTTCAACGTGTATTAAAACTTTAAGATGTAAATTATTCGGGAGACCTGGCAACACTGTCTATACAACATGGCCCCTATTCACGTCACTAGACCACATGAACTCTATCTAGTACGAAATAAGGCCTCTTTCTCTGCACCCATATCCAGTTCCCAAGCGTAGCATTAATTTATATTAAAACTAATTAACTGTTACGCCTTGATTACGCTTACTGCTTATAATATCAAAATTAGTTGCAAACTGCTGTAGTTTTAATGCTCTTACTTAAATTTACCTTTACTCTCCTTTAGTAGAAATTTCTTAACACTAGCTAAATTAATAATAAATTGGAGTTAGCTTAGGAAAGCGCATATAGTGTAACTTTACTTATTTAACCAACTCAAAACTCGTCTGGGCCAGGGGTCGGCAACTTTTTGAGTCGGAAGAGTGGAAAATTAAAATTTTCAAAAAAGAAAAATTACAAAAATTTCAAAGACCTTAAAAAAAAGGTTCTTGTTCACAATAAATTAGTACGTCGCACAATTCTCCTGTGGAATCAATCACCAGCTTCGGTATTTCCGAACCGACACGACTTAGGGACCTTCAAAAAAAGAGCATACAAGTTCCTTAAAGGCCGGCAACGCATCTGTGAGCCCTCTGGTGATGCAGTTGTCTATGGGCGCCGGTAGTCGCTCGAGTGAACCGCCTGCCCGTTTGACCCTTGTTATATATAACAAAAATAGTATTTGCATAAATAAAGGTATTCAATTTATTAATTAGACAAATAATGTTTGTTAATGTTTTTTTTTTACTATGAATTAGATAATATATGTATATACGGTATTAATAAATCATCACTTTTTTTAATTTATTATTTGCGTTTAAAACTAAATATCTTATTATCTATGTGTTCTTGTGTGCAATAAAAGTTATTCTATCTATCTATCTATCTATCTGCATGTGGCCCGCGAGCCGCAGGTTGCCAACCCCTGATCTGGGCGATATAAAAACTGACATTGTAGTAAATACAGGTACTAGTAACATATACGTAGTACCGTAGACTGTATTCCGATTGACCGGTCAGTGCCGTTTTATATCGCTGTGTTATTAGAAATTAGTTTTGTTTTGTAAGATATCAGAGCAGACGCTATTGATGCCAGCGAACAACTGCGCTGCCAGAAGGTTTACAGACGCTTTGCTGTACTTTGAAAAATGATTAAGCTCCCATCTCGCTTAGTTTGTTTTATAAGAGACTGTTTCAAGACATCGTATGAAAAACCAATACATATAAGGCGTTAAGGCGTTACAAATATATAAACTAAAATTTGCATATAATATACGTTCCATGTGAGCATATCTATGTAGGTGAATTAAAGAAATGTATACATCATTTTATTCATTAGATCTAATTAGGTTAACGAGAATAAATTATGCATATCTAAAAGTATTTCAAGTGTATTCTTTTATGTCTAAAAGTATTCCTAGTGTATTCTTTTATATCTAAAAGTATTCCTAGTGTATTCTTTTATACGTAAAAGTATTCCTAGTATACTTTTTAAACCATTAAAACGATGTATCAGTTTTGCGAATGTACTACTCTCAGAATTATTGCTTTCCACTTAAAAATTTATCGCAGTTTTATTGTGAATAGCTACGTCAATTTAATATTATGTTCTATAATTGGTCATTAGCATATTTTCATTTTATTAATGGACGCAGAAATAGTTAGGGTTTTCACAGATCAAGATTTTTTTCCAAAAATGTTTATATTATTCAACATTTAAAATATTTCTTTCTCGCGTATTAGATTTCTTTTTAATTTTAATATTTTTACCAGAATTTTAGCTTAAAATAAAACTGAACTTATATAAAATAAAAAGAAATACGTCCGTGATTTTAAAATGTCTGGCAATTTTAATTATTTTTTCCCAAGTAGTTAAACACCATATAAAAATTTTGCAGAAACTACAAAGATATATGATCTCGGCATGCATCCTCAATCAAGGTCCCATTTTCTCAATGTTATATTTCTTGCGGAATAGTGCCACTCTTCCCTTTTCTCAAAGTTAAGGTAGCAATTCTAGATACAGTAGCTCTGAAAAGAGCTTTTTATTGATAACACATTATTGTTTGAATTACCGGAATTACACCACCGTGCATCATTACACAAATATATGTGAGTCCAAACGAAGCATGCTCTGTCTCTCATCCTTTCATCAGGTCATGGAAACGGAGTCCAGCTCAAGCCAAATCTCAATACCGACTAAAACTAAGCCAATCCTGCCATCTAAGGCATTTTTTGTTCAGGGGGTGGATCTTCCTTTTTATCTGTCTGATAACTGATTACATCTACTACGGAAACGCGACCCCGGACTGCCCTAGCTTCTATTGCACCACTATTTATACCTTTCGTGACAGTAACTTCCGCGTCCTTCATCTCCTTTTCATCTATATTTATATCCTTTCACCCCATCCCTTCCTTTACTCCTATCTATTTGTTTAGTTATAAGCACGTTCGGGTACTAGTACTGATAAGCAAAACAGCTAAGGTGCTCCGGGGTCGCGTTCCCGTAGTGGATCTGACCATTTATCGGACAGATAAAGGAAGATCCACCCTCCGGTATGATGAAATGATAATTTAATACTGAAAATAGACCTCCGCGCCTCAATTCCGGTATGGGAACGCGGTGTTTGAAACGACTATGTTACATAACTTATTTATTTAACCTATTGAATATTAATTTAAAAATTTGATAAATTATTAACATTCCAAGTAATTTATTTAAGGTGAAAAAAAAAACTGAAAGTGAATTTTTCAATGAGCTAGACGAACAAATTTAAATAACATCCGTGCCGTGATTGAAGTTAAGAAATTTGATTAAATAATTAGCTTAAATTATTTTTTCTGCGTGGAGGCTTTCTTATATACCTGCTCAATAAGATTTTGTAAGAAAAGTTTTAAATTTTTTTGTAAATTAGTAATTATAATATTATGAAATGTTGCACAATATTGTGAAATATTTTATAATATTATCTTATCTCACACGTAAGAACAGGGTTCAATAAACATATTTGATAATAGTGTGGATACAGTTACGATAAAATACTATTTTTATTTAGTATCCTTTGCGTTCCTAGGTGTGTCTCAAATAGGTATTTTATTTTGCTTTCAAAGTGTTTTCTATACTAATATATAAAGCTGAAGAGTTTGTTTGAACGCGCTAATCTTAGAAAATACAGATCCGATTTGATAAAATTCTTTCAGTGTTAGATAGCTCATTTATCGGGGAAGGTTGCAGGCTATATATTATATGATATAACATAAGAAATAAATAAATATATACAGTAATTATCAGAATTTGAGATAATTGATAAGAAAACCGTTCGCCGTTGCTTTAGAAGATCACAAACTGCTAGTCACTACTGATAAATATCTTTTAAGTGTAATAAAAATATAGAATTTACTTGTAAATTAACTCGTAGAGCGATATAAGAAGGTCACAGCCGTAAACTTGAAAAAAAAAAACAAATTAATAAAGTAGTCTGAACTCGATCCATGCTATTACCAAAGTCGTGAGAGAATCATGTATTTCTATACAATAAAATTTTGCAATGAACTCTACAATTACGCTGAGATTGCGTCTCGTGTCTTAAGGCCGGTACCAGACCAGGGGTTTACTATACTATCTATGTATATATGTGCACTGGCTCTATCTGCATAGCAAAATTGTCTCAGATAAAACGATGCATTAATAAAAACCATCAATGTTGCTATCGAAAAAAGGCAATATAAAATATTTGCTCATTAGTCAGTCTGTATTGAACAGGGGCTTCTGCAAAATCAATTTGCGCACCGCGTTGTAGATACAGCCTATATTTTATATTAGCACCGTGTCCCGTATTTGCAAAGGTAGCACCTATAATAAATGCATGAGAAACTAAACTACTTTGCTTTAATCCGCGAATGAATACGAGGGAAAATCGGTGTAATGCTGCAAGCGGGGACCTCTTCATCCTTGGGTGGAGCGACCATAGGGTCACTTGTCGCATTTTACTATGCCGCTCCGGAGGGCGAAGGGATGCTCCAAGCGCCGAGTCCTAGAGGCGACTCTTAATATGCAATTATTTTAAATATATTTTATATTAAAAATATAAACGGAGCAAGTAACGTGGACGACATAATCGGATCTCACTCCATCCTAAAATTTACCTGGTCCGGCCATAAAACATTCAGGCAATACGTATAAAACATTGAATGTAATTTGAAACGGTAAAAGTTTCGGTTAAGTAACTGTAAGTATTGTAAAGAGGTTGATTAAGTTATTTTCTAGCGTAAGCACTGTACATAGAGGTCACGTAGTCGTTTGTAATGGGTAAGCGTATTTTAAAAATATAAAAAATGTAGCGAATTATAAACACCACAGCTGCTCACAGTGTTAACTAAAATATATTCAAAAATCTACTAACTTTGCGTACACATATAGAATAATGACAGCAAATTCTATGAGCATGAGAAATATCAAGTACTAAACGCCAAAACCACTTTTAAACGTACGCAATCGTAGCGGATTATAAACGCTACAAATGCTGACACTTAATAAAAATATTGTCAAAAGACTCACAATTTCGTGTAAACATATAGACTAATGACAGCAAATTCTATTTATTGGACATATAACAGCATTGAGTATAAAAAAACATCAAGTAATTAACATAAATACCACTTTTAATGCTATTGGAACGTAATTTTTCTGACCGTATCCATCCTTTGAATTCTATAAGAAACACGTATTATAAAGTAAAATGCAAAAAGATAATGGATGGACTCAAAAATATTATGTACACATCACACAGTATAAAATTAAAAAACAAGTTTCTAATAACAGGTAAAGCAGTATTTTATTTATATTGTTTCGTTCGGTTTGTGAGAGTTCCCGGTGGCCTGAACCTCTCTTTAAAGGCCGGCAACGCCTCTGCGAACCTTGCGGTGATGCAGATGTCTATAGGCATCGGTAGTCACTTAGGTTACACCGCCTGCTCGTTTCTCCCTTCTAATATAAAATAAAAAACAAATAAATTTATTTTATTATTTTGTTTCTTACGAATTATCTTTTAGGAAAAGTTTTTTTAAACTAATGTATTTAAAAGCTACATAAGGGTCTCACCACTGTTAAATAAAGAAAAATCTGTCATTCCATTAAGTCTACCTATTCTTGCAATATTTAATGTTAATGACATAACCTTAATGATTATTTAATTAA
The DNA here is from genome assembly GCA_024363005.1 of Charaxes varanes. Lineage (NCBI taxonomy): Eukaryota > Metazoa > Arthropoda > Insecta > Lepidoptera > Nymphalidae > Charaxes > Charaxes varanes. The sequence continues at coordinate 3,643,624 of JANCMC010050420.1, read as the reverse complement.
TTAACGTTCGGTATTTATTACTACAATAGTTTTGTATCTAGGACACAAAGATTAGTAAGTTTTTATATAAACCAAAAACACATTTGAAACTTTCACATCTATGACATATTTCCATCACTAAAAATTCAATAAACGCTCTTTTTAAAATGTATGTTTATTATTTTATAAACAATCACTAATATGTACTTAAAGGAGAGTAATTTTGCAAGAGTTTAAAATTATTTTTTTCTTTATTGTAAAAAACAAACAGCTACATTACATACATACATATTAATCTTTAAACTAAAGTTCTTACATGTAACAAGAAAGTTTCCTCTTTTACTCTTAAAGTTACTAACAATTAGAAGGAAATTTAACTTATGGTCGAAAAATTTTATATATAAGAATAGATGTCTAATAATGAAAGATTAAATGAGCCTGATTGCAGGGTAAAATTTTATAAGTTATGTTGATTAATGTCTACGTCAACGTATTTTACATTGTATAAGTTGCTCTCATTAAAACTCTATTTTTACCATAATTGGTGTTATTTAATGGTATATAATATTTCATAATACAGTTGTAGAAAAGTCGAGAATAGTCTAGGACAAACCATTATTGAGAATATGATTAAACATAAACAGCGTGTAAGAAACATAATTCTGCGTGCATATTAGCTGTATTATTTGAACGGAAATTTATTTTAATGGATTCATTTGTGAGTAGGTATTTGAGTGGATCTTGGAATGAGATTTAAAGGATCTAGTAAGCGGTCTAGTAAGCGATCTATTGAGTTCAGAATTTATTTCTGATATAGCCTTTACTAAATACTTTCACCTGTCCGTTATCTCCAATTTTTTAAAGTGTAGAGATGAATTCATTGGCACTTTATGTATTAAGAATTCGTGGGTTATAGAATTATTGAAGTATTGTTGCTATTTAAAATTGCAGTTCCCAATAGCTGGCAAATCAACTTTCAGAGAAGTAAACGTATTAAACCGGCTAGTTAGCTATAAAGTTTCTTACGTAGATTTTTTTTTTGTTTTGGTACTGAGTTGCTTACAAATGCGTGTGACAGACAATTATGTGACAACCGGTTTCTGGAATAAGTTCAAACACGTGAGAATAAACGTCTCAAGTGAAATATTGATAATACGCACGATTAACTTTACAATAATTTTTTAACCGCTTACAAATAAAGGGCCTGACCGTTGTTTTAAATAAACGTGTTTTTAGGCGGTAGCATAAGTTACATAATACAGACTTTTAAAAATGTCTACGTAAGTTGCTGAGTGTTATTTTTTTTGTCCTTACACCATCAGTGAAAGCAAGGCTCATCGCCTATGCCTTGGTCAGAGTGAATGATGATCGTGGCGTCAAGAAGGCACATCTTTGGGAAAAACCGATTGGTCGAGAACCACTTGTGCGCGGCGTGGTATCGCTGGCGTGACGTAGTAGAATCAAATCTCCACGATCTCTGATCACTATGATCAGGTTGGAGACTGGTAACAGCCAGCGCAGGACTGAGAAAAGTGGCATAAAATCCTTTAGAAGGCCAAAACTCATTTTAGATTGCTTAGTTCTAGTAAATAAGTAAACTTTTTGAGTGAAACTTGCACAAACGATTCCGATTTAAAGACTTTTGCTGGATGAATGGTAACTAACTCTAATCAAACCAGCTGCCACGTAAGAAAATTTGCTAAATTGTACCTAAAAACGTTTACTACTCGTCTATGAAATGTTTACATTTTAAATTGATGTTATGTGATAACGTGTTAATTGTCATGGCCAGAATTTAAATAATTTTACATTCGGCATTTAGTTTAATTAATTTAGTTTTTTGTACATACATCATTTAGATTAATTATATACATATTTTGAATGAATTAATATTAATCTTTAATCTAAATTGTCTTAACTGGCAAATTAAATATTGTATAAGACATAAAATAGACAATTAAGTATAATATAATACGAGTATTTTACATACCTTGCTTTCAAATTAAGTACTCTCTAACTCTCGAAAATTGCGAGACGTACAATGATGAAATTTGACAAAGTTGTGGTTTATAGTTAGTATTCATCTCCTTAAAACGGTGGGACGATATGACTAGATTATGAAGGTTTACGAACTCTAGAAAGTTTAATTTTACGCGGATAAAGTCACGGGAAATAGTTAGTATAATATAATAAGAAGCAAGCGGTCTGTGTGTTTATTAATATTCAAGAATATCGATAATATATATTTCTTTTTTGTAATATAGACCCAGTTTTTATAATACAGGATTATAAAATATATTTAGAAGATGACCAAATTATCAGGATGTAGAGTCTACAAAAGTTATCTTTCGTTTTGGCTGACCCTTTTATGCAGTGGGCAACGACTCTGTTTATCGTTCCGGGGGTCGTGGCTTCGATTTACGCCTGGAGTCTGGGTGTATTATCTATATGTATGTATTTATATATTTTTACAAAAAATATTTGTGTATGACAGGCGCTTGTTACCTATAACACAGACATTAAGTTATATTTCTACCTTAGGAACAGACGTCCGTGTGTTATATAATCCTGTATATATTTATTTATCTATTTTCCAATTCTTTGTAGAGTTTTATCTCCTAATAATGACGTCAAAGCGAAACGTGCGTAAACGCACAACAGAAGTCAGTCTAGTGCTGTCTCAGCTTTGGTTAAAGCTTCACTGTTGAAGCTTTCAAGCTCCAGTTTTGCACCGATTTTGCTTCGTATGTATTCGTGGATGTAGCAAGTGAAAATTTAGTTTTCCTGCTTGATTTTCGTATTTCAATCAACTAGAACTTGGGTCTCTACCACGTGTCTCTACCACAAGTCATTTCCTGTAAATTATATATTTCACGTTAATGTTCGATTTGCATCGAATATAAAATTGATTTTTGAACAACGCAATTATTTATAAGCTTACGTTTTTATGCGTAACATAATTATATACCTAATGATTATGCCATCGCTTTAAGTCTTTTTTTTATGACTGTGACTAAGACGAATACTCGTTCTGGAGCTTAGTATCATCCGTAAATCGATTATCAAACATCCATAGTAATAAAATAAACGTCATGTCTAATATATTTTGTTCGGCTGGCCCGTTGGCGCAGTGGGCAGTGACTCTGCCTTCTGCTCCGGGGGTTAGACTATAAAGTGGAGTTCTGATGTAAATATGACAGATACATTTGAGTTTAATTGTTTGCTTTCCAACTCTACATGGTTCGATTCCTGCCTCTAGTCTGGGTGTTTTATCTATATGTATTTATTTATATATTTCTAAAAAAAATATGTATTTGTGTATAACAGGCGGCTTTTACCTATAAAACAGGCATTAAGTTGTCTACCTTAGGAACGGACGACCATGTGTCATATAGTCCTATATATTTATTTATAATTATTTATTATTCTTTAAAGAATTACTGCACAGTAATTATAGCTTGTAGCTAAAAGAATCTTGTACTCTGCATTTTTAATAAAATGTATCAAATAAGGTTTAATCATGACATGTTATTATCAATACACATAAAAAAAATTGAAATCTCTATCAGTAACATCAAAATTACATTTTTTTTAATAATTCTATATGACTATATACATGATACCTATAGCAGAAAAAGGAAAGTAAAACCTTTTTGTTTCCTTTTTATTCCAGTTAGTCTCCAGATTTAGACAGGACTCTCACTGATTGATAGCTGATAATACATGGAATAACATAGGCTACATTGCTTTTGGCTCAATATTAAGGGTTCTGCAAAAAAATAAAAACCTTGAGGGTTTTATAATTTAACAAAATTACTGAGTTCACACATGTGTTGGTTACAGCTTGTAACAAACAAGATTTGTATTATTTAGAACCTAAGCAGATAAAACTGCACACAGTAGGAGCTAATGATTTTTTCTGATGGAACAGACAATGCTACATTCAGGACCGCAAGAATTTAATTTAAAAAAGCAAAATGTATTAGCTGTTGAATTTCTGAGAAGATAAAACTTTTGAAATACAAGAGGCTAAAATAATATATGGTTGTACGCTATTCAACCCACACACCACAAAAAAATTATTCATCATATATCACTTTCCTAAATTTGCTTTAAGACTCAAATCTTAATAAGAATTACGAAACTGAACACAATTTCATTAAAAAATTAATACTAATAATTTCTGATAAATGAACAATAAGAAAAAAAATGTCCTTGGTCAAAATAACAAAGAAACATAATTACAGCATGTGTTAATTTATTATGGGTGCATAGAAAGTTTTGCATTTTAAATTACAAGATAAAATAATTTCTCCCCAAGGGCATTCCATACATTTATTTACGCATATACATTCCTAATGATATTATAATTAAATTACTACGATTAATTTATAACCGTCTATTTATTTTTATATTTGTGAGAGTTAAATCAATATACTGTATTCATTTAATTTAACCATTTAATGTGTGCAATTAATGCAAGCACTTATTGCTATAATAAAGCTTTAAATGTAATATAATAATCTAAGAAGTTAGCAAACAAAAGATAAATTGATAAGAATAGGGCGGCATGTCGGTTTATTTATTTAATATAAACTTACCTCGACTATTACTGCTTCCAAAAGATACTGCCGCGGGCGGGAAATGGCTTTCCTTGCGACGTCGCTGCGAATAATGCGCGCCATAAAATGGACACGAGGTCTTTCATTGAACTAGACTAGCTTGGTTCTATGTCTTGTATTATTATTTTATTGTTGATATTTAATCTAGCCCTTGAATACATCGTATCTAATTGGATATATTTATAAATACACGTGGTCTAAGATGTAAAGCAGCAAAGATACTCTATGTATACAGAAAAACCTTGGTCGCCAACAACCTTTGCTAGTCTTTTATAATAAATAAGTAAAGTTTTTTTGGTGAATGTTTCTACTGAATTGATATAAAATAATTCATACAAATTACATCCACGAAAAAAGGCTTTAGAAGAAGGCAATATTTACGCGTCTGGCGTTCGTGTATATACAAGTCTGCGCATTATTTCATATCGCTGGCTTTGTTTCGAATTTTCAACGGTTATTTTTGCTGAAAATATAAGTACAATATTGTGCTATTATTATGCATGAGAATTTTATTTTAATTTCAAGTAGTTTTGTATGTTTGATATGTAATGTATTGTAACCATGGTGGGTCGCAATGCGGATTCACTTCGACCTTGTTGGGTGTTTTAATACTATACTAAAATAATATATGTGACACTAGTGTTGTCCCCCCATAAATTAAACATGTGGAACTATAAACAGAGAGTTAATGAAACGATAAGAGGAAATCGACAAAATAAAGTATAATATAACAATTGGTACGGGCTTCATGCCTGTGGTGCGTAAATTTAACGACAAAAAAAAATTAGCTATGGTCAAATTTTGCATTCCTTGTGTCAGGGGTACAAAAAGGGATATATGGTACTATTCATTCAAAATTAAATTTACGAGAGAAGTTGTGAGTCAAAGCCGGTTTCTAATAAAACTAAAGAACGCCCCGAGAATTAAACAACTAAACTAGATTCTGACAAATTAAAAGCAAACTATACAATTATCTTGCCGCATAATCTATATAGATAAATAAAATCTATACAGATAAATAAAATCTATACACACAAATAAAAGTGTCTGTTTGTAATGTCGACTTAAAATTCATTTACTCAATGTATCTGACCATCTATTATATTACTGAAGACAAACTATTTTCGTAGTTTTTATCTTAATATATTTATTTGTTTATTCAAAACATAACTTGTTGTGGCATGAGTTCCCACTGCAATTGATGACACAATCCACAGGTGTTTCGCGAATTCTGAAGAAACGTGCGACACACACACACACACACACACACAGTTTCACAGTGAAGGAAAGATTTCCTGGACTTATTTGTGCAGCCAAGTGCCAAGTGCTTCACGCTTCCTAAAAATTACGTGAGACACGTCGAATTGCTTTAATTCACAAATTTGTACGTGCTCATCTCGTGGGATCTGTATATTAATATGACTAAACATGTCATAACTCCAAATAGAGTAAGCAGCTCAAAGGATCAATATGTCCCCTTCCGTTCCGGGGGTCGTGGGTTCGATTCCCACCTTGAGTCTGGGTGTATTATCTATATGTATGTATTTATATATTTCTAAAAAATATATATTTGTGTATAACAGGCGTCTGTTACCTATAACAAAGGCATTAAGTTGTCTATCTTAGGAACAGACGTTCGTGTGTAATATAGTCCTGTATATATTTATTTATTTATTTAATTGAAATTATTAAAAAGTAATCAATTAAAAACGAAATCAACTTTTCTATGCTTTTTCTTTGTGCATCTTTTTACAGTCTTACTATCCCGTTATAATAATAATAAAGATCTATATTCATAACTGGATCATATAATGGTAAACCTATAACGCGTTGGTACAAAGAACTCAGCGGGAGCAGTATAGAATGTATAAGTTACACTCATACAAAATAATCAAGTTGATATTTGTGCTTGAAACGTTTTCTTTTGTGTCAATCTTAAATCTAATTATTTAACATTAACGGACCCGGCAGTCAATGTCCTGCCCAAACGTTGGGCTACTTATTATTTACTACATTCTATTATCCAATAATATTATTTTCGTTACCATTCTCAGTTCCGTCCCCGTTCGCGTTCCCGTTTCCGTTCCTATTCCCTTTTCAATTCCCGTCCCCGTTCACGTTCCCACATTCTTTCCCAATATTTTCGTAAATTATCCTTAAAATAGAGAGACTTTTTATTTTTAAGTGTAGAAACTTTGTGCTAATAATAACGAACACAACAAAAAATTATTATCAATTTTGGTACAGTTGTTCGAAATTTATGTGCGTACACATTTTGGAACCTCATTTTCGTTTATTAGTAGTTTAAAAAAAAACAATTCAATACAGACTATTATATTTAGAATTATAAGTAAAAGAAACATTATAAGTAGAGTACATTAATGTTAAGAAATGTACAAAAAAGAAATAAAATAATGAATAACGAAAGTTTTTCCAGCTAGAAAATCACAATAAGAGAGACACAACGCAATGATGTATTATGTTTATGCAAAGACGCCAATTCCCATTAAACTAGGTTTATTAAATAATAAATATTTTATATCCGCTATTCAAAATAGAACTTTATTTTAAAATGTTTGTCTTTTGAAATTCGTAAAGACTGAGTTGGGCTCACTTTGTTGAGCTGCAAATTCCTTTTTGATCCTTTAACTTTAAAGTAACATTAAATACTTGTAAATTGGGTCATGACTTTAATTCATGTTAAAGATAAACTAATAAGAGATTTCCGTATAGATAATCACATATATCCTTTCTAATAAGAACTTTAGTTCTGATTACAAATATGCCAACCGAAATAAGTAACATAGTATAGATGTTTCAGTTTAAAAATGCACGCCTCTCCATTAATTAATTGGAACGCTTACTTGTGTGTGCAGCGTTTTTATTGTACACATGAGTACAACTACGCACTGTAAGCCTAATGATATTGATGAGCTTGCATTTTGTATTAGGAGTGGGTGCGATTTGCGAGTTCATACCCCAACGGCGGCGGGGTTTGAACCGGGTACCTTGCGGATCTCAGTCCATACCTTATACCGTTGAGCTATTGAGGCTCTAAATTTTTCGTATGTAATAATGTGATATAAGTATTCTGCATTATATTTTTTGTCTACTGGATAACATGTCCAGACATGTACATGTGATTGCAATTAATTTTGAATACATTTGAATGTATTCAAAATTAATTCAATCTTCTTTTTCCTTTAGCAAAGTTGTATTTTGACAACGAAGTAACTATCAACGAAGTAAAATATAACGTATGTGTGAAACGATTTCCTTGTACGTCAAGATCTAATAAGGATAAATAAAACAATGATTTTAATATATTTATGTAATATAACGATATCTTGAGATTTACTTAGACTTAATAAGTTAGGAATTTTAATAGAAGTAAGTAACATGCTAATGTTTATATAATATCAATAACAACCAAAAAAATACGAATTAAAGTACGTAATTTCCATCCGTTGGATGTTCAGCTTACACGAGACAACAACGTATCGCGTCAGTATGATTACACGTACAGGAGTGCCGATATCAAACAAAGTGCATCAAGCAATATATCGTTGATAATCTTAATATAAATTACTCAAATGACAACTGTAAGGAGATATACGATATGGAAATATTAAAGAATATGTAAGAAAAAAGTGATATATTAAGATTAAACGAAGAATACGATATGTTAAAAAATCTCTAACAAAAAGTTACAAATTAAAGTTTATGATCACCAGCCTGTGGACGTTCAGCTTTACACAAAACCACAACGTGTGGCGTCAGTATGTTTACACCTACGGGAGCGCCGATATCAAATAAAGTGCATGAAGCAATACAATGATGATAATCTGAAAAGAAATTAGTCAACCGACAACCGTAAGAAATAACCATTTACATAATAAATTGAAACAGAGGCGATTTTTTTTAAAGTAGGCCGTATTTTTTAAGATAATGCAAAGGTATTACACCCTACAGTCTCGTGTTTAATGTTGTCTTTATTAGTTGCTTTTTTGCACAAAAACTTATTACATTAAAACGCCTATACGCTCTCTCTCACACACACGCACGCACGCACGCACGCACGCACGCACGCACGCACGCACACACACACAAACACAATTTGAATATCGTAATGAAATATTAGGTATTAATAGTATTTAATTTGTTAATTAAATATGAATTTCTTAATCCTTACTAAGTTTGTTACTTTCTTCTCTATTCGGATACTCACTCTGTTCTTTTTGTTTATGTTATTTAGTGTAATCCCCCTTAGCCCTTATTTATGTTTTATTTTGTATAGCTTGTTGTCATATACTTGTAACGCTGTAGGATTACTGATAAAACAATAAACAAGGGGTTCAACTTGTGACGACGCCCATGAAAAACTGCACTCAGAAAGCTCGCAGATGTCTTCATTACATTCATACACAATCATCATTAGATTTTTAACGATTATTTATTGATCTTATTCATTTACTAAGTTTCAAAATTTGGAGGAGGTCAATTCGACCCGTATGTTTTTTTTATGTTTATTATCTTTCTTTCACTTTATATCACTTTCGACTGGGTGCACCGATCTTGATGATTCTTGTTTCATATAAAAGCTGGTGCTTGCCGAATTTTCCCATATTAATAAAATCTAGGTCTGACAAAGGTTTCGATTAGAGAACAATCTGTATCAATTTAGCGGAGAACCCATTTGGCTTGGTACCGACTTCAGCACATCAGTAAGTGTCTACTAAATCGTATGAAAGTTATTTTTTGCTTTTTAGTTCGTCTCGCCTTTTTGTTTTTAAAGGCGGTTTTCTTTTTATTTAAAATAATTTATATATAGTTACCCATGTTAAAACACTTATGAGTTTATTTAACGATTGGTTTAGATTAGATCTATGTTGGTGGAAACTTTATTATAAAATCTAAGCATTCTATGTTAGACGGTCTCTAGACCTACAATAAAATTGTCAATGCGTTTTATTATACAATAAGAACTAATACGGCAACCAATATTTATAATATAATAATCTAACTTTAAGATTCTCTTTTTCCGCCATTTTTGCACCCGCACGTATACTCTTCGTCAAGACATAAACAAAGACTGAAAAATATGGTGCAAAAGACTTTCGTTCAATAAATGCACAATCTTCTAGATTAACCCATATACTGTCAATTATATTGCACAATATAACTGCTCGTTTATGAAACGGCTTAAGCAAGTTTACTATAACATATACAACGAAAGCCCAGGCTGACGAAGACGCGTGAGAAAAGCTACTATATAACGAAACCATAAAGCTAAATTGGAAACGAAAAATGATCATTACCCGTTATGTATGTATAAATATATGATAACAATATGAAATAATTCTTTACGTAACTTTTACCTTTTTATCAACTCGGTGTTTAAATTTTTTAGGGCTCCTAGAGTTTTTTGAATTGTTAAAAACACTTTGAGGTTAATCGATTTCTTATAGAGGACTTTTTTTTGTAAATTCCGCGAACAAAGCTTCGGTTTAAGATTACGTGACAATCTAATCAAAATTATTGTTTTTTTTTTACTATTGTAGGCTGCATTGCGAATTAGTAATTTATAATTAAATTTGAAATCTCGATAGCTCAATGGTAGAAGGATGGACTGAAATCCAATAACTGAGCGTTTCTCTAAGCGGCGTTGACTCTACGCACAAGCTTTTAAAAATAAAATGGCCAAGAGCGTGTCAAGACGCACTTATATAGAGGGGTTCCGTATCTGATATGCTATAAACGTATTGTTACATATCTCCAAAGTTGTAGTCCGATTTCGTTCAGTATAATTTTCCTAATGAGTTTTTGGCATGTTCTATCAACATGGAAAATTTCAAGTCTCTACGTCTAATAGTTTGGAAAGTTTTACGTGCCTTCCGAAACACGGAGGAAGTCGAATATCAAATATAAACCAGTGCTAGAATGGGTCACCCCTATATCACCTGGTCGCAGCCAGAGCAACTTAACTTAGCGATCGACTCAAATGTCGACCACTGAATAGGCCACGACCTCCTCAATTCTAAAATTTCATGTCGTATCTTATGTGACATTAATGTCCTAATTCCCACTGTTTGTCACGTTGATCATACAGACATTGTATTTATTCAGATTAGTGACAACTGTATGAATTTGTATAATTTTGTTGCAGGATTCCATGCTGTCATCGGATGAACTTCTCAGAAACGTTTAAGATAATAAATTAAATATAGTTTAATACACGAACGCGTTACGAATCGGTTACTCTGTGGATATTTTTGTATAGATATTTTATTTAATGAGTTATATTTATAAGTGATTTTGTAACTTATTGTACTGTGATATGACGATACCTTCGCTCTTGAGAATATAATTATATTGATTTGTATCGCTTTTATTTCATTGTGCTTTACTTGAAAAAGGGAATCTTGTATATAAACTTTATGATATTAATGGCGTCATGGTGCATCTAAAGTCTCGGTTAGACGCACTAAAAATACATGAACACTACATTAAAATAATAAAATCTAGGATCGGGCTACTTTTACATTTCGCACGTATTTTCTCAAGTATATGTTCCTCGTTCAAAATGTCTATTAAAGTAACTTTTTAATTTCATAATGAATTTTTTTTTTGTTTAAATTTACTGAACTAGGTTACTATCCTACTGGATAGCTTTCTTGAAATATCGTTGCAATGTAAAAACGCAGTGAGTCTGAAAAAAGATTTTATTAAAGAAAAACATTTGACTCCTTATCACAAATAAAAGCGAGGAATAACAATTAGCGGCAAAATTCTTGTAATCGAAATTAGAGGAATCTATTGAAATCTTACAATTACGGGCCTATTATATAGCTACTTAGTTAACTTGAAACTATTCATTTATTGTAAGACATTTCAGCAGTTTCCTTCGTTCGCGTATTTTTGGCGTAAATACCACTGTATAACGTCTCATCGAGAGTCTGACTGCACCATAAGACTTGTCCATAAGTGTTAGAAATCCTTATATCTTTAATATAGACTAATAGAATATACTTGTTGTTTAACTTATTTACGTTTAATAATTCTACGAAAAAAAGTGTAATAAAAACCGAATAAAAGAGATGAAAGACTTAATTAATATTATCTGTGCGTTTGTTTTCTGTCATCAAACAATCAAATGCTTTGATCTCGGTAAGTTAGGAGTTTTTGAGATATTTGAATTTTGTGCTCTCACATTGAAACAAAATGACGATTGTATTTCAAATGGTGATTGTATTTCAACAAGTAGCCAAATAAAACTTACCCTATTTATAAAACAATTTAAAGCAATATAAGTTGCTATTTTTATTTACAGCAATCACCATACCTAGACGTATATTTTTAAATCCCCTATTAAATAAAATCTTTATTTAAAATTAATTAAATGTTTACACACTACGTCACTTTTTTAATTTATAGCTTATATAATATATAAAAAGTTTTACATAAAATTACTCGAGTATAGACTGAACATCCAAGCTAGGTTTATTTTATTTACTAAAAATTCAATGATTTATGTCTTTTTAAATACAGGTAAGAATAGATAAAAAAAGATCTTGAATATTTATCTAACCGATCACTAATTCCGTATCGGATTGTATAAAATCAATGTTACCTGTTTTTTTTATAAACTTGAAATTACCTATTTCAATAGATGAGGTATTGAAACGGCTATTCGACGACTAACATAATACTGACATAACATTGCAGAGAAATCGCTCTTATAAGCAAATAATAAATAAATATATACAGGACTATATGATACATGGACGTCTATTCCTAAGGTAGTGAACTTAATGCCTGTGTTATAGGTAACAGACGCCTGTCATACAAAAATACATTTTTTTGTAAAAATATTTAAATATATACATATATATTATATACCCAGACTCGAGGCGGGAATCGAACCCACGATCCCCGGAGCGGAAGGCAGGGTCACTGCCCACTGCACCAAATAGCCAGTCAAATCTCTCTGTCAGCAACTATGACTTAACTTTTTACTATTTTTTTTATGTTCATTTTTTTCTAAGGACCTCCAAAAAAGGACACACACATAACAGTTACATTCACAATTATACAAAAAAGACGTGTTCTCCTTTAATTTATAGGATACCACTGAATGCTTAATATAATAACTAAGCTAACAAAAAAATAAAAATATTAACATTTATTTGCTTATTAGGAAAAAAATTAAGAACAAAAACTACATATAAAAACAAAACATCAGTATTATAACAGAATTCATAAGAGGTAAAAAATTAGTAAGGGTATGGGATAACAGGATTTCTCGTGGAATGTGAGAGGTATCCTAACCCATACAGAAAGCCAAGGGTTTATAATATTATTATACACATATTTCCTGCCAGTGAGCATGGATGACAAGTCTCTTTGGGAAGGTTAAAGATGGAAGGAAGGAAGAATGTCACCGACATTTGAGTGAAAGTCGCCCGTTTGAATATACTTGCGACCTTATTTATAAAATATTAGCTGTGTCTGTGGCTTATTAAATTAGGAAAAAAAATAGATTAAACTTTAGCGTGATGATATAGCCTTCCTCGAAAGGAAAGAATTTTTCAAATCGGACCAGTTCCTGAGACTAGCGCTATCAAGCAAACAAACAAACAAACTCTTCAGCTTTATATATTAGTATAGATATCGCGCGCTAATCATAAAATCATCGTTTCAACGTTCTCTCTCAGCCAATCTAAAAAATATCTTGTTATCTCCATCCAACACTGAAATCTATTTTTGTCTTTTTAATTAATTTTGGTTAAAAAGACAAACAAATGACAAAATATCATAATGGGTCACCCATCTATCACCCGGTTGCAGCCAGAGCAACTTAACTTAGCGATCGACTCAAATGCCGACCACTGATAAGGCCATGACCTCCTCACCTGGTTACAATTTCATCATTTAAAATAAAAATAATCTATTATTATCACGCGTACGTTTGCAACCTACTCGAAATGACACACAATGCCCACATAAAAAAAAATTGAAGATATAACTACTAACTTAAATTATAATTAAAACAAAAAGTAGATAATATTACAAACAAGTTATAACAAGTCCAAATAAACAAACAAACAGATATACATATAGTACAATGCGCTGGCCATTCGTCAATATGTTTCAGTCCAAAAGTCCAAATTTCCCATTTATTTAAAAATACTCACTTGTAAAATATATCGTGCCATGGTAAGTGTGATAGCAAGACAAGAGCGGTGTTCGCTTTCGGATCGTATCGGCAAAAACAAAACGTATACTTAGAGTCGACTGAAGTTAACACAAACGAGTAGTGCTGAACAAATGTACTGGAAACAATACAAAAAAACAATTATTGTACTACTTCTTCTTAGAGTTATTCTGCTCTAGTACCAGAGTCTGCTTAAATTGCAGAGGATGTGGCTGTGAGTCTAGTTAAGGTGATTGACTGCAGTCCAACGTCACACAGTGACATCAATTGGGTCTCACTGTCTTACGTGCCTTCGGAAACACGAAAGACGTCAGGTATTTAAAAAGCTATTGTAGAATGGGTCATCTATCGTTATATCAGCAGGTTTAATAACAAAACGACCGAATACTTTTTACGTCTAAATTTCGTTAATGATACAGGCAGCTTCTTATAAAAGTCCTCTATCAGCCAATCGAAGAATTTTCCCATTACAAGAATCAACTTTTCGAGTTAGGTCATTTTATTCCTAAGCCTGCGATATGTACATTGTGGTAGCATAATTCAGAGTAAGGGAAAATTGAAACATTATTTTTCATAACTGTAAGACAGAGCACATGAATTTACAGATAAGAAACTCTGGACTTTATTTCCAAAGGGATTGAAAGGGAGTGGTTATACATGTTTTCCGGAAGGTATAAACTGCATAATGTGATGTAAAAAAAAAGTATCAAAATTTTATCATTAAAAATGGTAAAATGTTTATAAAACTTGGCACCTAGACTAATTGGTCTACTCTAGACAATTGGTGCTATCATATTTAAAAATAATATTTTACATATTAGATGATTTTCTTCTATCAACGGTAGAAATAAAGATATTAAAGTAAGAAAATTCAAAAAAAAAATCTACTAAATGTATCTTTTTTGTAAAAAAATTAATAACAAAAAAACATTGATGTAAAATTTCTGCTGGTTGCTATTAAAACTAGAGATCTTATCATAACAGTAATTAAAGGTGTTCAAATTGAGGAACATTTTAATCTTGAAACATAAAAGTAAACTATAATTATGTTTTGATGTCTTGAAAAATATATACTTACTTTTCCAGCTGACATGGAAATGTAAACTTGGGTACATTTTTCAACTCTTCCTCGTTTTTGTATGATTCGGGATATTTTCTTACTATGTATGGATCTCTGATATGATCACCGGGTGATACTTCACAAAATAATTCAAATAGGAAGCGAACGGTATCTCTGGAATTAAAGAAAAAGTTAGTACTTATGCAATAAATTTGCTACAACAGTTATATTATAATTGCACAACAGCTAAGAAGGTTACCTCAAAGGCTACTATGTAAATTACTATAAGTCATATTCTGTCAATTTCACTTTTTTACATTTTCTAAAGGAACTTGATGAGTTACATTAATTGTATCAATTCCAAAGTAAAATACTTACAAATACTTTACTTCAAAATTAAAACAATTAAAAGAACTCATCCAGTTCGTGTACAAATCGCAAAAAAGTTAGAATGACAAGAATGTAGGTTACAATACTTTACATAGGAGCCTCCAATCTATTCATCAAACATTAACAGACTATGATAAACCAATGCTTCAAGTGGATCACACCTACTTGAATAAAGGTATAAAAATCATAAGTTTCAAGAAGATTCAAGGAGTTTCCTAGAATACAGTGGTGTTGAATATTTTTATCAAGTAGATGTGATAAAGGTTCGATAAATTTGTTCTTCTAAATTATAAAAATGATGTTGTTAAGACATTTGAATACTTTTACTAAACTGTGTTATTAAAAGCACTTCCTTTAATAGCATTATTAAGTTAACAAATAAAAGAGAACAAATTACAACTAAGGGAAAACCTGTATTATTAATTGAATAGATTTTTATTGATAATGAAGCAAATGTTGGACACAAATGTGAATGTTAAAAAAGCAAATGTTACTTTTTCTCTTATATCTTTAAACGACTGTTGAAAGTGGTCCAACAAGAGTGCAACTTACATAGAATGTATTTGGGATAACACAGACATCTTAAATTACTCTGTATCAAACACAAATACATAATAGGTTTCAGTAAAAGGGGGAGGCATCATTAAACAGCAATATACACTGACATTTGTGTTCTGAGCAGGAAATGGGTGTCAGTAGACAAAAACCTACGAGGAGCGTTGATAACGATACAAAATAAAACAAATCTAAGTTTGTATGACGAAGCAGTTCGTGGACGAGGTTAGATGATTTGGCAATTATTATTGAAACAAATACTTAGAAAGTATGATGTAGTACCAAATTGTACTTTCAAATAACAGGTTAATAATATTTCTTTACCGTAATCTGGAACCCATGTCTGGTCCTTCTGTAATTTCGATTACATCTTTCTGTGCCTATTTTTTGGAAAATATTAAGATATTTTTCATGTTGTAGAGAATCGCAAGCCATAGATGTCACTTTAAAGTAACGGTAAACATTTTTATGGAATTTATTTTTCAGTACATCCCGATGTATTGCGAAAGACACTGTTTGATTCAAATTTTTTTTGTGCGTATTGCACTTATTGCTCACTTTTACACTTTGTGCACCCGTATTGATAGAGTCTAGAGAGTAGATAATCAACGACTATGAAATCACAGCTTAAAAAAAGATTTACTTAAACTACAGATCTTTAATTTTGTAGCTCATTATCGCTCTATAGGTTCGTTCGCTGGTATGGCTGGTATTTATTCATTGGTATAAATTTAATTACCTACATATTATTAAAACCAATTTTCTATAGACCAACTAAACAATAACAAACTGCCAAAATTTGCAAAATAAATAATCTAGGAATTCAATTCTTAGATTTTGAAGTATTTCGGCAGGTACAAAAGAAAGGACGAAATTTTTAATGTAACGAAGGATGAGCATATTCAATAACCAATTTGTACAGATTTTCAAATAAAAAAACAGTATAATGAGGATCTACATTTTAAACAGTTTTTTTTATTTTTTTCTTAGAGCATTTAGAACAGGGGTTGTTATGCGCTTTTTCCAGTACCAACATCTTTCTGCTTGTTGGCGCGATAGGTAAGGTAGATCGATACGGTTCACATTGATCAATAAATACTCACGCCAGTAGCAGCTGCACACTACAATAAACAAATAATGACTATAACTACACCATGGTTTAGTAGCACACTAACACAAAATGTAGTGATGGGTGAATAGAGACCGATAAAATGAATGAAATCTGGAGTGTTAACTGATCTCATACAAAGTATATTTATTTAGCTAATAATGTGGTAACATTTGCAGTTGTTGCAACTTCCGACTTATTGAGTCCTCGACTTAATAAGGAGTTCGAGATTAGATGGTTTAAATTTTAACTTAAGAACTATGTTTGAGTATATTTTTCGAGGTATTGAGTCATACAAAATAAATAAAAACTCGATTTTTTTTAGCTACATACTTATGTGAATACCATAACAATACAATTACACAATTAAAAAAAACTGTTATTTTCTTTTGGTGTAAAGATTGTGCAGATGAAAAAACTAAGTTAGTTTTGTTCATTACTGACGTTATGAATGATACAAGCAGTAGGGACAACGCCGTTCAATGAGGTGTTCATAAAAGAGAATTCTTCGCCTCAGCGGATAATAGTCCCCGCACGTACACCTAGTGTTAATATTACGAATAACGATTGTAAAAATTTGGAAATAGAGATTAAGGATTAGGCAAAAACAATAGGATAAGCGAACCGGAAATTCCTTTTCAATTTTATTGCTTCGAGTTCGGATATATTCCAATAAAAGCATCGTGTTTTACTGATCGACTTACAGTCTGATTTTTGAAATTCGAGTTATACAATATAAATATGTACTAAAATGCCTACGCGGAAATAACATTTTCTTCGAATTACAAAGTTTACTTTTTACAAACTTCTAACCTATTAGAAATTAACTAAAAAATCGTGTTTTTCAACTCTTCAATGAAATATATACTAAAACCATCATTTTTAGCCGTTCATTCATTCGTACCTAGTTTTCACATCACTAGTCCCGGTACCACGAAGTTCGCTTAGTAATTTCTGTGAAAATATCAATTTTACAAAATGTATTTTAGAGTTATACCTAAGTGGGCATAAAATTATTTATTTTTACTAATACTAATTTGATGTTTCTGATCGCCCTTTACATGTTATCATGGGGCGCCACATTAGAATTAGGAAGGATTTTAAAGGTATATTGGTCAATTCATTGCTACATATCCACAGAAAAAAAAGAACAAGTTTATACCATAACGCGTCGTTCTGGAAGGCTACTGGTGAATTTTACACCACATTCCACACCAGCGCCATTTCTTTGACCGATAATTTGCTGTTTACAAATGGCCACTTTTTAACTAGCTCTTCATAAAAGATGGTCCTCCTTATATTTTAATCTCCATAATCACAGCATAACCACCCCTTTTTAGGAGCTCCGTCTGTCGTACAGTGTAGTCCGTAATATTGTACAGCGAGAAATATGAACGTTGAATGGCGGCGATCGCAGGGCAAACTAGCGTCTAGAGCAGACATGAACGACTGTTCAAGTACCGACTACCGCCACCGCTACGGGGAACGCGTACACTTGTCTCCTCCTACATGCTCTTTTCTAAGATAGTTTTAATAAAATAAAATATAAGACCCATTTCGGGAATATTCGTTAAGGAAGTTTTTTTTTGACGAAACATATAGTGCCTATTGAACTTATTGATAAAAAAAACAGCGGTGAAACAGGTCTTCAATTTTTTATTTTTATTCGCTTACAATACTTCCCTCGTCATTTCATTGATAGACTTTGGATAACCTTTCTAAATTCCATATCTAAATAAGATATCGACGCATGCGGCACTATATCTTACTACCTGTCATACCATCAAATTTTACATCAATGTAATATAGCTCCTTTTTCTGAAGAGGCGAAAGGGGCGGATATAGGCGAACATACTTTTTTATCAATAGGAGCTAAATAATTGGTCATGTGAAAAAAATAAAAAGTAAAATTCACAACATAAATCCGTCTTTATTTTTTAAATAACTTAAGTACAATTTTCTAATAAATCACACAAGATATTGTATGTTTCGATCACTTTTACTTAAAAAGAAGGCGTTATGAAGGTTCATCCATAAATAGCGTCATAATAATTTTGTTTCGCCCCTACCCCCTCCCCCACCCCTCGCGACCCATCCCCCGTCTTTGCGTAATTATGGATGACAAAATGAATAAAAAATAAATGTTTTATGACTTCAGCAATATTATTTTGGTTCTTATTTACTTTCATCATTTCGGTTCATATTAGATTAATGGTCAATTAAAGTAGCTTGATCTTCTGGTTCCGTATTGGTACATACACACATTTGAACAACCGCCGATGTCAACTGTAGTTTTTAACATTTTTCCGTACTTAATTTACTAGCAGAACCTACAAAAGCTTAAGTTCAGCTATAGAGCAAGGCTTTGAAACTTAAATAATTCGATTATACCAAAAGCAAACAAAGACTTATTTATTAATAGTCTGTCCTGTCAATAACGTTAAATGGCGTGTCAATAATTCAATATTAGTCAATATACAAGTTATACAAAATCAATAAAGATAAATTTAAAAATGATGTTCTGATATTATATGTATAAAAAATTACAGTAATAATTTTAGCCATAACCCATACAGTATGCAATAACAACTTCAAATTAAAGTCAAAATTATTATATATTAGATACAAAACAGATGTGCCTGAAAATTGTGCCGTTTCAGGGAAGATATTTAAAATGTTTAATCAAAATGAAATTTCCCTCTATGCCAAGCAGTGATCCTTACAGATCCTATACCGATAAACCTAAAGAACCTGCAAAGGAGGACAAAATAGAAACTATGAAGATGCCCGGTTTTGTCCATCCTGAAACAATGAATGAAGAAGAATATTTTACGCGGAGAGCAAAGCAACAATTAGAAGAATTAAAGAAGACGCTGGACAAGATAACGGTAAAGAGTAGTGAGAAGAAAGAGTAGTAGAATGACTATACTGATTGTGACATAGGTTGTGAACTAGCTCACATATTAATACATATAATTATATTTGCCATATCAATCCATAAATATGATTAAAAAACATTAACGTCCAGTTTACCTTTTAATAAAGACAACTAGATCGGTGTTTAAATGTTTTTACTTGTCTTGCCTTGTTAATCAAACTCAAAAGATAGAAAACATTTAAATTGTTTTTGAAGGCGGTTTTCTTTTTATTTAAAAACAATTTATTTTTAAATTTTTAGTGGAAAGTAGATGTATTTTGTCTGTATATGATATGTTCTTTTTTTGATACTCCACTCGTATATATTCGATTCCTATCGTTTATTTGTCTCTTCTTCCACCACCAACTAATTAAGTTACTTTCTAACTAGTTAGTTATCTTTCAAACAAAAGTATGATAATTAGATTTTATGCCAAAAATGCCTTACATATTAAAAACGAGCTGATACTCTACAAACTGCTGGACCAATTTTAACCAAACATAGGTAGGAATCACCGCAAGGCTTTCAAATGAGAAAACCCCATCGAAATCGGTCCGTTCGTTTGAGACTTACGATTCCACAGACATACACACACAGACATCGATATCAAATTTATAACACCTCTCTTTTTGATTCGGTCGCTAAAAAATAACCAAGTAGGTTAAGAAGGCACCAAGAACAACTTAACCTAGCGATCGACTCAAATGCCGACCACTGATTAGGCCACGACCTCCTCCATATAGTCGTGTATATGGAGGAGATATTTATATTTATTTATACTTGCACAGTTATGGATTAATCCATCTGCATAGACCCTGAAGTTGATACGTTTGCAGCAGCTGGCACCAAGTCATCCAGGTCATGGTGTACTGGTCGGGGGAGGAGTGATACAGCAACCGCCGACCCATCATCTTCTAACACAGAACTCCATATTGGGTAAGAATATCATTTATTACTTCTAGTAAACGTAATTCTAGAAGACCGGATATATTTATGTCTCCAAGATACTGGTTCCCTGGCCTGGTAAGAAAACTAATATATCTTCTTACCTTGTTAAGAAGATATATTAGTCTTCTTACCTGGCTTGCCAGGGAACCAGTAATTTACTAACATTTTTGTGATAAAGATAAAGGAAAGGGACCTCATGGCAGTAGCCCGATCCGTTTATTGGATCGAATCCGAACCAAAATACATAAAGCTATCCGCGTTGCAATCAACAAAATCAAATGGCGCGATATTGTTGCACCGAAAGGACTTATGACTAGAAGGGGCCGTGACCCTCAATAATGAAGATTACGACGAGGAAGGAGAGCATTATATTATAATAATATTTCCAATGAAACGTCTGCTAAGAATGAAAGACGACAATATCCCACAAGAGAGATTCGAATCGAAAGGTTGCCTTTTCAATTTCAATCTGAATTATTCACTCACAGAATAAATGCTAGTCATAAATATCGATGCACGCAACAAAAAAAAGGGAGTGAGTTTACAATTCCTATTTGCAGGTGATTCTTACTATATAAGATAGCCTGGTGAAGGGAGTGTGGTTTCGGGCAAGTTTATTATTGACTAACTTTGTCCCGCGACTTCGTCCATTTAAAATTTATATTTGCGAGCGCCCTTAGACCTCCGTCCTGGACTATTCAAAGTTTTACATCTGACATTGCTAAAATATTCCCAATTTCACCTGCTATATACTAACAGAGTCATGCATTAGAAAAATACACTAACCAGGTGCAGATGATGCCCTAGGCCTCGGTAGTCCGCGAAGTCTATTCGACGTTTTATATATAACATTGCTAAAATATGGGAATATTATATAATTCCATTTAGATACACTAGCCAGGTGGTGGTGATATCTTAGGCCTCATTAGTAAGGTACGTCCCTTCCAATTTTTACTTCTAAAATTGCTAAAATGTCCCCAAATTCACCTGATATATATTAACAGACTAATACACTAACTATTTGACGTTTTATATCTAACATTGCTAAAACATTCCTAAATTCAACTTAAATATACTAACTGACTAATATACTAACCAGGTGGAGATGATATCCTAGGCCTCAGCAGTCCTCTTCGACTATTCGACGTTTAACATCAAACATGGCTAACATATCCCCAACTCCCCCGAAATATACGACGCGTATTGAAGCACTTTTGACACGTGGAATTATTTGCTTTAGATATTATATTAAAGATAACAGTTCTTTGAAACAACGAGTCGCTTCAGTTTTGTACTTTTTTAAGTTCTATCGAGTCGTTGTAACTGACTAATGAATACGTACATTTATTTAAGTTCTGTATACCAAGGCATAAAGAGAAAGAGGGTTCTTTAAAGTGTCCACAGACGCTCATGGACCACTGCACCACCTCCTTATACGTTTAAGAGTCAAAATATTAAAGATAAGTGTTTGACTCTAAGTCGCTTCAGCTGTGTACAGCTATTTTGATGTATGAAACCAATTTATTATTATTAAGTAATGAACACTCACCTTTATTTGCTCTTTAAATTGTATTAAAGATAAAAGTACTTGACGTCGAGTCATTTCAGCTTTGTATCAAATTTTGTGCAGTTACAGAAAGTCCCGGCCACACTACATGATCATTGAAATGAAGCTGTATCTGGCCTCGGCATTACACTTATAAAAGAAGTTATATTAACTTATCTTCAATAAAATTCTCATTGTAATCTGTATTAAAAGTCTATTGCCACCATGATAAACATGACGTAATACGCATGCTATTGGTCAGTTGTGATGGCAGCCCCAATGAAATATCTTAAGAGCAGTGCTACCATAATACAGAATCGTGTTAACGAATGCTGTTGATTGTTAAGACGGCAAAGAAATGAAAGTTGTGGGTGCCTATAAAAGCAATGTGTTAATTGTATCTGGTATTATTCACTTAGGTCCTTGAGACTGATATAAGGATGAAAGTGCCACCACGTCTTTGCATTACTTATCTACAACAGTATATTTTCGGAATCGTTTTCTTTTTATACTAATATTATGAAATATATGAATACCATTTATCTGGCCTCGCTGAATGGTACTCGTAAATGAATGACGAATACAGGTGTAAAATTAATGGCACCGTGGCAGATTATCGGCAGCTATTGTCGCACTAATGGATCCGCCGCACGTATTCGTGATCAAATATTTCGACGGTTTAATTAATCTAGCGTTGAGCCAACTTTCAATGAGATACCTATAATTGCATGACATAAGTACTATCGGCACCTTCAACATTATCTCAATAGGGACGTTTAGGAATAAAGAATTTTAGTGAAGATGTTGAAATGAATTTGGCTATGGACCAATGACACGTTTTAGTCGAAATTCTTTTATAGACCCTTTTGAATAGTCTACCTACTACAGGATCCCATGGGCAACCAAAAGTGTTTTAGATGCCAGCCTTTGATAACTGATACGTATTTATTGAATGTGAAGTTATGTTCATTGTTGATTTAGTAAAAATGAAGACAGCTATTGTTTTTCTAATAGCGGAACCAGACATAGCTCAAAGTGTTTGTCCTTGAAGACTACAAAGTACTACAAAACTTTGCGCAGTTACACCCAAATGGGGATTTAAATTTTCATTTAAATCCGTTTCGGCCAGCTTCGGTTTTTACGACTTTGGTACCTTCAGGAAAAGAGCATACTCATTCTTCAAAGGCGGGCATCGCATCTAAGGTCTTCTGGTGTTGCAGTTGTTTATGGGCGTCGGTAGTCATTAAGGTGAACCATATGCGCGTTTGCCCCGGGCTATTTTATATATTTAAAAAAAGGATAATTAGATTACTTTTCACGCATGTTAATAGTTTATAGAGTTACGGATACAGTCTAGTTGTTTCACTATTTATAGTTTGCTGATAACGCTACAGGAAACCGTTGCACTACATTATCACTATTGAATTTAAATATCACTTGCTTGTATGCCATGTACCACCATATGAAGGAAATAATGAAGCGATCATCAACCATCGATACAAAATTAAACTTTTTTTTAATAAAGAATACTATACCGTCTTTAGGTATGTTTGTATTGTCGCTTTGGCTCCAAGCAAGCGTGAAGTTTGTGGTAAAATGGGCTGGGACAACCCTCAATGCAGCGGATCAAACCAAGCACCGCTTGTATCTTTTTTTTTTGTATTGTAAATAATTAGATTCTTATTAACCACTCGATTCTATACAACTTTCTAATCCATAAGAACAAAAAAATATTAAAAGACTTTTTCCAGAAATGTAACCGTAGCTTTGTTGTATGATGCAGAAAATTTTTGCAAACCGCACGGTTGTGTATTTTTAGACATTGAGGTGTGGGCTATGCGATAAATAGCCGATTACAATTGCAGTAGCTGCCCCACTTTTATTAAAAAGAAAAACAAACAATTCACCGATGGTGCCCGAATCGGAATAGCTCTGTACTGCCTTTTATTAGGTGTACATACACATCTTATCAGATTACATACTATGAACTCCTTATCATCGCGATATCAATACGGATTATCGCATTCCATTACTAGAAGCAAATTCGCTGGTGCATCGATTGGGTATTTTCCCTGAGTCCCCTTGTTGACAGACGGACAGAAGGACGTTTATAGTCTCGTTGAGGCCTGGATTACCCATGATAGACACGATGGACTTAGCGCTGATTAGGCCACGTCTTGAGGAGGTCGTGGCCTAATCAATGGTCGGCGTTTGAGTCGATTATGAGCTCTTTCTGCGACCGGGTGATAGATGGATGGTCCATTCTAGCACTAGTTTATATTTGATATCTAACCTCCTACGTATTTCGAAAGGCACGTAAACAGCTGGGCCCGATTAATGTCACTTTGTGATATGAGTCGTAAGGTTGTAGAGGTTCCGAGGATGACGTAAGATGGCAATCGGTCATCCTAACTCTCCCCATAACCACACAGTAGTCTCCATTTATTTTTTTTTTATTTTTTTATGTTACAAGGGGGCAGACGAGCAGGCAGCAGGCACCGAAGTGCCTGCCGGCGCCCATGGACAACTGCACGACCAGAAGGCTAGCAGATGCGCTGCCGGCCCTTAATGACGAGTTTAGGCCACCAATTTACTTAATTGGGAATAAGTGGTCTTCTACTCGGACTTTATTAACGCCTAATATGTTAAGCCAATGTTTAAGGATACTGGTGCCTGGTCCTATGGTCCTATCTAGTAATATATAAAACTACTTTTACTCAATAACGGTGCTTTCCTTCGAGTTCTTAGAGAACTCAATAAAGTCAGTGGGATAGAAAGGGCTGTGGACGATGATGATGCGTTGTTATCAACTAATTGCATATGACTATATATACGACACCTATAACAAAATCGCAGGTTAAAACATTTTTGTCACTCTGCCTATCGGTCTGTCTGTATCGTCCGCGTGGTCTACAAAATGTTTGGGCCTATTTAAGCGGAATTTTCACTGGCATGCAGCTGATGTCACAAGGAATAATACAGTTTATAGAAAAATATTAGGAGTTCGCATGAAAAATAAAACCCTCAATATTTAACAAAAGCATTCGCGTGTCATTACAGTCAGTTAGTTTTAGGTGTATTTTAATAGTATTAAAGGTACTGTGTTAATATTAAGATTTTTTTTTCATCAGGAGCATTGCGTCACTCAAAGTTCGTGACAATTCATTTATAGAAAGATGCGTTACAATCAATGTAACAGACGAAGATAACAGTTTTATAGCTGGGCATGTTATAGATGGTAAAGTATTGTTACACAAGTGTTCTTCTTCATAGTGATATTGTTACACAAGTGTTCTTCTTCATAATGAACCTGCGGTTGCCAATGGAGTATTCAGTAGTAATCGCGGCTGCGTTTCTAATTTGGCGAGGTTGCCAAACCGTTGTCAAGTGAGTTGCCTGTCCTAAATTTTAATATGAATTGTTTGGATACGTAACTGACGACGTCGACATGGAGTCTCGGTGAGGTAGGGCTCTTAGCATTATCCCGGTATAATGCCAGGGTTTGCCTAAGTTGCAGAGGATGTCTGTACATTTAAGATACATCGGTCACATTATGCGGAGAGGAGGTGACAATCATTAGAGCCTCAATAGCTCAACGGTGTAAGGTACGGACTGAAATCCGCAAGGTACCCGGTTCAAACCCCAACGCCGTTGGGGTATTGTCGAAACCACTCCTAATACAAGCTGTTAATTTAAGCTTAGTAGAAGGAGAAAAGGGGATATTAGACATACCTAAAAATTATTCCTAATATTCTTTTGAAAAAAAAAATCTTGAAAATGTGGTCATCGTTTATAACACCAACGGGAAAATGCCTCGTGGTCGATCGCCAACCGGTGGTTATAGTTGGTTGGTACCGTTGGTCCGACCAAATTTAAAATACTACCTTCTCTAAGAAGTTTTACTAGGCGATGAGGTTATGTTTAGACTGGGACCAGTAGAGACAGATTGTCCGAGGAAGTGGGCCTTCTGATCACGATCCTCAATAGTGAGGGAACGAATAAAGCCTCCACAAATCAATATTTTATTTAAATTATTTAAGTTAATTAAAATCAAATCTGAACCGCTTGTCCGCTACCTTCGTGATATGTATACTCGTAAGTTGACTTTACAAATGTTTTTTTGTAGTCATTTCGTGTTTACTTTGGTAAGAATTATTCTCAATGCACAGAAAAGGTAGACTGTCTGTTAAGATGGTCGTTCGAGTTTTAGGAGGTAGGTGGGCAATGGAAAAGCAAGAACACTGGACGTAAGCGCAATTAGCAACGTTGTAAGGCATGGATATATGATACTTACTTTCTGGAGCGGCCCAAAATGAGTTTTAGCCTTCGACAGGATTTTGCGCCACTTGCCTCGGTCCTGCGCTAACTTTTGCCAGTCGCCCACCCGGAGATCGCACAGATCTGATTCTACGACGTCACGCCAGCGATACCTGGATCGCTCATGGTCGTCAACTAATCGGTTATCCCAGATAAGTCTTCCTGAAGCCGCGGTCGTCACCCATCCTCACGATGTGGCCGAGTCAGCGCAGACGGACATCTGATAGTTTTTCACTTATTTCTTCACAACATAAGTTTGTGATATAAATGCGTAGTGGAAGCTAGAGCTTTCTGGAGGTGTATAATGCTCCGTAGTGTTCTGTAGTGTCTTGAGGCGCCAGTAGTAACTCGTCTGCCCATCTGCCCATTTGAATCTTGTTATATAAAAAGGGCAAGTAGCAACATTGCTGACAACATAATATAGGACAGTCAGGCTAACTCAAAAAATGGATTTAAGTCTACATTCACAGGACTTTTTAGGTGTCGATTATAACGGTCTCTTCCACAATCTTATGCGTGCGAATTAATAAAAACTCGAATGTATAAATTGACTGACCAAATACTTACGCAAAAAATCGTAGTGCATGAATTTTCAGATAGATTTTAATGTATTTCCTCGGATAGTTAATGTGTAATGTAAACACGTCCCGACAAATACAATCAACATCGGGAGCTACCAGCAGATAGCCGGTGGCGCTTGCACCGCGGTCTACTCCGTACAACCTATCAAAGCACGCAGGTCCTATCAGACCAATGAACTTGTAAGCTCCCTGAGCCCCGAGGGAATCGAACTGCACTCCCTGATCATATTATAAATGAAAATTTTACGTTTTATAATATAAGCAGGGAGTATGTATATGTTTTGATAAGGTAGGAATGAAATCCGTAAGGAGTTCGTTTAAATCTAACTGGGCTATCGTCGGGGCCATTCCTAATACGAGCTTTAAAAACTGAAACGACGAAGTTTGGCTGGGTTTATAGTTAGTAGACGTTCGCTAAGAACGGATTTTCAATAGGTCTAAATTAAGGAGGGTCTAAGGGCTCACGCTAGTTTAATTTTACGCAGACGAAGTCGCGGGAAACAGCTAGTAATTTACAAATAATACCAGGGATATTCAAGAGACATTTAAGGGCCCTTGATCTAAAAAAGGGTAGAGTATCGAAGTACGTGTCTCGTGCATAATGTAGAGCCGACGGAGAAGTCCCTGCAGAGCGAAATTATAAGGGTTCCTTGTAGTACTACGGAACCCTAAAAAGGGTACGGCTCAATGCTACAATGTATAACTCACCCTCGCGTTTATGTCTGCTCCGTAGAATACCAGCATTTGCAGAAGATCGACTCTCCCAGCTGCAGCCGCCAGATGAACACACGTTTGACCTGTAACAATTGAATTTCTATTGAGATTATATTACGAACGCCTTGAAGTCATAAGCAAAATGTCTTCATTCACACAGGCTTAATGACAAGTTTGAATCAAAAAGAATTACAATGCATCTTCCTTCCATATGATTAGTTCATTTGTAGCGAAAGTAACAAACTATAAAAATAGGTATATATATATTTTATGCTACAAGGGGCAAACGAGCAGGCAGTAGACAGCTAAGTGGCTACTGACGCCCATGGATATCTGCACGACCATCGACGACACCACCGACGAGGAGGCAAGCAGTTGCGGTGCCGGCCTTAATGACGAGTCTAGGCCACCGGGAAGTCTCAATTCAATTAAAGCGACAGTCGAAATGATTATGTTTATTATTATTATTACTAATGACGATGGTTTGCGAATGGTAATATAATATTCTTTTATAAAAACGTGCATTATGAATACATTTTTTTAAATTTGCTTATTGTTTCCCACGGCTGGGCAAAGGCCTTCCCTTTATCGATCCACCAACCTCTTTCCTGGGCCAATCTCATAATACATCAAATTATAAAAATAAAACCTCACGCACACAAACGCGAAACGATTAATACACACATGTACACATATTATAGGATGGTGTCAAAGAGTGGTCACGACAAACGCATGTCATAATAAATAACGTTGCATAGTCGAGCAAGAAAGTGCTTTATCATTTTGGATGACAGTTCTGCCTAAAAGAATAATTTTGCTAAGGGTTATTGTTAGGAATTAACGTAGTGCATAACAAGCAAAAATAGGCCTTATAACAAATTGACGTGCAAGCGACATTCGACCCTTCTAGCGTGGCAAACCAATCTCTTGGTCGGCTATACTATGCATGCGATACGCAAATCTAAAGATGTTTGGCCTAAATTCGAACACCCGGCGATCTTAACGCCACTTTCTGTTAGACAGTGATATAATAATTCAATTTTGCACGCTTACGTATACGACTTCCGTACAACGTGGGTTATTCCAATGTTTAATTTTACGTTCTATACGCAATCACGTATTATATAAGCCATTTTTAGATAGTTCAACAAGTACTAAGGGGCCGTCCATAAATCACATCACACGTTACAGGGGGTTTATCAGTGAATTGTAGAAGTGTTTCACAACGGGAGCGGGGGCCGCGGCCACGAGCTGTCCATGGTGATGGTGGCGTCCTACGTGGGCACACTGGTCGCTTTCCTGACTGTAGAGAAGAACGTCATGCCTTTTCAGACAGTTGACGAGCTGTATAACCAGAAGTATATCGGCTATGGAGCTAAAGAGGTGTTTTATTGCCCCGTCAATATAACTCAGTCAAGGCACCGATCCCCAACACTTATAGTATTTTTGTACTAGTATTTACGTAGTCACAGATCATTACAGTAATACATAATTTATTACTCAGATGATCAGAAGTAATCTAGACTAATATTAAATGCAGAAAAAATTTCGACGTTAAAACAGATCCTTCAAGTACGAGTTAAAATTGTGGTAAAAAAATGTGGCAAATTAGGTGCTGACTATCTAAAACGAAAAATCTAATATTTTCAACAATTAGCCTTGTGTTTTTCATGCGTGAAAAACTGCGGCAATGAAAAACATAATTACTTGCACCAATTAAACTAAATACCTATCATTTGTCGGAATCACTGGTGTCCTTTACATTTGTCAGGAAGTAGTAATTGTTAAAAAGTTAATTGCTCTGCCATGATCTTTATAAATACGGAACTATATTATGCTCCGATTCAGCGATTATTTATCAATCGATCTCATATGTTTAACGAGACTTCAATTACCCTCGTCACAACTGTAAAAGCTACAAGAGCCAAAAGGACATATTGTTAAAAATAATTAAAATTTATTTGGAAGTCTCCAAAATATATAGGCAAGTATGCAGCTCTGCTTTTGAATATCACTGTTTTGTTACGATACGGTTTTGGCATCTTCAAATTTAACGATCAAACGTCTCTACAGACAATGTGTCAATCAAGGACTTATAAGGAGGCCGTGGATTTGATTCCCGCCTCGAGTCTGGATGTATTATCTGTATCTCGAGTGTGTATGTATTTATATCTTTTTTCCAAATTTTTCCAAAAAAAAAATATGTGTGTACAACATGCGGCTGTTACCTATAACACAGGCATTAAACTGTCTACCTTAGAAACAGACTTCCGTGTGTCATGTAATACTATATGTTTGTTTATTTATTTATTATTTATTTATTATCTGATAACAGAAGGTTCAGAATTTCGTCACTTAGCTTCCTATCTCGAATGAGGAGAAATCGCACTAAACATTTTTTTAATATAGACTTTTACACCTAGACATGTTTATGTACAGATAAATATTATGAACAAATAATGTCTAGTTAAGAGCAAACAATGAACAAATGTCATAGCATAAGTCATACTAAATCATTACTTATAAGGTACGTACTTAGCCAAAATAAATGTTAGACAACGATAGTGAAGCCGGTAGCCAATTGGCCGGCAGTCAAACAATCGACATAAAGAGCGCGCAATTCCCCGCTTCAATGACAAAACCAAACAATGAGTGACGACTGATTCGAGCGACTGGGAACGCTGTACATTATATCAATGGAGAAATCCACGGTGCAGGCGACATGGCGAAACAGTACTCCATCATAAACGCAACGGACTTAACAAACGCATTCGGATATAACGTGTGTAGAGTCGTAAGTAAATAAAGTTCGCGTATCAACAATCGCATCGTGGTTTATCAGATCGTCGATTTCTTGTTGGTGTATTATTGATCTAGCAAACACACAAAAAAAAAGTCCTGTATGTTTTGATGGGGGGCGGGGGGGGGGGGGGGGGGGGGGGGGCCGTGGGAATCTATTTTTCTTGGTACCGACTTCCACACGTCACAAGGCGTATACAAAATCAAGAGGAACTACCAATAATTATTATTTGATTTTTAGTTCCTTGGTGTTTTAACCGACTTCAACATCCGACTTCTAATTGACTCTATGTTTTTTTATATTTCCTACCTTTGACTGAGTGAACCGATTATGATGATTCGTTTTATTTGAAAGCTAATGCTTCCCGTTTGGTCCCATTTCAATTTGATCCAGTTCTGACAATTTGAAGTTCGGTTTTTTAAAGAAAGAAAGATTATTGAAGGTGGTTTTCCTTTTATTCAGACATATTTTATCGTAAACTATTTTGAAATTAGTTGAGATATCGTTCCATCTGCATCTATTAATCTGGTTTTTCTGGCGCTCGCGTCGTACTTGGTCCGTAGTTGTGTACCATCTTTAATGTACACATTATACTCCGGGCACGTCTCACATAGATCCACACCGCCAGAACGGGCCGAACGGCGCCATCGCCATAAGTGGAAAACGTTTTTCTATTGATTCGAAAATTAATCATTATATCTACGTACCTACATATGTGCTAATCGTAGGTCATTAACCTACTACTTGGCTTGTTATTCTTCTGAAGATGCTGTATTACGGACGGAATATTGTACAGTAAACAGACGTTATAATTATTAGGAAGAAGAAGAAGATAAAGACGGGAAAGAACTCAGCAGAGCTGAATTAGCAGTAAACTGACGTTATAATTATAAGGAAGAATAAGAAGACGGGGAAGAACTCAGCAGAGCTGAAGAAGCAGTAAACAGACGTTATAATTTTAAAGAAGAAGAAGGTGGAGAAGACCCCAGTAAAGCTGAAGTGGGAATGGGTTAGACATGTGGCTAGAATGAACCCGTAAAATGAGCAAATGTTGCGGCATTATGGACTCCCAACCATGGCCGCCGACGACCAGGTAGGCCGAGAAAGGGGTAATGAGATGACTTGGAACTCCTTTGCGGGAAAGACGTGGATTCAAGTAGCCCAGTACAGGAAATAATGGTTTAACAGGAGACCTAAATTAAGTCATACGAGCTATGAGCTTCCATCATATATATAAGACTAGTTGTTTCTCGCGACATCGTCTGCTTAAACTTGCGATTGCCCTTAGAGCTCCTTCGTCATAACATATCGAAGGATCTGTTTTTAACAAATGAATCTTTTTATGTTACAAGGGCCAAACGAACAGGCAGCAGGCAGCTCAGTGTCTGCTGACGCCGATGGACATCCGCACGACCATGAGGGAAGCAGATTCTTTGCCGGCCTTTAATGACGAGTTTAGGCCACCGGGAAGGCTCACAAACCGAACGAAACGCGACAACAACACCATCACTAGACGTGACGGGGACGAGGACCGCACCGAGTCGCCCGACGACGTGCGCGTGCGCATCGGCGTGCGCTCTATGTACCCACCGCCGGCCAGCAGAGACACCACCTACAATGAAATAACATTTATATAAAACTTAAGTTACTCTATGATTTCGAACTGCAATTGAGTCGTTCACATGTTATTTCTTTTTATTTTTTCAAGAATAATGGCTCAGCGTAGAATGGCGGGACGTGTTTGGATGCAGGAAAGTGTTGTATTTTTACCAACTTTTATTTTTTCTTGAGTTTCTGCTCCTCAAGGGTAGTGTTAGAAAGGATTATCAAATTTAATCTTTTAGATCAGCTGCACACTTTCCTTTGATTCAGAAAAGATATAAGTATACACGCATAAGACACTGCTATGACTAAATAAGAGTGCAGCATCAGGCTTAAAGTTAAAAAATGAGGCATAGCATTCAACATTATAGGTAAAAATACTGATAATAATATCGATACCAACCTGAGACTTCTGTCTGAGTTTATAGCGAAGCTCCTCGTTAAGAGCCGCCAGTCTCGTCGCATGGTCTCTGTCCCTCGCGGCCGTTTCCCTCAGTCTCCTGTTGTCGTCCCGCAGTCTATCAGAGTCTCTCTGTCTGGCCACGGCACGCTCCCGCAACTCCTCGGCGGCGTGACGCGCGGTGCAGGCGTCACGCTCAGCAGCAGTTCGTCTCTCCCGCTCAGCGGTTAGTTCGGATCGAAGGTCCCGTAGCGAAGCCATCTCAGCTTGCTTCAGCTCAATAACCGCTCTCAGAGATCGTACCTATTAAACAAAGTTAAAATTAATTACATATTCCATTAAACAAAAATATACGTTAATATGTTTATATCTTCTAGTAGAATATATGGAAGTCAATAATTTTATGTCACATTATAGAGACCTAATCTTCCCTACACCCTTCCACCCTTATAACTTGTTTTTTTTTGACAAATCTATCTGTATATTTTTCTAATATCCTGGAACTAGGTGGCATTTAGTCGCGAAATCTCTGCATTACATTAATAAATAATTGTTTGCTTATAGCACTTGTAATAAAGGGTAGTTTCCAACAAACATTTTATCAGGGAAAACTTTGCTATTACTTGAATCAAAAACATGAATGTCGTGAACTTTTATTTAACAATTTTTAAAGAAGCTAGTGTTTTTACTTACTTCTGCGGCTAATTCATTAGCGTCTGAGCTCAACTCTTCCTTTGTATTCAGTTGTAGTTCGCACTCTTCCAGCTCACAGTATATCGGATCGCAGGCCGCGTCGCACACGTTGCACAACTGGTCGCGCGACGCGTCGGCGCACTGGTTGCGCGACTTAGCCGTGCGCTCGAGTTCGGCCCGCGCAGCCTCCAACTGCGCGCGTAGGGTCCGTTCGATTTCACTGTGCGCATGCAATCGTGCTCTGCTCTCAGCAACTTCTTGCTTGAGGGTCTCTATTGTATTCTATAACAAAATTAATATCTTTTTTAGATAACTTAAAACACTTCGATATATTAACGTTCCGTTTATTCTATTTTTATTACTATTTTCACGTATTTATTGACGTCCGTACTCACATTAAATTTTCATAAATTCAAATTTAAATATTCATTTATTTTCTTTAAACACATTTACAAGTTAAGTCACATTATGACATGCAAAATATTAAGTTGATTTTAAATTAAATTACACAGCATTAATAATTGCTAATCTTAGATGTCTACGTTAAATTCTAACCAATATAATTTTATATAACAC
>JANCMC010050420.1:3568881-3608054 GCA_024363005.1 Charaxes varanes | reverse complement strand
TTATCAAGACTAAGGAATGCGTTTATAACATTTTGATGAGTTTAAATAAACAAAAAAAGGTGTCAATTACAGATAATCATTTGTTTCAGGGTTATCTTAATTGTTTCTGAACTATATTTAATTACTCTCTTAATGACTATTTTGACAACTGTAGGAACACATGAAAATGTATTTATTTGTATAATAAAAATATATTAACAATGTATTTTATTTATACATAACTGTTTTCAAAACTTAATCAGCAACAGCATTTAAGTCAAGACAGGTAAGGACGTAGAACTAAAAATTTGGTATAAATTAACGAGATTATTCATTCAAATGTGCTGTCAAATATTATTTATTCATATTGATTTTACGGTATTTATGAATATCATATGTTATAATTACTTTTTAAAATCAATATTTTGTAATTTGATGATAAAATTGACGATTTAAAATTTAAGTTTAAGAGGGTTCCACCGCGACCGGCACTGAGGAGAGCCGACAAAATATTGTTACTCAATCTGTGAATACGTACTGGTATCAAGATCCTTTTGTGCGCGTTGCTGACGGTCGCGGTCCGCACGCGTTGCATTGCTGCGCTCCGCTGCGGCCACTCCACGCCACCGCTCCGCCTCTTGCTGCCATGACCCACTATTCAGCGCATCCAACTGAAAAACATAATTTATATACACAACATCAATACAGTACAACTTTTATAAAATAATAGCGGACCCGACAGTCGATGTTTTCCCCGCTTTTAGCCCGATAACCATTTATGTCTTTTCCACAAAATGTGACACTGCCCGTGTGACACGTTTGAAATAATGTTTTTTTTATATGGCTCATCAGACAGAAGTTCTAGTACCAACGACATCTATTTGAAATATTCTGAAGTAGTCGGTACTACAGAATACTTCAAATCTGTAATTTTTAGTATTATTAAATAATCTTTCCACCCCTCGTTTCTTTCTTTTCTTTTGAACCTTCCCAGAAATAAAGGAAATAATACAAAACAAACAGATTTCAAAATGGTTCAGCCTTTTCCGAGTTTTAGCGACTCTGACGAACAACCATTGATTTAAATATAAATATCTAGAAATAATTATCTCCCATCGGACCACTAGAGCTTCCCTGGCTGACGTTAGTTTCTCTATTAAACAATTATACCAATGTTTTGTTTTTGTGTTATAATTGAATTTCCGCCGAAATATAATATGAAGCAAAATTTACACGATGGGAAAAAACAACTCTGATTATTTATTTATAAAAAAGTATTGAGTCAAATTTGCATTTGAATAAGAGTGTGATTTTTAATACATTTTTCACACACGTGAGACAACACGTGGTCGTGTGCAGTTAGTGTCAAATAAATACTTACGCGGAATACTAAGTATTGCACCAAGACGCCGAGCGCCTCCACGCCTTTGGCAGCGTGCGCAAGCGCTGCAGATTGCTCGCGCGGTTGGGCGGGCGGTGGCGCAGGGAGCGGAGCGGGCTGCGAACGCACGGGCTGCGGCGTTTGCACTCGCTTGCCGCGTGGCCCCACTGCTGCCGTCACGCGAGCAGGCTCTGTAAAGAGGAAAACAATTATTATATTTCTCTTTAGATTGCTACTCCTCCTTCAAGATAATATTAGGCTTATAAAATAATAAGTTATAAAATATATGTTATTCCTAAAGTCATACATAACTAGTAGATTCTGCCTCCTGATTATGCTTCGGTTTTGAAGCGAAACGTGCGTTGGGGCACAACGAATATCAGGGCAGTTGCGTAGTGTACTTTGATGATAGTATACGACAGTGTAGCATTCAAATTACAACATTACACCAATTTTCTTTTGTCTATTAACTACGCATAAAGTATAAAGTGAAAATATTTAAATTATACTATAAAGAAATTTCACTTGTTAACCTTAAATTATATGCAAATGACTCTTATTTTATGCTCACTTCACATGTACACTTTCACTGAACTATATTAATTTTAAATCAACAAAATTATACAACCTAACTCAAAAAACCATGACGTGAATAAGCATAAAATGTGAGATATAACAAGACGTTCCTACTTTGGCAAAATATTTTTTTTACTTTACTTCTTTTGCTAAGAAAATATGTTCCCGTATACATAAACACCTCCATAAAAACAAAAGAGCTTTGCACCATAACACCCTCGCTACTAAAAAAAAAACGATCGTTCTTCACAAAAAAACCCGTGAACTAACCGGTCAAGGATTCGTCGAATTTATTTCGATGTTACTATCTTTCCTAAAACTCTATGCGTTTAATATTTTTACTGATAAGTTCCATGTTCAACATCTGTTAGCTAGTTATTTGATTTAGCTTTGTTATTTTCATCCCTTTCTAATTAGAGGTAGCGCCGTGCTTGTAGCCGAATTGGGCCGGCGCGTCCGGGTACCAGTAACAGTTTCTCACATAAGATCGGCGTGAAGTGGCGGCAGTGCTGACAGGTTAAGTGATGGTATTGTTGTCGCGTTTCGTTCGGTTTGTGAGACTTCCCGGTGGCCTAATCTCGTCTTTAACGGCCGGCAACACATCTGCCTCCTTATTGCGCAGATGTACATGGGCGTCGGTAGTCACTTATGTGAATCGTTTGCCCCTTGTAACATAAAAAGGTCTGACTACTGTATTATTGATAAGATTCGTTTTCGAGCTTTCACCCAAATCTCGGTTTCGTACACTGACCAGTTGGCAGTTAGCCCGTCTTTCGCGCCAAGGGTTGTGGGTTCAATTCACGCATCCAGTTTGGGTGTATATGCATATGAGTATGTATTTATGTATTAAAAAACATAAATTTGTGTATCAGTCGGCTATTACATATAATACAATTTTGAACTACCTTAGGAACAAATAACCGTGTGTTTATAGTCCTATGTATTTATTTACACAGAGTTATTATCAAAAGAGAGGGTGACCTTTTTAAAAGTCAGTTCAAGAGTCTCCATGAAAAGGTAATTTCCGTCGAGTTCCGCTTCTTAATACGCCGGCAATAAGCTTAATGCCGGTTGATGGGTCTCCGTAATTAGATACATCAGAGAGCTTTCACAAACCAACGCAATTTACCGCGATTAGGGTTTCTTCAATTCCCATCGTTACCTCTAATGCCCCGCGGGTCAAAATTTAATAGCCCCTCATTATTAACTGGCATCAAATCTACAGTATTTGCATGTCTTCTAACGATATGGCACCATATAATGGGTAAGATTACCTTTATTTATATAACTTATATAGGCAAACTAGACGCAGGAATAAACTTGTGACTCCGTTCCTACGCCTGAAGAAGGTACAGATATCGTTTGTGGGTGCGAGTATACGCTTCGTTAACAAAATTCCAGATGCCATATTGGATCTTTCTATAGTTAAATTTAAATAGCATGTTAAGAAAACACGCTTATTTGTAAGGCGTGTTATACAGTCGAAGACTATGTTAAAGATAAAACTGCTTGGAATTGAGATGCTCCAGTGTTGTATTTCATAGTTAACATGCAAAAATTGGATTTAAACTCACCTTTGTAAGAACTATTTTTAACAAAGTGCGCAACGAGTGTCTAGCTGATTCCTCTCGTGGCTTGACTCCTCCGAATCAGTGGGAGCTTTTAAAATATTTTACGATTCAAAAAAGCTTGTAAAAGTCTATTTGAATAAAACATCATTTGAATTTAAATTAATATATATATATATATATATATATATATATATTTGAAATTTAATATTGTGAGATATAAATAGAGAGTATTATAATAAGACAACTGGTGAGTATATATAGTTAATATATTATTCTTGTATCGTCTGTGAGTGTTACACATTAAAAAAAAACTAATTTAGATAGATCGCGAGTAACTGCAGCTAGTCAACGTTTTATTTATGAAAGGTTTGTTATCCCATTACTCCTGTGGTGGATAACAGAAACGAACAATCTCTTGTAACTACATAAATAAATAGAAACACAAACACTGGCACTCCGGGAGTTCCAACGGATGTGAAAATGAATTCTCAAAGGCGTCTGTATCGGTGACGTCAAAGTCAAGTGTTCGGTATCGATGACGCGAGTTCGATGATTTTTGTTCACCCAAAAATACACATAATACACAGTATACATATGTATAGCTTATGAAAAGGGTTCGGTGACGATGACGAAAATTCAATTTTTGTTTTCATGTCTCAAAAAATGCCCAACGTGCCTTAAAAAGTTCTCATTTCAAAAAAAAACTTTATCACCGTGTTACTAAACCACGAAAACTTAAATATATAATCATTATAATTAAATATGATATATAGTGAAGTTACTTAGTTCAGGAGGTCGTGGCCTAATAAATGGTCGGTATTTAAATCGATCGCTTGGTTAAGTTGCTTTTGGTGCGACCGGGTGATAGATAGGTGACCCAATGTAGGATACGAGTTTATATTTAATATCCGACCTCCTCCGTGTTTCGGAAGGCACGTAAAACAGTGGACTCGATTAATGTAACTTTGTCACATTAGTCGTAAGGTCCTAGAGATTGTGGGGGTTCCGGGGATGACGTCAGATGGCAGTCTGTAATCTTAACTCGCCCCATAGCCACATACTCCACCAGGTACCAAGTACAAGGTCTAAGCTAAGCGGACCCTAGTACTAGACCGTGATAACGCTAGAAAGAAGAAGATATGGTGAAGTTACTTCACGTAAAATCTGATTACTTTAAAGTACTAGTAGCTAGTTTATAAAGATTTCTCGCTTTTCTCTTGTTGTAAAGTCCAAGTCCAGTCTGGCCTGTTATAGCACACCCAAGGGCTCAATTTTAGGAATTGTTCGTTTCGTGCATTTATTTCATTTCTCAAGAAGCAGTTATTTTTATTTAAGACACATTTTTATTGACACATTTACTTTAATTAAACTTTCATAATTTTAGATGACAGTGTTCAATATTTTTTTTATGTTACAACGGGCAAACGAGCACCTCCAGAATACTGGTAGATGCGTTGCCAACCGTTACTGAAGAGGCTAGGCCACCAGGAAGTCTCACAAACCGAACGAAACGCAACAACAATACCATCAGTTGACGTGACAGCATTGACGCCACTTCGCGCCTATCTTATGTGGGAAAAAGATACTGGTACCCGGACGCGCCGGTCCAATTCCCCTGCAGGCCAAAATGACTGCAAGCGTGGTGCTACCCTTAATTAGATTGTGGTAGTTTGCAAGACCGTTTCCATGTCTCTGCTGCGTAGTGGCAAAGAGGAACTACCGTGGGGTTTCAGTCGGTTGGAGCCCGACATAACCCACCGTCAGCCCAATTTCTATTACAATCATAATTGCAGATATTTATCATACAGAGCAATTCTTGTATATCCTTACATATTATAAAACAAAGCCCAAGGCCGCGTCTGTCTATCTGTTTGCGATAGACTCAAAAACTACTTAACGGATTATCATGCGGTTTTCACCAATCGATAGAGTGATTCTTGAGGAAGGTTTACATATATAATACATATATATGTTAGTAGATAAAAGCCAGGAATTTGAATGATTTGTAACGTTATGTCGTAAAAAATGTATTCTTGTGCGGCTTACATTGCGTGCACTGGCTAAACCATGCGAGATAGGTCAAAATAATGAACTATGGAATTGTAAGAGTAAACCAACGTTTGGACAGATCAACGCCTGCCGGGTCTTCTTGTATATATATATATATGTATATATATATATATATACAAGAAGATATATATATGTATATAATTATAATTTCAATCTCGGAAACGGCTCCAACGATTTTCGTGAAATTTAGCATGTAGGAGATTTCGGGGGAGATGAATCTAGCTAAGTTAAATTTTTAAAAAACGCCGTTTTAATCCATTTTAATCCAACTACGTACTTTCATAAGGGAATTATTGGTACTTGAAATAGGTATGTCATAGTGTAATCATCGTATTGTAGTATTGGAATAAGAAAGTTTAGCAATTTTCCACCATAATTAAGGACCGAGAAGGTCGCAATGTGGGTATGGTTGTAACTTACTAGCTTTATGACTGCGGCTTTTTCTATAGACGGTAAGTAATACTATTATGTGTAGTTACGAACTTTGACCCTCCACTTTCACTAATTTAGACACAAAATTTACATTACTCTATATTTGTTAATTCACCGATATTAGATTTTATACCAATAACGAAAACTTTATATAGAACTAGTTTCCTTAAACTTAATGGTAAACATATATATTGCGTCGTGCTAAAAGTTTGTTGAAAAACCAAGCCATACAAAAAACGCCATATGCATTATAAATACTAAAATTTCGCCCTTCGAATTATCCCGTTAACACATATCTCCTAATCTATCTCTATACAAGTATATAGAAATCAATTGTCGTTCTGTTTGTTTTGTCTCATCCCCCTTATTTATTCATACAGACAGACAGGCACACACGCACACTTTTATAATAAACTGGACAAGTAGGAGTATGACTCGTGCACTAAGGGTACCATCACGTAATACTTTAACAAGGGTATTTCAAGATTTATATTATTTTGCGGTTTTTGAAAATTTTCCTTTACTTGTGCTACACGATCTACATCGTGTCAAATTCTATGTTTCCAACTCTAGCTTCTTGCCACATTTCATGAGTCTAGGTCAATGGAAAGTGTTCAAAAGGTTTTGATTCCCTTTGTAAATATATCTTTTTTTTCCTTTTTTTATGTTACAAGGGGGCAAACGAGCAGGCAGCAGACACCGAAGTGCCTACCGGCGCCCATGGACATCTGCACTTGCCCATTTACCGAAAAAGGCTAGAGGCTATATATAATCACGCTAAAATTGAATCTATTTTTTTTATTAATTTTACTGCTGTTTTCTTATAACTATTATAATACATGCATAAAATTAAAAATAAGTAGGTATGTGATGTTATATCAAGGGGAAGGCGGTTTCGAAAATGTGTCGAAAAAAATGTGACGTTATTTATTTATGCCCCCTTAATTTCTGTACCAAATATTGACCTTTAAATGTGAAATTCTCTGTAATTATATATTAAATTGTATCAATATAGGAAAAACCTTCCATATTTCAGAATTTCGTCAACTTTTTTTTAAAAATGGTTTTAAATTTTCGTTTAAATGGTGGATAAAATGAATAAAATATACTAATGAAGTTTTTAATGATAAGTTCTAAAATTGACAAAGCCAATAGCCAATATTTATTATAGTAGGAGATGAAGAAGAAGACGAAATAAAGATGAAGACAAAATTAGATTGAAAATATATTTTTATTATATGTTCGA
Source organism: Charaxes varanes (assembly GCA_024363005.1). Taxonomy (NCBI): domain Eukaryota; kingdom Metazoa; phylum Arthropoda; class Insecta; order Lepidoptera; family Nymphalidae; genus Charaxes; species Charaxes varanes. The sequence goes on along the minus strand of JANCMC010050420.1, from coordinate 3,600,799 downwards.
CGATGAGATAAGAGGGGGAATATCTGATATGTGTTATTGAATATACTTTAGGTACATATTGTGAGACCTTTTCCTTATAACATTTATCGCTCCAGCAATTCTCAGATAAGTGAACGATCAGTGAATGACTCACTTTTTCGTGATTTCCGTCCAAACACGTCCACGGTTTCAGTGTTATTCGTGCAATTCGATGCATATCGAATAAACTGTAACACAGCTTTAAGAGTTAATTACCTACAAAAGTACTTTATATTAGTTAACGCAATTTTGCATAACAAATAATCGCAGACGAATAAGCTCCTACAGTTTGAAATAAATACTAGTGTGCCCAGAAAAATTTTTTGAACAACATAGCCAAATTTATCCATTCAAAGGTGAACCTAAATAAATTTAATTGCTTTTAGGAGGTTTTAGTAACCTAAATATTCAATCGAATGCGTGGCAGATATTCTAATTAACCAATGTGCCACATGATTTTAAAAATGCTATTAAACTCTGCTGATAAGTAATATACCAACCTGTCACATAATCTTGAATACCATATGGACTGCTTACAAACCGGCAGAAGGTGGAGTAAGGTAAGGCTGTACAGGGTTCGACAAGCATGGAAAAATAGACAGAAGGCACTCAATAAACGCTGTACATATTTTTTTAATATAAAAAAGAGCAAACGAGCAGACGGCATTCACATAAGTGACTACCGACGCCAATGGACAACTGCAACACAGCAGCTGAGCCGCAGATGCGTTGCTGGCCTTTGAGAAATGAATATGCTTTTCTTTGAAGGTCTCTAAATCCTAACCGTTCGGAAATACCGAAGCAGGCAAATGATTCCACAAAGGAATTGTGCGAGGTAAGAAATTTCTAGAGAATCGCACGGTATGGAATTAGTAAAATAAATTCATTTTCACGTTACACAAAGACACTTTAACTTTATTCATATGTATAGATATGCAGTGTCACGAACTACTGGTCCAATTTGAAAAACTCTTTCAGTTTTAGATAGCCCATTTATCGAGAAAGGCAATATATCAATGATATACATTACGTAAAAGTTTATTCTATTTTTTTTAGCTCATTTTACGCGGACAAAGTCGCGGGCACAGCTAGTATGCGATATAGTAATACACATTTTTTTCCTCATGCAAAGTAAATTTATTTATTTATTTAAATGATTGTTTACTTACGTGATGATGAGCAGCAGTTCCATTAATTTATCAGCAATTATAGATTTACAAACACACCCTCAAAAGCACTGCAGTACAATATATCTTATTTATACGATATACATTTACAGTATTATGTAATTATGAACACTTCACATTAGTGAGTTAATTGTATGATAGTAGAGTTACTTACAACACTCAAATAAAAATATTTTATAATGGTATTTTATCACAAAACACATAATATCATTAAATAATCTTCGATTTTAGTCAAATTCCTTGTGTTATCAGCCATTTTTAACCTATACATAAGTAATTTTACATCAATTTTACGACGTTTTAGCTCCCCCTGTCCTTGTCACTGGTTGTCACATTTTCATAGCCACCGCCCACTAGACATGACATCACATATTTTTCGAATTTATTCATGTGAAACATCAACTTCTAGTACTTTGCTTCGTTATTTTTTTTTTTGGAATTTATTTTTGACCTATGACGTCACAAAGCTTTTGACCCCCCCCCCCTGCCCTTTGTCACACAATGTCATATAAAAGTGATACCCTACCCCCCCTTTTAATATGTGACATAGTTTAGGGATGAACTCCAAAAGCCACCTTGAAAGTATATGACGCTTATAATAGTGATGTGACATTACGTTAGGAAAGATGCATGTTCAACGTATCAGATCTTTACTTCGTAATTTGATCGTTTTTAAAACTTTAATATTGAAAAACAGAACATACTTCATTATTGCTTTTTATACTTTTATAGTAATGAACATTTAACATCCTTTTCAAAATTTTATCAAATCATTTTTAGAGTCAAATTTGGTCACTAAAGCATAGTTTTAAGGTATATGGAATCTATAATCTTTGTATACAACCACCATGCTTATATACTCATTTTGTACTTTCATAAAATAATTTGTTGTAATTCAAAGTTTATCTTCTGTACATTTATGTTGCAGACAGATGTAGAAGGCATGGCGGCGTCTGTGATCGGATTGAGCTTGGCTGGCACTAGTACGTAACTTAAGGAGTGAGCAAGGGAGGCCTTGTTAGAGAGAGACGGCGATAGTGCTATCTCGCACTTTTAAACGCGTATCGTGTACTCGTGTAGGATGTATACTAATGTCAGCCATGATTTAGGTGTGCCAAATTATTGCGTAAATATAAGTGTTTTTTTAGACACAGTCTACTAGAAGATTTATGAGAAGTTAATTTATTATTGATCCCCTTGCCCATAACCCTCCTCCCCCCCGAAAGTTTTTAATGAAATGTAATTCCTTGTATCTTTGCAAATATATTCAAATTCAAAAGATATTTTATTTAAATACACTTTTACCAACTTTTTTGAATCTTCAAATATTTTAAAAGATATCACTGATTCGGAAGAATCACCAGAACCTCGTTAGCAGCTTTTTTGAAAATAGTTCTAAAAAAATGAGTTTTTTCAAACATGCGCGGAGAAAACCAACCTGCAAAGTTGTATTTAATTTCAATATTGTCTGCTTTTTCAAATTTCGAACTATAAACGCGCCTGCAACGTTGTATGAAGTTTCATTATTGTCGCCTTTTCAAGTTTCGAACTTTAAACTTGCCTGCAGTTTTATGAAAATTTCATTATTGTCTCTTTTTTCAAATTTCGAACCTAAAACGCGCCTGCAATGATGTATGGAATTTCATTATTGTCTCTTTTTCAAATTTCGAACCTAAAAGGCGCCTGCAATGTTATATGGTATTTCATTAATATCCTGGTTTTAAAATTCGATCAGGAGACACAACTTATCAAATAAAAATTGATTCACAAAATGGCGGCACTATTTTATTACTAATATATTTATGGCCTCTTAGCAACCATAGAGACGTTCGAAGAAATAAGATTGATTATCATATCATGACGAAGACTACAAGAAGGTCATCATTATAGGATACGATCAGATCGGAACTGGTTGTGCAGGGAAGGTAACATGGGCAGTGGAGGCGAGTATTTAAAGGGATCTCTCAAACCTATTGGGTCAAACCTTGGGTCATAAGTCCCTGGCACTGCCCAACAGGGCAGGAAGGAAGGAAACATCCTTCCTCTGCAATACGAGGAACTCGATACCCGCACATTCAATCCATGGAGCATTGATAAGAAATCCGTCTCATCTCATACGACTCTTTACCTTGAGTTATTATTTATTAATTAAATTAACACTTATCTACCACGCATTCTATAATGGTAACTAATTTTTAGTTTAATAGAGGTAGCTACTGGCTCCTTAAATAAATTAAAGCTGGTTCAGGACACAGGGACACATTACTTATACTTTACCATTGTATTCTTAATAGAACATCTTTTATCTAGTCTTAATTCCCCCCACATTCACATTCTCAGACCGGGATAACGATAGGAAGAAGAAGACCATTTAAGAATATTTAAGAATAGAGATTTGTATATTTTGAAAGATTTGCACTTCACAGCAGTTGAAATAAATGGGGTTAGGGGGTAGGGTGTAAATGTAAATATGTGTACATCTCGAAAGAACACGTAACGCCTCGCCACGCAGCCTGCCTCGCTCGAATCGCAATTTACTCCGCCGAGCATGTTTCCGTTGATTTTATTTGTTCTTGCGACCTTGTCCTGTTTATTTATAAGGAAGAGCCGTTGAAATATTGTAACTTTTCCTTGTAATTATTTTTTCTTCGAACTACGCAGTAATTTTATCGTTAATCACTACATAACCGAGATATCCATGGGCGCCGGTAGGCACTTCGGTGCCTGCTGCCTGCTCGTCTGCCCCCTTGTAACATAAAAAAAAAAACTAAGGAAAGTTTTTATTATAAAATTATGTTACTATTTATTTGAAACTCACTCACTTTCCAGGAGCAAATGCCCCTAATCAAAAATGTGACATTATGTGACAACAGGCAGGAGGGAGGCATAAGCTTTGTGATGTCACATGTCAAAATTAAAAACATTACCAAAATTTGAAAATATGAAACTGTTGTTTTGTTTTAATTATTTTTAATGCAGGCATAAAATTAAAAAGAGGGGAGGTGCTTTCGAAAATGTGACGGGGGGAGGGGGTGGGTCAAAATGGTCGCAAAATTCGACTGACGTAATTTATAGTTGATATATATTAATTTATAGAGATCCTCTAGGATAATAATGAATTGTTTTATTATTATTACTAGTTACTCATACGACAAAGAGATATTTTCGATAGTTTTACTTAATTTTGTTCTAAACGAAACGTCAAATGGTGGTTCGTGCTTCTATTTTAAACGACTTACATGGCCGTAACGTCGACGATTCACTACGTTCGAGTTCTCATTTAATTAGTGCTAGCAATATTTAGCAACTAAGTTGTGTAAAATGATAACATTAACGTTTCATTTGACGTTTGGTTTCGAATGTACAAGTAAGTAAAACTATCGAGAATGTTCGTGCTAGGCCCTCCACAACTAGGTTATACCTGAAAGAATATACCTAAGTTTACCTTGGAAGTCAAGTAATAGACTTCGAGCACAGGTTTTGAATTCACTGGTGCCAACAACCTGATCTATTTATGCAGTGCAACACAAACAATGTCCCATCTTTTATCGTGCCTTGCTTGCCCTAACACCTGTAGGCAGGAGGACTTGATGGATGCCCCGGATAGAGAAGTTGACAATATAGGGCTTTCCAAAAAAAAGCTAAGAAGAAAAATACCTGAGCTGCGGATGAAGCTGCCTCCACTGTTTGCACTCTTCCAGGATGCGTGGACGAGTACATTTTTCACCTTCTTCATTGTACAAAGTCCTCTCAATCCGTTCCCACTCTTCAGCTAAGACCCTAGTCGCTTCTGCAGTGTTTCTTCTAAAAGCAGAGCCAGCGCTGCTGTCACTTTCTTCACTATGAAAATCAGGTGTACCTGTAAATTAAAGACTCCTTGTGATACAAATTCTAATAAAAATAATAAATCTGTATCTTGACCGGCGCATTGGCACAGTTACCAGTGACCCTGCTTTCTACTCCGTAGATTGTGGGTTCAATTCCCCCTTCGTATCTGGGTAAATCTTGTATATAAAATTCTATTGTCACAATGTTAGTTACCGTACTCCTCCAAAACATTTTGACAGATTTTTATTAGATTTTATGTGCTTATTCAGTAGGTCTGAAAATCGGCTACTATCCATTTTTTAAAGTCCTAAGTGATAAGGGTGGCCCACGCTATCTTAGTTTTATATGAAGGATAAAATATTCATTGTTTAGATAAACACTTTTTGCTACCAATTTTCGTACGGAAACTATATAATTAACGATTCCAGAGGAGAAAACTTCAAAAACAGTATTACATTAAAAATTCTATATTATCAATCTTCCTATGAGAACGGGTCAGTCAACTTTGCAATCTCTCGCAGACTACGTACAAAGGACCGTCTGTCCGCAATATTTCTAACGAGTGAAACGCAGTTTCCTTGCATACAAAATACATTGCGGTTCTAAAAGGTGATTTATGAAGCTCCCGGGCATAGAATGCGGCAATGTATTCGTAACTGATAGCGGGAACGAGACCGGTGGTTTGGCGAGTATCAGCGTAACGCCTTTTACTCTTGGCTATAAAAATTCTTGGTCCGAGCATTATGTATTGACCTATGTAACTTGGCGCGTCTTATAAACACATATTTTAAGTGAACGGTTTTGTTTTTTCTCGTAAATTATTTATCTATCGTATATGAAAATATTATTTATTCGCCTCTCTTCCATGCGAATTATCTTATTGCAATTAATTTATTAAATTTGGCTGTTATCGATGAAAGCGGGAGCGGAAAGAATATAGTGTATGTATGACAAAATATGAGTAATTGAAGATGTTTAAAACATTTGTAATATGTAATATTTTTTGTTTATATTTTAAATTAAATTAAGACAACGATTATATATTTAGGTAGTGCAATAAAATCATTGTGTCTTATATATCTGTTTAACTTCAAAAACTGTTGCAAGACGTGGGCACGATTATACTTTGTAAGAGTTGGAATTTGAACCGAGTACCTTACAGGTTTGTCTGCCCAACTACCACCATACTACAGAGGTTTTTTTTCGCCATTTCTGGCGTTGTTCCAGTTTTTCCCCAACACAAAAGCTACATTGTACGCCAATAACTTTTTAAAGTAGATAGCGGCCGACGGATGACGCATTACGAACAATGCACCGCGCTGCATGGCATGCATGCATGGTATGCGCTATTGAGGTCACTGTCGGGCGTTACTTTGTGAAAATCCTTGACGAGCAGCGACAGTCTGAAGTCTGAAAGGTATTCGGTTTAATCACCGATCTGCTCTATATTATTAGCTAAAAGAGAGATCTCGGATAAAGATAATAAATACATAAAATAAATAAATATATACAGGACTATATGACACACGGACGTCCGTTCCTAAGGTACACAAAATATTTTTTGTAGAAATATATAAATACATCTTCTTAATAACAGGACCTGCTTAAATTGCAGAGAATGTGGCTGTGGGGCGAGTTAAGATAACCGATTGCCATCTGACGTCATCTTCGGAACCCTCACGATATCTTAAACCTTACGACTAATATCACAAAGTGAAATTAATCGGGTCCCACTTTTTTACGTGCCTTTCGAAACACGGAGCAGGTCGATGATCAAATATGTGTACTAGAATGTGTCACTAGTACACCCAAACTCGAGGTGGTAATCGAAGCCATGACCCCCGGAGCAGAAGGCAGGGTCACTGCCCACTTTGCCAACGGGCCAGCCAGATAGAATAATGGTCTTACCACAAATCAGGGTTGTAGCTTTTATAGGGTTCCGTAGTACTACAAGAAACCATTATAATTTCGCTCAGTCCGTCCGTCCGTCTGTCTGTCCGTAAGGTTCCCCCCCCTAGCATTTCCAAACTATTAGACATAGAGACTTGAAACTTTCCATGCTGATAGAACACGCTAAAAACTCATTTGGAAAATTATTCTGAACGATATCGGACAACAACTTTTGAAGTTACGTAACAAATACGTTTATACCGTATAAGATACGGAACCCTTCTATGCGTGTCTTGACTCGTTCTTGACCATTTGGCCAGACAAACTTTCGTAGTTTTTTATAATGCTTTTATTTATTGAAAGTGTATTTTATATTGATAAAAAGACAAGGGCTTTTTTATTTTATTAGTACTAGTAGAATATCTATTTCCCCTCCATTTAAGCGTAAAATTTATGCTATGAGCGGGTGCAACCGTGGCTTAGGGGGATCGACCTTACAGTTTTCAATGTACCTTTTTTACGACTATATATTATATATATATGTTTATAGACATACTAGCTGTACCCCATGTCTTCGCAAGCTGATATTGTTAAATTTTGAGGGTTTTTATTTTTTTTATACGAAACCCTAATTACCTGTTTACTGTTCATACTTAGTGACGCGCGCATTATAGCTTGCTTATACTCTAAGCTCTAATATAATAATGTCGTTGTACAAAGAGACGACTTAGGGACCTTCAAGAAAAGAGCATACTCATTCCTCAATGGCCGGCAACGCATTTGCGAGCCCTCTAGTGTTGCAGTTATCCATGGGCGTCGGTAATCACTTATGTGCATGCCGTCTATATCTAGAAAAGATTTAAAAAATATTTAAGTAGCTGGTGTCAACAAGTGGATGTCCAAGAATGGCCTACATTATGTCACGAATTGAGATCCTCCTTTTTAGCAAGTTGGTTATAAATGGCACAAGCACATTGACAAATACACCTAGAATTTGTCAATGACATCTAAAATAAACAATGAATAAACTTGAACGCTGCTCGCCGTCTTACCAACACTGAGTCATAACAAAAACATAATATGACGCAACGATTCAGGAATGACTGTTCATTTGTTCAAACTCTAAACGTATGAAATAACAATATATGAGTAAAATTATTACCTCTTCTTATTCATAACTTACCGCTTTTAGAGTTGCGTAGTACTACAAGGAACTCTTATAATTTCGCTCTGTCCGTCCGTCCATCCGTCGTTCCGTCCGCTCGTAAGGTAATCGCCCCTCCCCCCCTAGCATTTCCAACCTATTAGACGTAGAGACTTAAAATTTTCCATGTTGATAGAACATGCTAAAAACTCACTAGGAAAATTATTTTGAACGATTTTTAGACTTGGCTATAACGAGAGTTGGCTGTAAACATGAATTTGGTATTTATCGCAAACCAACATATACAGATACAATGGCTGATTTTTGTAAGTATATTGCATAAATATTACTCTGTTTGTGTGGTGCATCTCAAACAATGTGCCATCTTTTATCGTGCTCTGCGTGCCCTAACACCTGCTCGCAAGAGGACTTGATGGCTGCCACTGATAACGCAGTTGATGTGACTAAGTTCTGGGCCGACACAATTTAGTGCTTGCCTACGAAACGCTAAGAAGAAGAAATCGTTTACCACTTTTGTTAGACGCTTTAAAGCCCGGCAAACAATAAAGAAACCTTAATTTTGAAACTTAATTTAAGACAACTATTAAAAGTAAATTTTAATCAGTAAGACAAATTGTAATGGCTAAACATTCCCTTAGCGCAATAAATATTCTGCAACGCATGCGTAGAATTGTCGCGCCCATAGTCATGGTTATATAAATAATCTTTGCATTCATGGAATTTTGGGTTTAATTTAATACAAATATTTTTTATTTCTTTTAACTTTAATCTATTTAACATTTTATGAGTATGCGGCCCTCTTTTAAGAACCTAGGTACCTGTGATAGAGGGTCTCGCTCTTTCGTAGTAAGTACCTATATAATTAGATCAAGTTTACATATTCAATTTTACCTAATAATCTTAAGTAGGATATTGATGTGTGTTTGTTCTTATGTGCATGCGCACACACAAACACAAAAACATACAGTTTTTGTGTTTGTGTGTGCGTGTGTGAGCGTGTGTATTTGTGTGATTAGAATTTTTCGTTATAATAGTTGTCTCAATAAAATATAATAAAAATCAGACGTAAAAAATTCCAAGTGTACCAGAGTAGACGTTCTTTTACGATGTCATAAATTTTGTTTGTTCAGGTATGTTTTATCAATTTTAATAAATTAGAATATAGATATTCTAAAATTCAGACTAGCGTACCAACATCACTCTATTGTCAAGTTTGTTCTTGGTCACGTACTAATATATAACATCGCCAAATTAAAATAGGGAACTAAATTTCACCTGTTCAATATCGGATTCCATTATATGTTTTTAGTCATGATCTCATACATATAAAGTTCTATTCACAGAAAAATAAAATTCGACATTTAGTATTTTCAGCACCCCTTATGCTGCAGATGTCCATAAGTGACGATAACCACTTACAATCAGGTGGAATTTCTGCCCGTTTGCCCCCTTTACTCCATAAAAAAAAAAACAATACGGTTGTCACGATTACGCTTTGACATAATCCAATACATGTGTGTGTAAATCGTTTGGCAATGGAATACGAAAGATCCAAGGAAACCGAAGACCTGGCATACGCCGCACTTCCTAGCTTAAAAATCTTCGTGAGTGGTACGGGATGAGTACTAAATCCTTGTTCCGAGCAGCAGCATCAAAAATCAAACTAGCCTTAATGATAGCCAATGGCAAATTGTCCTCTAATTTACTAAAGGAGTAGTGGAATGTTTCACAAAACAACTGTAAAATTCTTATTATAAGCACTCCTTCATTAGTAGACTCTGTAAATTTTAACCTGAAAAAAATAATTTTGAACAATAAATTTTTTAAGTATGATATTGCATGTTTTATTTTTGATCAAATTGAATATAGTAGAGCGAGCGAGCCAGAGTAGGCAGTGATGCTAAATTTGTAATCAGTAAATTCGAGAATTTCAGAGATTTGTAGCGTGATGTCGTAAAAAACATATTTCTGTGCGCTTACATTGCCTGCTCTAGCTAAACTTTACGGGATAGAACAAAATAATGTACTACGTAATTGTATACCTTAAAAAGATCTACAAGAAAGTCAGCGATAGCACAAGTCTATGTGCTAAGTATAACTCACACTAAAAATTATATATATATATCTTAAATATTACAAAAAAAACCGATCTATTTACGAAGCTATTGTAAAGAATTCCATATTAATCCTTATCCATTTGAATATGATGTACATTTTATGAACAATCGAAATTGCCCTTTATAGCATCATTAAAATTAATACTTTAGAAGATATGAGACTTTTAAAATATGGAGACAGAGCGGGCGGTCGGTAGGGTAAGCCACCAATAGATGACGTTTTGGTATTCAATATAAATAGGAAGAGTAAGCCCAAGGCAGTTCGGGCAAGACAGTGTCTGTCGAGTCCGCTAGCGCAATAATAAAATTCTTAACATGTGTATTTTTTTTACAAACAAAATTAATATATTTACTATATTATATACATTTGTGTATTGTGTACACAACCAGAGGATACAAAAAGGCAGAAAATTGACCAGGCAAAAAAGATCCAAATATACTGGTAAAGAATTTGTGGACATGAACTTTCTAGGTAAATAAGCCAGTAATTGAAGAAAAGTCTAATTGATATGGCCAAGAGCGTGTCAAGATACGCTTATATAGAAGGGTTCTGTATCTGATACGCTATAAACGTATTTGTTAAATAACGTCAAAAATTGTCCGAGTTCGTTCAAAATTATTTTCCTAACAAGTTTTTAGCATGTTTTAGCATGTTCTATCAACATGGAAAATTTCAATTCTCTGTCTAATAGTTTGGAAATGCTAGGGGGAGACCACCTTACGGGCAGACAGACGGACGGACCGACAGAGCGAAATTATAAGGGTTCCTTGTAGTACTACCGACCCCTAAAAAAAGGTCAAAAATAAAATAATGGCTGATGGCGCCATACTTCGTCATTTTAACGTATGCCTGCGGACGCCATAGTGCATCATGAAATATTTGTATGGCAGCCACTGGCGAAAGTTTAATCAAACGTGTCGCAACGAAACTGTTAAGCTTTTGTGTTATTAAATATTCGTTGGTTATTGCGTTGGTCTTAATTAAGCATACAATAACCAGCAATTAGTTTTCACACAGAAAAATAACAACACATACCTATTCATAGTCACCACTTTTACATATTTACATAAATCGGTTATAAAAATCTCCATATTTTCCGTTTTCGTCTGTCTCAACAATGTGTAAATGCCAACCAGAAGTGGATAACCGTCAATATTTTCGCCTGGTTTTTTGGTTATTAAATCACCTGCAACAATTTTTTTTTAATAAGTAAAGAAAAATGAATATCACAAAAATATAAAAGAATACTTTACATACCCACATATTTACTATGCCTATATTTGCTTGTTTGCATTTTTTTCATTCTTTTACTACTCAACCTATCTTTATGACATTTTGTATTCTAGTCTAACATATATACGCACCTGTAGTGAGACATATCTGCAACCTTGACAACTGTGCTATTAAAACAATTGCCATTAGATGTCCCATATTCAGATTGTTAAATTCATGCGAATTTTTCATATATATCTTTTCAAACGGCTCATTAATTCCGCAACGAACTAAATATTCTTCAAGGGTTCGCAGTAGCTGCAACGATACCGACTTGCCATCAGCCTTGCTGGCTTTTTTAACTTCATTTAACAGTGACCTGTAATTTTTTTTTAATAACTTAGCACTTATGTGCTTACTTTTATTTTAATATGGCTGGCTCCTAAGATACGGGCTTACCTAGTTTAGGGGCCAGGGTTATATTGAACTATGTAACATGATTTATATAATAAAAATTACTATTACTCATATCGAAGTTAATGTTTGGACCAAACCAAAATTATAACTTACTCGTTCATGGTGCGCAAAGAAGCCTCTAAGTGTGCTGAATCGAACTTGCAGCTTGTGTTAAGCTGGTAAGCGATATGCTTACGTAGTATCTGTAATGTGCCTATTACGATTATAATGTCCGACAATTGCTGGTAGATCTTCGACCCTTTATTAATAACTTGTTCTAAATCCTTAAAATCAGCATCTGCTACGGAAACTCTATCGGGAAATGTTCTGATCACGTTTTGAACTTGATGCAGTTGATTTTTGATCATGTAACCGTACAAAGTGTCCAAGCCGTGTAGACCGATGACGCCGATGGCTTCGTTCAATTTCGCGAACGTCTTAGTGTTTACCACCTCGTTCTGGCCTTTAGTTTCGAACCACGCTGCGCATATGTTTATATAAATGCAAGCTCTGTAAGAGAAGCAAAAAAAAATTCACTTAAAATAAATTAATTAACATTTATTTAGTTTCAAAACCGAATCCAATAGGTGGCGCTGATATTTCGTCTATACATTTATTTTTATGCCAAAACTCACCAAAACGAGTCTACTAACATTGTTGTGCTATATTAATATGTACTCGTATTTTGGAAAATGATGAATTTTTTTAAAGATTAAAAGCAAATGGGTAGGAAAGTTTTAGAATTGTTATTACCAAGCTTTGTTTGTGGCCATATTATAGTAAGTATTAGCAAGAACCCTCTAACTTTATTATTGGTAAATTTCCCAGCCCCCAGCACTACCAGCGGAGATTTATAAGCATAAAAAAAAGAAAAAGAATATACTTACCTCGCATCTATTATTTGAGCTATTTGTCGAGCAAGACTACCCATGAAACTCGCAGACGGTCCGTACAAACTAACTCCTTTTCTTATACTTATTTCCTTGGCCACACTTTCGTTTATAATCGCTGCGACCTTGACAGATAAGTTACAATGAGTTTTTAACTTAGCTGGATTAAGCTAATTGTTTTTTACCTGGAAGGAGGTTCCTAATCAAACTCCTTCTAAGTGCATTAATTTTGCTAAGACATTCGACAATAAGTAAAAATTTACTATAATTAACTATGTTTACCTGCTTTTGCCAAATTCTCAATCCGTGAATGTTTATGTAATCTTGAATGTATTCCAAAGATCTCTTGTAGCCGTCCATACTTTCCGCCAGTTTCTGCAGCCGTGGCAACAGGTTGTTTGACTTTTTTACAGGTGGTTCGATAAACTCAAAAAACTTTATACTGATGTGTCTATCCAATTCTTTTAATAAGCCTTCTTCTAGTAATTCTGCTGGATCCACTCTGATGACACCGACCAATGTCGAGCGCATGTCTAAAATGCCTGTAAACATATTATGTAACATATGAATATCAAACAATAAGTATATAATACTTGTTAGAATAGGTGTTCAATAAACTTGAATAATTCACCTGTAGTAAATGTTGAAGCTGAATGTGTCAGTTTCGCGACCTCCATTCTGTGTTCCATTTGGGCATATTCTCTCAATTTCTCTTTCTCCAGCCGCGTTGGTACTTCTTTGATCGTCCAAGTCTGAAGATCTATTATCTTTTCGACAATTTGAAATACCATCTCCGGTATGATTTGTAGCACTTTTTGAATGTACCTGATCAGTTCGTTGCTATAGTATTGCGAAACGGACACCAAGTCGTCGCTTTGCGCTTGATTTATACGCAACAAGGGTATTTCCATAGCGCTCGCTAATTTAAGGAAAAGCGCTCGTAGTCGACTCGTAACCGCTGGATTTTCTTTGATGCTGTCTTGCATGTAAGTCGTGTACAAGTCAATCGTGCACCAAGCGTAACTAAAATCAGCAACCGTCTCTAATGTCACTAAAGATTCTTCTTTCAAAGAAAAAGCTCTAAGAATATTCTTTAAGGCATCCTTGCTGTCACTCAAAAACTGAACGACTGTTGAAGTAGTTTTTATGTTATGAAACTCTTCCACATTCTCTAACACTTTCAATATTTGTGTTATTTTTTTTATTGTTTTAGATGTGATAGGTTCATTGAACGACGATATTTGTTTTGCTATGTTACCGAACCATACCTTTAATTGTTCATTTTCAGCTACTTTCGTATATGGGTTTGATCCTGAAAATAATTCTGACAAGTTGTTGATAGCTTCTAAAGCGAATTCCTTATTCTTAGTCCAATTATCACTTCTAGAATCAAGTAATCTTGTTAAAAACTCTCTGACCTTGAATTCTAACTCTGCTGTACTTATTAGCAGCTCGAGAAGCTTTAAGGGGTCGTAGCAGGATTCCTTTAATACCAAATCTTTAAGTTGTTTACTTTTCTTGTTATTGTCAAAAAATATAACGTCATTATTATGCAGTATCAACCATCGTAATACATGGTTCGAATTTAATATCAAATTAATTATTTTATTTATGTTGTCCATAACAAAATCGTCAGTTAATGTGCCCTCTTTTAAAAGTGAATGTATTTTGTTAATTAGCATTTGAACACAACTCCCTCTTTTGGCATATATTTCTTTAACCATTTTGGAGTTACAAGTATTGTTTAAAGAATTTTTAGCTGCTTTAAAATTTTCCCAATAGTCAATTATATTCATAGTGACCCCCATATATATAGGAACTATCCAATTAGTTGGGAAGAACTTGTCTACAATCTCTCTCATTTTTGTAGTGTCTGTGTGCAAATAATGTGGTGTGAAAAATAAGCAAACCACAAGCATGCTGGCTTGAGTAGCTAAAGCTGATGCTTGGTGTTCAGGAATAGTATAAACAGCTAACTGATTATAAATGTCTTCAGATCTCAACTTTCCTACTATCTTTTCTATAAAATCTGGATGAATTGGTACACGACTGAAAGTGAGTCAAAATGGTTAAAAGAAATGTCACTTTGTATACACAGTTATTTTGAATAATTATCTATTGATTTGCATTAATATTAGCTATAATGTGATAGTAAAACTATTGGGTTCTTGAAAAATAAAATTAAAGCTAATATATACAGAAAATCCAGCCTCAGTTTCATTGGATATATATTGACTGTTTTATTTCTATAGCTGAAGGCGACATGGACATCCTTAGGCAAATATAGTATTAGAGAAGTATTAAACCTATTATATATTGTATAAATTACCTAAAATATTCAACAGGGTAATCTGTAGGTCTCTTTCCATATTGCTGACTATATCCAGTATCCCTTAATAATTTACACACATCATCGATATTAGATTGAGATTGGCTGGTACTGTAGCGATAAAATGCAACTAACAATCTTTCTCTCACATAACCTGGTATATACAGATCGCATACAAGAAGCATTGCACCATATAAATATAAAGATTCACACTGTAAGAAATATAAAAATAAACGGTTTACTTACTTTTTATATACATACAGGCACAGATTATATTGTATCGTTGATCTGAGTATATACTCCCGTTATATACCCACTACGCGGCGGTGTGCGCCTTCGCTATGTCGTAAAAATTGTTCCACAGAAACAGTGGAGTCGATTCGAAATGTTCGATTTATATATTTTAGTCATCTTCTTCAAAGGCGCGGTAGCAGTCGCGAAAAGTGTAAGAGCCCACTACGCGGCGCCTAAAAAATTCTTTCACATAAACCGTGGAGTCGCTTCAAAATATTATAATTATGTGTACATTTTTTTAACTTATATCAGGATCATAAACAAGTAAAATTTACAAACTTTTACACCCGGAAGTAATATCAGAACTCAAAATTGATATTTTTTCACTTTTTTTCTCTTCTAATTAGCGCATAATTAAAAAAAAAAGCATACGGTTCCTTGCAATCCTGATAAGTGATTGAAAAACATTGTGGCTTAAAAAGAGGTCATATAGTAGCTCCAATAAAATAAAACAAATTTAAAATATTAATTACAACAATGGTTTATTTACAGGTATGTCTGTGCAATTTGATGGCAACATCGTAAAAATATAACAAAGCTATAATATTAGAATATTCATCTAAATACTAGTGTTCAAATAATAAAAATTAATAAACAACATTTTAATTTACAATGCCCATTAAACATAACTACCAAAACCGGAATACAAATGTCAATGGAATCATATTTTATTAGAATTAATTATGATAATTTACAATAAATCACCTTTAAATATTATCCTAAATCATTTATATCATCATGCCTCTATTAATAGCCATATTAATTTCTTGTTGAATACATAACTTCATAAAAAAATACATTAAAATCAAGATATGTACTACGCTTTCCATTCTCTATATGATGACTTTTAATCACCTTATACTTATAAGAGAAGGAATAATAATGATAATTGATAAAAAAAAATATGTTTCTTTTTAAATTAAAATTATGTTTTTTTAAGTGGCTTCGAAACTGGAACATTATCAGTAGATAGATCACTGTAATGATTGTTGGTAACTGGTGATTTTGGCTGGTTTAGCATTAAGAATACAACAGCGCAAAGATTCTCCCTTCTTTTATTTGTGTAGACTTTTGCAAAATAACCCCTGAATCTACAAATTTGTACCCTCTGTTTAGGCAAAAGTATCTCCGGCTCAGGCAACATTATCTAAAGTGTCTATAATTATTTTTTAAAAGTTTAATCGACTCTGTTTATTCGGCTTACTTTATAATTATGTATAAAAGAAAGAAATAAAAACGTTTATTGGATTCCATGCAGTAGTTAGCCTAACTTTTTTTACAAAATATTTAACACAATTTATTTAAACCTATGCTATAAACATTGTAAAGTGTGATGCCCCAAAAGCGAATTTCTTCTCGGCAAAAATTTGGAAGTGGGAATTTTTACACACTTCCAACGCTGATTTTCAGAAGATACCTTATTTTATTTATTTACACGCATGACAGTGAACAAGATAATGTCACTGTGTATGTCACGAGTATTTTACGAGATAGTCGAGTCCCATTAAGGCCACTCACAGGCTCAAGGACACGCGCTTTAGGTCTTTAGTATTTATTCCCTTTAGTGTTTATAATAAACTTCCAAATATGATAATCACAAAATAAATTAAATGTTGTATTAAACAGCTACGGGTTATTTTTGTGTGGTTCTTGGTGTTGGCCCTATTGGCCTCGACAGCGTCACCGGGAGCGAGACCAGCTATGGAATCGAGAGAGGTGGTTGTGTTCAAAAAAATCACTTGGTAGAAATCTAAATCATAATTATAAATACATATATTGGGATTACCCAATAGATCAAAACTCGGTTTCGCTTTTTAATAAATGTTTTTCTTTACTCTTTTAGTTTTTCTGGTTCGAACAAGTTAAACCACGAGAAGAACCAGCAAGAAAATCGTAGTTACTCTTTTAAAAATAATTCTTACAAAAAGAGTTATGACTTCACAAAGGTGTGTACCGTTTGCTAGTTGAAATAAAAATGACACAGGTACACTGTGCGGCCGTATTTATACCTTTTATGAAGTTAACAATGTATCCCGGTAAAAGTATTAAATAAATAAATGTGAATACCGACATAATTACATGACAATGATATTAAGTAACAATACGATATACACATTATTGTATATGGATGACAATATACACATTTATAAATAACGCTAACACATATCAGAAAATAATTTCCCCAAAGAGAAGCGACGCCTAAAAGCTAGTAGTATGACAAAATTAGAATTTCAAAATTGTTTACACTGGCGATTAACCCAGTTATCGATTGGACATTAAAAATTGTTTGGGCAGGAACTCTACTCACCTTTTACGTCGATTATAGAACGGTTGATGGCGTTCGTTAATAATAGATGTAGTCAATCAATCACCAGAACGCTACCTGTATCTTTATATCAGTAAATAATCGATATTTAGTGAAAACCATTGTAGGTGTTACTTATTTTTTATTGCCATACATTGTAAGGAACATCTACCCATACAATGAACAAAGGCAAAATATTTTTATTATGTATTGGTATATCTTCTTACATTCCAGAAAATTCTTCTTGTTTGCAGTCACCACAGGAATGGATGTGTCCATGAAAGCGTTTCCGTGTCTGTATATGCATCGTGTCTGTATACAGACTAGCTGTGCCCGCCACTTCGTCCTCGTAAAATTAGTTAAAAAAATAGACTCTCCTCGATAAATGGGGTATGGAACACTGGAATAATTTTTCAAATCGGGCCAGTAATTCCAGAGATTAGAGCGCGTTCAAGCAAACAAACAAACTCTTCAGTTTTATATATTAGTATAGATATAGACACATTGTCATTTCCAGGATGGAAAAATTCAAATTTCCTGTTTCACTAAAGCTAACCTAAATGAACATAACGTTTGAAATCTATGGATGTGATCAATAACTGAATAATTTAAACAGATTGACCTGAACTGAATGCTAAATAGCTTTCAGGAAGAGGAAGAGGTGGCGAGACGATTTGGACGCCTTTGCGGGAAAGAAATGGATTCAGATGGATCAGGAAAGGAAGGGTTGGTTGGAGAAGGGGGAGGCCTTTGCCCAGCCGTGGGACAGTATAGGCTAATAAAAAAAAATGGAGATGACGACGATACAGTCGATATTGACGACGCAATACAGTAGGTGTTAATTTTACAATTGGTATTTAGTTCGTTCAAATTATTATGATAACATTAACCAATTGTGGAAGTTTCAAATACTTTCTACTTTGGTATCAGCAGAATTTTATCACGAAACCAGCTGTTATTCTCGACTCCGTCCGCGATACTATGACAGCCCATGACCTTCTTAATATGCGAATAATTCTTTCTAAGTGGATGTCTACTAACGATATCTTTTAGCCAAATTTTATCTTTGTACGTTCCGTAGATTTAATAATGTATTGGACTGGTGCAATACTGCGAGATACCGAGCTTAGTGTGAATACGTTAAATGTAAGGTACTGCTCAAATTCACAGCGCCATACCATCATACTCTCTTCTAAAACAAGCCTTTAAGAATTGTACATTGGAGAGAAAACCTGTATATTAGAGATAAGGGTCCCTAGTATTCTATAAAAGAATAGTTTGGATTGCCGTGAAATACTCACGGCGATCAATTTCTTCTTCGTCAGTAGAGCTAATCCGAGATTTGAGTGCGCTGCGACACATGACGGGTGAGCGCTTAAAGCCGCTTTCAGCCGTGCCAAACCAGCGTCCACATCTCTATGCTGAAGCAGCATGGCGGCTAGAGCAAGCGCTGCAGAGTGCTGAGTGGGTTGTTGTGACAACGCTTCTCCTAATAGTTGGAAAGCAAGGCGCGGGTCACCAACTCGGAGACACAGTGCCCCTGCCGCGGCAAGAGTATCTGCTCCACAAGCATGGGTTCTAAACCAGTATAATATATTATTTCATTGTAGAATTACCTTAAATCTATGAGACGCTTAATACAATTTCTGGAGTATACTTGCGTTAACTCCGAGAACAAAAACTTAGAGGGTAAATAAGAAATGTTTTTAATCGAAATAAATCTGGAAAGTGCGAGTCTTATTCACGCTGTCGGTTCACCCTCCCGTCACGAGAATCACTTTACCAGGTTATTTTAAGATTTATACTTATGAGATTTCTTTTAATTTGACAAAGTCAATGCATTCTTCAGAACGCATGGAGCATGCGTTCGGAATCTGAAGAATGCATTGACTTTGTCAGTTTTGAGAAAAAGGGTCTTGACAGACAAATAGACGAATTGATCCTATAATAAATAAATAAATAAATATATACAGGACTATATGACACACAGACGTCTGTTCCTAAGGTAGACAATTTAATGCCTTTGGTATAGGTAACAGCCGCTTGTTATACACAAATATTTTTTTTAGAAATATATAAATACATACATATGGATAATACACCCAGACTCGAGGTGGGAATACCGCCCTTCCATTCTAAGAAAGGAAAGAAGTATGTACACACATGTAAATATGTGTACAGTGCTCTTAATTTTAACAAATAAGCAAATTACATTGCAATGCTTTAATATATCCTAAAGTGTACACGAGAATAAATTAAATAACAATAAAGTTTACTCGTAAATGCACTAAAAGAGAGCGCCCATCCGCGGACCGGTCCGAGTGAAATTTTAATATAATTCTTTGTACAAACACTACATACTTGTCAAAGTGAAAATATTATAAGCAAATACTGTAAAATTCACCAAGTGGTACAAGTGACTGGCGTTCGATAGACGCTAATATTATTGTCTTGACATTATGAAAGAAAGTCTCCTTACCATTAGTGGGTCCACCCGGATACGTCCAATTGTGCTAAAGAATATAATATTTACGACTACTATTCACTTACTGAAAGAACCCTAATTTGTGTGATTGGAGTCAAGTTCTTTGTTGAATTTAATGTAACTTGTATTACTCCTCATAACTTTGGTTATCTGCAGGTTAAATCTAAAGAAACAGATAGTTGTGTTTTAAGGTCCTTGAAAAAAGATCTTTTCTACACTTTTCCAAGCCAAACAAAAAATCTGATAGCTTTCTGGTAATGTTATTGTCTATTGACTTCGATAGACTGACAAAAACGGTGAATATGACAAGTTCCCCCTTTTGTATATGTTTTATGTGTTTTGCATGTATATATTTTTTATATAAAAAAAACGTAGTAAAAACTCAAGCATTCTATGTATAAATACTAAAACCGGGCAAGTGCGAGTCAAACACGCGCACTAAGGGTTCCGTACCATTACGTTATACGTTACCAACCTGGTAGAATGATATAATAAAATTTTAAGATTTATACTTTTTCTAACATTTCTTTTAATTTGACAAAGTCACCGCAATATTTTTTTCTGATGGAACTATAAATTTACAGTTTGCGGAGTTTTTCCTTTACTAGTGCTACAAGGTGTAGCTTTTTGCCAACTTTCACGATTCTAGTTCAACAGGAAGTACCCTACAGGTTTTGCAAATGTATAAGAGATTTGACATAAACGGCCATATCTTTTAATTTTATGTACACTTGGAGGATTGTTTTTTTAGCTTAAAAGGACCGCAGACATCGGTATTTGGCATTAATTTCAACGGTATACATAGATCTACGCGTTCCTGATAAAAAGGAGGTATTTTTCAAGATTGACAGATAGACTGACCGAAGTGATTTTTTCCTTTAGAATTAACGACCCCTTAAAAGTTATCTAAACCTGAAAAACATTAAAATCGAAATCAGTGCTACAACACCTACTCTTATCAGCAAATCTCTGCTCTATATTGGCAAAACAGGCAGTATCTTATCGGAATTGTTACAGTTTGTGAACACACCGTGGCAAGATAACCGTTATAAACATTACTTAATCACAATATTTACTATGTATTCTTAGAATACTTTTGGATCCGGTGCATTCAGTGAGTTTTTAAAATTTTGGGGGTTGTAATTCGTTTTATGCGAATACTGTTATTCCTTCGCTGTGCCTGCAACTTTGCCAGCGTAAAATTAAGTAAAAAAAAACTAAATTTTAGCGTGCTACATAGCCTTACTTATATATATGGACTATCTAACACTGAAATAATTTTAAAAAACGACGATAGTGAAGAGGTTTAGGGAAGGTACTCAATTATTTGAGTGGTGCTAGTGTCATATAAATACTGAAGTTAATATTTGTCAATATTTAAAGATGGTAACATTACTCAAACACGAATTGTCTGTGGTAAAATGTTAATTGAAATGTAAACGTATCTCGTGAACGGGGACGGGAATAGTAAGTTGTTCGACGTTCGGGCAGGACATCGTCTGCCAGGTCCGCTAGTAAATAAAATAAAACATTCAATTTCGCGACGAAAATCTATCATTTTAAAGTTTCATAGAAAACTGGACACCTTCTCTTTATTATAAGCGAAAAAGGGAGGTAAATAACGCCCGCATAAACGGTACCTTTCTTATACTGATAATTTTACTGTACTTGTCTTTTAATGGCTTTCAGTGTCAATTAATCAACGCAGACCCTTTCAGCTCTAATATAGTTCTCAAGTGTAATGGGCTTTACTTACCACTTTTTGGAAAGTGGAAGTAATATTTGTTGAATTTATTTATTTATATTGTATTTATACTTTATATTTTTGTACTTTTATGGCTTAGCGGTAAAAGGTACCAAACCCTGACCACGTTAAGTTATCACTGAACTTTCAGGACCTCTAGTCATTACATAATGTATCAGATATATTACGCTGTTTGCCCTCAAATATGTGTACAATTTACTGAAATGAATCAATTGTACAAGTAGTGCACATGTTTGTATTAAATGTAAATATATATATTATATATATGTATTTTTTTTTCTATACTAAGTAATATAGAAGGCTGAAGAGTTAGTTTGTTTGTTTGTTTACATGAACGCGGTAATCTCATTGTACCGCCTAATGTGGGTCCTCCCCAATAAAACGACGAAATTCGGAAGAGAGTTTATTGTAATATTCACAGATGTACAATTCAAAGTTACAACAAACAATATATATTGGTAGTTAGACGAAACGTTGCCGCGAGCTAATGTACAAGTAACGCCATCTGTTGTCGGTCGCACAGGTATCAAAAAATCCTAAAAACACTTCTGTAATACCAGTGATGCGGTAATTGACTTGGCGTGTGGCAGGTTTTATTTAAATAATTTAATATATTTAAAAAGCGTATCTTATATAAATATTAGCATTCGCACGATTTTCTATATCTGAGCCGTTACCGTTGAGCCTCAATAGCTCAACGGTATAAGGTATGGACTGAAACCCGCAAGGTAACCGGTTCAAACCCCACCGCCGTTGGGGTATTGTCGCACCCACTCCTAATACAAGCTTTTAATTTAAGCTTAGTAGGATAAGTTGAAATATATAAGACATTTTATACAGAATATTGAGAAAGGTTACAGATTCAAAATATGTCGCTCTTATGAAATGTAGTTTGGAAGGTATACAGTACATTGTGAAACTGTTCAAGTTTGGAGTTAGTCTTAAGCTCAAATGACTCAGCTCAGTTTAGTTTTACCATTACCAACACAAACTTTAAATGCACTCTGTGTTTGATCCAACGAGGATCCAACACTGCATGAATACTTCGCGTTGAGGATATAACGTGATTAAAACATAATTAATTTTAGCTAAAGTAAAATTTCAGATCGAAAAATTATTAAACCGATAATTATTTTAATTTTGATGTAAATGAAAATAAAGTGTATAAAGGTACAAATGAATGTAAAGGAAATTTCAATAAGCAGCTCATCGCGTAATAAATAAAATGTAAATGCCTGTCATTTCATATTTAAAATGTATGGATTAATTTCGTGAGAGCTCGGGTCGTGAGCTTGAAATGCGCAAAAGGGAGAAAATTGACCACAACCCGCGGTGCAAAGATTAAATTGAATCGGGCAACTTGCCAAACACCGGAATTGCAAAATATTATAGTATGTTTATTTCGTTCCTTTAATAAGATAATATTACTTACTGAGAGACCACTTTTCGTGTTCGCCTAGTTTTTTTTTTATAACAAGGAGTAAACGGCCGATCAATTCGATTCTTCTTCTCATTAGATTTCTTCAATTACTGAAGGTCATACCTGTTCTGGTACGCCCTAATGGAGACCTTTACCAGCCTCTTCCACCCTATTCGATCTTTGGCCTGTCTCATGGCCGTAGGAATATCGAGTCTTAATAGCTTCTTTGGTCAGATCAGCGAGTAGGGGAGCATCTTCTTTGTCTTTTCCTTAATTTTATCTCGCCCCCTCAATCTTTCTTATTCTTTTTTGTCGCTGGGAAATACATTTACGTACTAGCCCGTTCGCAAGTAATCCAATGATCTAGGAACATTTGCGAAAGGCAGTGTGCTCTCTCAAACCTACTGCCACTAATTTGGATAGGTTATGTGATCGTCTCCGTGCGTTATGACCAGGCTACCAAAGAGTCTTTTTCCACTTTTGAAACTACTTTTGCTACCTCCTGATGTGTATAATTTTAATTCAAACTGTAGGTTTGCAAATGCGTTACAGAACTTTGAAAAATCCGCATACAAGGATACTTATTTTAAAGTTATCTAGGTCGTATCGGTTTGAAAACATTGCGAAGGGGTGATGATATAAGGCGCTACGGGACTTCTCTTCAAAGTCTCAGATAAAAGTACGAAGCATATGGAAGAACTCAAAATAAGCCGTACTTTTGAAATGTAAACTATTGTTTACTTTAAATCCATAGTCACAGATAAAATGATAATTATGCGGTCTGGTTACTTCTTCCAAACTTGCATATATTTATTTTTCTCGAAGTTGTTGTTTACACTTTTTAGGCGGATATGCCGTATAAATTATTCTAGACCTACAAAACTTGACGCAAGTAGTATATTACGTTAGTAGCAGATACAGATTGTCTACGATTTTTCGCCTCGATTGCTGTGAAATTAGAAAACAGAAATTGGATTACGGTATTTAAATATAAGACTAGCTGTGGCCGCGACTTAGTTAGACTAAAATTAGTTAAAAAAGTTCAATATTAGCGAGATGATATTTAGCCTATAGCCGTCCTCGATAAATACGCTATCTAACACTGAAATAAATCGGACCAGTAGTTCCTTAGATTAGCGACCCAAGTAAACAAACAAACTCTTCAGCTTTATTTATAAGTTTAGATATAATCTGGATATGATAAATACATAAAAAAAACAATGTTAAATTTTTTTTTGTTATTTTTTATTTATAAGGAAGAATATAGGCTACTTTTTTAAGGAAATTAATTAGGATTCCGCATAGAAATAATAAAATATATAAATATACAGGGTAACAAATTTTCTATAAAAATGCCTAATGCCTTAACAGAGTTCGCAAGCTGTTGGTACTTTTATCAAAAGTTAGCACCAAAATGTCATTGCGATCCGAAATCCAGGAAGCAATTAGTATGTATAGACTAGCCGATGACCGCAACCTTCCACGTGATTTGATAAATTACTCATTAAAGTGGTTGCTTGAATAAAACGCTTGATGATTTAAATTTAAAATAAAAGAAGGATAAATTAAACGCTCATACTACACGATTAAATCCTTCAAATCAAAAAATAAATAGTGCTCGGTGCATAAACTTAGGAAACAATTTATGCGTAATATTAAAATCAATTTCCCCAACATATTTTTGGGCCTTTCTTTTCATAGATAACCAAGGAAACTGCCTTTTCGGTATTACGAGATCCACCAACCCCTTATCATCATATTAGCATATAATCGAATGGGCCTCTCCGCATGCCATATTTTATGTAACCCATTACGTTAGGTTCAATCCTGGGTATTAGAAATATAATACAACCTTATTAGAATAATTATATAGAATACTAGTACCTTTCCCGCGACTTTGTCCGCTTGAAATTAAACTTGCCCTTAGGCCTCCCTAATCTAGCGATATAAATAAATCCGTTCATAGCGGATGTCTACTAACCACATACTACCTCGGCGCCAAATTTCATCTTTATACGTCCCGCGGTTTTCGAGATTTCACGTTAGGTGAGCTTTCGCTTTTACCTATGTAGATATTTATTTTCCAGACTGAGAGCTACTTTTTTTTATTAAATTATTCGCATTTTGTTTCTTTCCTACACTCTCCGAAAGAAAACAACCATCACAATTCACGGAGAAGTGTTTTATATTACCGCCAATATTTATTACTCTTTTTTAAATATTGTTGACAATAGTGGACTTCTTATATGCCAGTATTGCCGGTACTGCTTGCGAAAAAGGAGGTTATATATGTTATAGCAAATATACCTAATATATGGGGTACAAACAGAAAAAAGGGTCTTGACAGACAGACCGATAGACCAACAGACCCTGTTGCAACAACAAATTTACAGTTTTTCGGATTTTTTTCCTTTATTTGTGCTACAGGATGTAGCTACTTGCCAAATTTTATGATTCTAGGTCAAGGAGATTCTAGGTCTCCTAAAGGTTTGGTTCCGTTTGCAAATGTAAGGGAAATGTGACATAAACGGCCATTTTTTCCGATTACACTATACTTAGAGAATTGATTTTATACGCAGAAAAGGAGTATTTAGTATTAATATCAACTTCATAGCTCTACGCGTTTCTGAGAAAAAGCGTCTTGACAGACAGACAGACAGACGGACAACGAAGTGATTCAATACGGGTTCCTTTTTTTCCTCTAGAGGTACGGAACCCCAAATAGACAGAAATGTCTATGAACATTTAACTTCAATGTAAATATAATCTATAAACCTAATAATATTCCATACAGATAAATTTTGTTATTAAATGGAAGAAAATATCGAAAACCGAACTTCAATTTGTTTCGTCTGGAAAATACTAATAAAATATGGCAGCATTTTGTTTAATATTATCCAGACTGACAGCTCTTATTTCATCCCAGGTTTTACGTTAAACTAGATTAAGTTTTAAACTAACTGTAATTTTAGACCTCTTTACAATATATACGTATATACAGGACTACATGACACACGGACGTCTGTTCCTAAGGTAGCCAACTTAATGCTTGTGTAACGGACACCTTTTGTACACAAATATATATTTTTAAGGAATATATAAATATATACACATTGATAATACACCCACACTCGAGTCAGAGTGTATTCCCCAGAGCGGAAGGCAGGGTCACTTACACTTCCTTTCACTTTCCTTCCTTTCACTTTCACTTACAGGACACAAACAATGTAACAATTATATTAAATTCTTACTAAGTACAATTTCTCTTCTGTCAATATTTATGGAATTAGGTTTTCCCGCGAATTCATTCACGAAAATTTTCGAGGATATAGAGTAGGAATAGACCTCTTTAATCTGGCCCTATAAAAAAATCCTTTCATGGCGGATGTCTACTAACTATAGACTACCTGCCTGCCAAATTTATCTCTGTATGTCTTGCGGTTTTCGAAATTTCGTGTTAGGTGATAGATTTTATTTACCTAAATAGATTAATAATGAGAGTTCTATCTTACCACATCTGGATCGTTGCAGTATTCCACGCTGTTAATAGTCAGCCCTCTCAAATATGGAGTGATGCCAGGCGAAGTTCCCTTAACTATAAATCCCAGACCGCTGTGTTCAACGAAAAACCGGAGTGTAAAGCTGTCGCCGTCGGTCAAAGAAAATCTTGCATATTTCTTAGTTTCCTAAAAACAGTGGATATTCAAGTTGGCCGAAGGTAATATTATCTTTTATATTAATTTTTATTTCAATTATTATATTTTTTACTAATCACCCAATTCCAATAGGACTTTTTATGCCTCACAATGACATTATGTGAAAAGAATAAAATTTTGGTAAAGGAAATAAAAATACAGTGCACTAAACATCTGGACGGATGAATTGAAAATTCCACTAAGATATATTGCGATCGGTTTTAAAAACGTGGAGTTAGGTTAGAAGAGGAACAGACGGAGATAGCTGTTTTTTCAAATCATGCAGATGCGTGAGAGTCTCCAATTGTTTCTGTTGCTGTATCTTGCAACTTCGTCGGCGTAGGCCACTCGTATCACTTAGGGTCTTAAGAAATAGTTTATGGATAAGGATTAATATAAAGTTTATAAAAACACCTTGACAAATAATGCATTATTTTAGAACAAATTTGATTAGCATAAAAAAGTATAGTGAGCCAACCTTAAAAGACAAATATGTCCTCTCGAGGACTTTTATTTAGTACTTTTAAAGGGGAAATATTCTGCCATACACGTTTTTTGCAAAAATTTAACCGTTTACGTAGTGCACGCAATGGAAGGTTTCAAAGGGAAAAAAACCGATTTTGAAACATTCTTCATTCGTACTGCGCTTCAATTTGCCTTAGCGTGATGGTATATAATCTATAGCCTTCCTCGGTAAATAAGCTATCTAACATTGAAATAATGTTTCAAATGGGACCAGTAGTTCCTGAGATTTGCGTGTTCAAGCAAACAAACTCTTCGGCTGTATATATTAGTATTGATAAAGATATTACCTATACAGAAACGCGGGCCTTCACCAAATGGTAGAAAATTGTAGTTAAGGTTGTCACCCTCAGTGTAGGCCTCAAACCGATCAGGAATCCATTTTTCTGGCTCAGGATAGTACTTCTCATTGTAATGAATCGCAAGAACGTTTATAAAAACTGGCACCCCTTTCTCTATTGTAACATCGTCGTTTAATTTATAGTTCTTTTGACAAAGTCTATCCAAATAAGGCACGGGAGTATGTTTTCGCATTGTCTCTGAAATAATTAAAAAAAAGAAAGGTATATCTTAGAACTTAGACTTTCGTGAGTATTATTCATACTAATTATTAAAACGGCGGGAACTGTTCCACTTGTTGGAACAGTTCCCGCCGCGACACCGGTTCGTAGCGAGCTCATGAGGAAGGACCCCGGACAGGTTCGAAACTAGTCGGGCAATCCCGATATAACATACGAGTGAGTTTAAAAGCCGTTTTTATATTTAGTAAGAAAGGTATGGTTGAGAAATATTTTATTTTGTCTAATATATATCGAAATTTAATTAGTAAGTTTAATAATGTAGTATCAATTATTACCATTAATACAAGCTGTTAAGTATTTCAACTCCAATAAGTCATTGTAATCCAAATCGTCCTTCTCGCTCCTCTTTCCCGCCTCTGCGATTTCCTTGTACAGCTTTTCCTATAAAAGATTTTCCAACATCATCGTCGAGATTTAGTTTCACAGATTTGAAATTCTATGCTATGTTTATTTTTCTGCTATTGGTAAAAATGGTACCTAAACGGAGGAGTATGAAATTTGGCACAATTGTAGTTCATATAGAGGAAGGTGTGCGAATGCTAATATTTTTTTTTATAAAATACAATATTAATATATTAAATTATTAAAATAAAATCACACGCACACCATGCAAGACGATATACACCATTTACACACATTTATTGGATGATGTCAAAGCGTAACTGTGACAAACGTATGTTTGTGTATTATTAGTTTGACGTGTTTGTCTGCCTGTTTGTGTATGTGTATGTCTGTCTATCTGTGGCATCATAGCTCCCAAACGGATGTAGAGATTACAATTTAGTTTTTTTTTATTAAATGTGACTTATGTGCCGATAAAAATCGGTTGAACCGTATAAAAGTTGTAGGGGGTGAAAGTGGTAAACTCAAATAAACGATGGGAAGCGAATATATATAAGTGGATTATCAAATGAAAAGGTTTGAATTGTGTAATACAATGTTGGGTATTCGAAGAGGGAGGTTATGGATAAATTTACTGAATTCAACGAACATACTCGAGTGGAGTATCGAGGTTTTTTTTTAATTTAGAATCTAATATTATTTGGACTGATACAGCCCAATAAGTTTTCTATTTTCTACAAGAGTGTGATATGATAATGAGTACAGTAATTAAAAGTCTGTACAACCACGAAAACTAAGTAGGAGGAATTAGCTAGTTTATAAATAAATGTATTCGTTTCACTACCCGTAACTTGGTCGTTAATTATAAAGCTTCATCAACGAAGTACCTATCGGCAGCGTTTTTATCTATCCCGCAGTACAGTTACGAGCACAATTAAGCTGTTCAAGTGAACACGATAACCGTTCTTAAGCGACACCACCTACATATCCTAAGAGAAATAACCAATAATGAACGATAGAAAAAAGGCCTCTCTTAACTATCTGTGTATCGTTTAAAGTCAGCCGCTACTTTATCTATGGAATGTTACATAATCTAGGGTACGCGAGGATTTTTACGGTACTTTTTCTTTAGAAATTGGTTAAACACACAAAGAATTTAACTGTTGGTACCTACTGAGAAAATAACGTTTACTGTTACAAACAGTAGTGATAACATTGATTATATTATTATAGAATATGAGTAATACTGTTAGTAGTAGGTTTAAAAAGAGTTCTTAGTAAAGGATTTGCGTTGCAAACAAATTGAAATAAAATGAAGATTCTTAAAATTTGCGAATTAGGTGCGTTCAACATCCGGATATTTTTATCGGAAACAATATGTGTATAGGTAGATAAGTTATTATTTTATTAAACAATTAAGAATTGTTTAATGATTGTAATATCAAATTATGATATATAATAATGATTATGTGCAAGTATAAATGCCAATCGAAAGCTTCGATAGTATAGAAAGTATTAGTATTCATAATAATGTCGATTTCTTACTAAATTATAAGTAAACTTAAGACTATTTGACACACGGACGTATGTTCCTGTGAAATGAGACTCAAAGATGGTATTTAAGATATAATCTTTAGGTACACTATTTACAATCCACTAATCACTAAAACACTAATCATTTGCATTCGCACTAAACGCTAAACAAAATGTGTATCGTCCGCAAATGAGGGGACATTAAGAATAGCCTTCTACAGCGTTATACTTACGATTTTTTACCAGGCTTTGGCTTCGAGTCCTTTGTATCGGCTCTATTTTTAACTGTATTGCTATTATTAACCTGTTTCCAAATTCCGGTTTTGTTCATTTCCTCAGATATGTTTATCGACGTCAGAGGTATGTTCATGATGTTTCCGTTAATAAGAGGGATTTGTAGATTTTCTTGATATGCTGGAGGTTTGCTCTTGTCAGTGTCCTACAATGGAACAGCCTAAGAATTGTTTTTAATCAAGCAATCCTGAAATCTAGATTTATGAGTTCTACATGATTGTAATATAAACCAATGTCCCTCTGGTGTTCTTCAACTTCGAACCACAATGAAAAGTAGATATTCTGATGCAATGTGTATAGATGATATTATATTCCAATAAAAGTCGCAATAATAAAATCGAAAATGAAGTCTACCTGTGTGCGGGTGAAGAGAGAATGTGCAAAATATGACTGGAATGATTTTTTACTTGCGACAACAAAAATATGATAGTTTTGAATGCCTTCCCACCTCAACATCTCCGAGCTCACGTAGTTCGTCTTCGTTTCGTTTAGTCATTTCCGGCATCACGTCATCTAAGATTTTCAACTCACGTCTCGTAAAGAAGAAGTCTAAGGATTTTCTGATTCCGATCATCACTACTAACATCAGTGGGAAAAGGATGGATGTCGTGGAGAAGGACTTTATCAACCAGAGACAGACGAGGCAAGTAAGCTGAATTGCTGTAAAAATGTGTACGCGGCGAATTGGAACCTGAAAAATATTTCCATTAATATTGAAATTATGAGCCTATGTAATAATAGAATTTAAATCAAAACCTAATAAATTTCTTCTACATAATAAAAATGGAAATCCATTTTGAATCGAATAAGTAATTCCATATAGAATCATAATTAAAGTGTCGATGTCTCGATTCCGTCTCGATCCATCCAAAGGTCAAGCATTATTAAGGAAATGAGAAATATAACTGCTCTTACTTGTCGTAGGAACATGTGATCCGGTTGATATTTTTGTGGCATAAACATGATCAGAATTCTATCGAAGAATTGTAGACCTTTGAGTGAAGCTACGCCCATATATAGGAATACACCAAACAGTACTGGCATTGGAATATGTCTCAAAACAGGAGTCAGCACCACTGAACAACCTATAGTTAGGAAGATCAGGATATGTGTGACCCTTTGTTCTCTGACGCCCAAAAATTGGGGCTTCTCTCCAGGTGCAGCACATTCAGATTCAACTTTTAAGGAGTTCACATGATTTATGCTGAGAACTGTAGCAGCAACAAACCACGGTAAGCCCATTATTGAGCAAATTTGGATAAGAATTGCCAAAACAAATAAATCCAAATGGTATCCGCAACCTTTCTTCAGTTTATTTTCTTTCCGGTTTACAATAACCGCTGTTATTTGTTGATCCATAAAGATCAAAATTGTTCCCAGCAGGGCAGGTAGTATTGCCACAATAGCAGACCACAACGGATTACCGTTGAATGGGGTTATTACCCATTCTCTGGTAGGTAATGTAGGTTTAAATTCAGAAGGTACTTCCAACTTCGGTGTTTTGACTCCAACTTTGTAATCCAGAAATGACATGGACAAGATAGCTATGATGACAGAGAAATCACTTATAATTTGGCGAACCTGAAATT
>JANCMC010050420.1:3468542-3568781 GCA_024363005.1 Charaxes varanes | reverse complement strand
TTTTATTTAAGGGTACTAGAACCTACTACTAGAAAAAAGGAATAAGTATATGAAGAAAGCAATACATTCATCATTTTTGTCGATTAGGTACCTGACAAGACTCCTTATCAACCGTCGTCCAATTAAACTGCTCTGGCATTTTCGAGTAATTGCTGGGCAAACAATAGCATTCATAATTGAGAACTTCATCAGGGCGCGTTTTCAGAGGGTATTTTTTGCCGATAGAAATAACGTTTTCCACAGCCTGGAAGTTAAATTTAGTTCGTAATTAAAAGCAATTAATATATGACGTGTTCTGTCATTAGTGAAAATTGATTGTTACCTTGTAAATGAAGATGAACGCGATTAACGTAGCAAAGTTTTCTTCAGTGAATCGCGTTATGTAGCATACCAAAGCACTTGCATCGATAGCAACTAAAGTAACCAGAATTATAGTTGTCCAAGTGCCAATACAAAACCTAAATGACATATAGTTCCAACCGATTTGTTTACAGAATTCGAAAACGATAGTTTCAAACACTAGAACTGGGCCCGTCGATCCTAAAATAGTTAGCGGTTGTCCTGAGAAGAAGCCATATCCCATACCGCATACAAATCCAGACACTAGAGATTCCATTGCTGCCATATTTTTTCCTGTTGCTTCACCTAATAAGCCGCCGAAAGTAATGATTGGTGAAAGACATGCGAAATAAAGGAATATCCAAGACGCAACGCACTGTAAAGCCAATGCGTCTTTGAAGTCTGACCAGTACCATGGCATTTTTCGTTTGAGGTCATTGATTAAGCCACCAAAAAGTTTTCCACTTCTCGCTAGCCCTGATTCTTCTCTTTGCTTTTGTTCCTCTTCTTCTTCATCTGGTTCTTCTTTGTGATTATTATCATTTGGACGTTTTCGAGGGTCCTGAGATGGAATGGCAGCTGGTGGTTCAATACGTATAGCAGGATCCCATTCGCCAGGTGGTAATACTGTGACTGCGTCGAGAAATTCATCTATACCTGCTAAGAGGTGATCTCTTTTCTTGGCTCTGTAAGCTACTTCGTGAAATATTTCATCAGACATTAAAGTCGCCATTGCTCTACCGATTTCGTGGAAGCTTGAATTGCTATTTGGAGGTCCAAGTAACACAAATAGAAATCGTGTAGGAACGGGTACTTCAGTTAAATCACCCATTATTGTCCCTGTCTTTAATCTAACGAATGCAGACAGAGTTTTTTCCAAAAAATCAACTTCACCCACGAGGATATTAGACGCTTCAGCTCCGGGAGGTATTTTTCGCATGAAATGAGTGTTACATTTATGATTTATATCACCATTCATTGGAAGATCTCCAGAACTATGATTGCGATGCATAGATAAATTACTGGGACTTTTAACCATTACGTCATCATGTGCTCCACCTAAAAGTATCCGAATTAAACATTTAAAAATTATATGTGATTAAAACATGCACATAAATTTTTACGAATAAGCCTTTGAAAGCAGCACAGTTTTGAAAACATTTTAACGTAAACGTAATAAAAACAAACATAATTCTTGTTTAAGCTAAAATTTTACGCTTTATTCAACGGTTACTTTTATATTATAGTGACATGACTAAGAGTTAATAATAGTTGCCTTTATTTTACTTTTAATAACACCAATGGTAGGTATTATTTTTAGTTTCTTTTTAATAGAAAAATATAGGCTAACTCTATAAATACAAATAATTGTAATATGCTCAGAGTTATAAATATTTACGAGATAGAACATTTTTGCCTCTGTGAATGCAGAAAAGAAGCGTATAATTTTAATTTAGACATAATTGAATATTTGAATGTTAAAGAATCCTTATTTGTTAGAAATAAATTTGATAGTTGTAATAAAATATTGGAACACCTAAGTATATAAAATAAAAGGTAAATTATACAATGGATGCTGAAGCTCTTAGCTTTTTGATTTTAGCTATCTAAAGCCGATTTTTAATAGCAAAATAAACTTATCTAATAACAATTATAAAGTTGCATTTAGCTCAACCAATAAGATGAGTATATGAAACACCAATATTTGAAAATATTAATAAAATAAATAAAGAATAGACTGTATACATGAATTTAAAAGATGTTAAGAAAATTTCAACACCAATGAAGAGAGATTAAGGACAAGCGGTTACCCGCGATGGAGATGCCTAGGAAACGACCAAAATCGCCTTTGTGAGTATGTCCACTTGATGTACTGCTTTCATCCACTGTAATATAATTGCCAATTGTTCACAAATCAAATGAATTTTAGGGCCCTGTATATTGTTTATTCATTAAATAGTATTTAACATTTATTACAACACTGTGCGTAAAGTTAAATTAGCTAAGAAGTGCTAGCGTGTAAGGTGTCAGTTGTAGTTTGTGAATTTAGTGATATTGTGCACACACGCTTATTATAACTCGCGTCCAGACCTGGAACAGCTAGATAGGAGCCTCTTGCATCTACAGCATGAAACAGGGCCGTGCTAGGAGACGAAGTGGCTTCTCGACAACTCCTCGGACTGGAGCGTCGAGAGCCACTGTCCTGGAAATCTAATACAATATCGCCATAATTCCTATAATAATGTATCCCCTTACATTTAAAAATAAGTTAAGATTATGTAATCTATTTCATGTAACTTACTTTTACAGGATGAATGGTTTTTTCCAATGTCTGCTAAGGATCTTATTAGAGGAAGTCTTGACATGTTGTTATGATTGCGTTTTTCATGTTGATGTCTGTGTCTCCGCAGCAACGCATCTTTTACTTTTTCCCTTCTATCGTAAGCTAAAACGCCTTCAGATACCATGTTATCTAGTACATTTTCAGCTATTTGTTCCAATGAGTTTGCTTCTAAATCTAAAATGACTGATCCGTTTAGTATTAAACTGCGTAACTCAAATAGTGAATGTAGAGAAAGGGTAGCAACGTGCGGTTTCGACCATCTGTTGCCACCCTCCTCAACATCTTCCTCAAATTTAATCCATCTTGCTGTTTCTTTCCATTCCAATTCATCTCCGTCTCGGACCAGTTCTTCCATTTCGGAAAAAAGTGGATGTGACTCAAGAGATGAGTCGTCGACATCTTCGCCAAGAATAAATTGAACTCTTTGGGCGGGTGGAGTTACTGAAAATAAATAATCGATTAAAGTAACTCAGTTGACTTGATGTAAATATAAACCAATTTTGAATATCTATATAAAACTTTATAACCCATAAATAGTTTGATTTTGAAAAATAATATAAATTTGTGTTACTTCTAAATCAAAAACATGCATCACATACACGTAAATTTTTTGGCACAATAAAGTCACAGATTATTCCAATAACTTTTATTGCTTCAAAAAATGTAATTCCAGCAACATAGATTTTAATCAAGGATGATTTCTAAGGCTTATATCGATTGGAACATTAAACAATAAAGAAAGAAGAATATGTGAAGATAAAATACAAAGCTATTTGGTTAGACGAAATGATTTATTTTTAAATGATTGAAAACTGTGTATATAATACTTTTTCCTGCATTAATAAATGTTATTTGTGTATTTTAGTCATATGTGTACAAAATGAATGCAATCACAATTCTATTGTTTTGTATTGCAACTAGAAATGAAGTTATAATTGAACGTATTCAAACTTGTACCAGATGATTATTAGCGCCAAAAATCGACCTAGTATTGTACAATTCGTGTGATTTTCAATCAATATATTGTTTGTGGTTTGAGGTCATCATTTGTTCTAAGCAATCTTACATGGGTTGCCTCGGGGCATTTATAGACTATAGGAAACGTACAAATTGTAGTGTATATTGTATTACCTTTCGAGTTAATACTACTAGATTTCTCTATTGTATTCTTCCTTTAGAATCAGCTCGATTATAATGGTCATTTATTTTATCTGTGTTTTATGATTGTTCATAGTTGTTTCTATTATATAGTTTCAATATTACGTTATCATAATGTGTCTTATAGTGTACTAGCCGTCTCTCGTGATTTTCTTCGTGGTAATTGATCTTACAAGAGCCTTTAGGTTTCGTTCATCTGAATCTATCGAAAAATCCCCCTTTAGCGGACTTCTGCTAACTGTAAACCACATCCTTACCAAATTTCATGTCAGTACGTGCCGCGGTTTTAGAAATTTCGTGATAGGTGATCTTTATAAATGTATAATGCATATATTTATTTCACTTGTCAACCAAGGTTGTTGCTAGAGAAAAATAGGACCAAGTTGTACTCGCAACCTGAAAGCAAAATAATCCATTAGCAAATTTATGTCTTTGTAATTTGTTAGTTAGTTTTCGAACCGAAGTAAATGGACGAGTCGACTTACTTAGGATCGGAATATTCGTGCCAGGCCCACAGCGGACCCTCCTTAGCTTTAACGCGGGCTGCATTAGCCTCGATTAAAAGCGTGACACGATTAAGGCTTTCATCCTGTGGGACTAGCGCGAACATAATAACCCTACATAAAATCGACTTGACGACCTCGAACGGTTCGAAATATTAGTGCTAGGGCCTCAGAGCAAAGGAGTAAAAAAATATTCCCTTAGTTTCATCAAACTTTTATATTTAAGTCAGAGGTGAAACCATGCTTGCAATCCTTTTGGTCTGCAGCCGAATTGGGTCGGCGCGTCCAATACCAGAGTGCCTAGCAGGAAAATTCTTGATAGTTTTACTTAATTTTACGTTCGCAACCGAACGACCAGTGAAACATTTTTTCTACCGTTTTACACAACTCAGTTGCTGAATATTACTAGCACGAATGAAATCAGAATTCGCACGTATCGAATCCTCAAAGTAACGGCCATGAAAGTCGTGTAAAATGGAAGCACATACCTATATTTGAAGTTTCGTTTCGTATGTAAAATCAAGTAAAACTATCGACAATGTTCGTGCTAGGCCCTCATTACCTCTTTCTCGCGTAAGTGTCAGTGCGAGTTTTATCTCTAATCTCTCTATTGGACGGAATCGGAAAATATTAAACATACCTAAACGATTAATTATATTAAAAGCTCATCAACCTAAATATAGTAAGAGAGTTGAGGCAAAGTAGTCTCATATATGGAGCCCCAATGGCTGAACGATATAAGGTATGGACTGAAATCCGCAAGGTACCCGGTTCAAATCCCACCGCCGTTGGGGTATTGTCGAACCCACTCCTAATATAAACTTTTAATTTAAGTTTAGTTGCGATCGCTTATTGGAACGCACTTATAATACGTCGAATTATTTATAAAAACTATGTGTCTAAATGACGTCATACGTTAAGGGGGAGGAGAGGGTCATTAAAGTGTGACATTCTGTGATAATGGCCAGGGGGGTCAAAAGCTTGGTGACATCGCATATCAATACTAAAAACAATATATAAATAAATTAAAAATTTTAAAAACTGCAGTTTTCTTTTATTTTTTAATACATGCATTAAATTGAAAAATATATACGTCACACCATGGATGTAGGAAATGTGACTAGCTGTGACACGGACGTGGGGAAGGGGGCTGGAAACCGTAAAATTCGTATGACGTCATATATGGATGACCCCCTAAGTGCTTACCTCAGTAATTTATTAAACAGGTTTTAAAGCCAGTTAGATTTACTACATGGTAATAAATGAAATATGTAAACGAAATTAATCTTTGTTTATTTATGAATTATGTTACACAGGAACAAATGTAACGTGTGCCACAACCCAAAAAGGTAACGGCCCCGAATAATTCAGCGTGCTTTTCAGAATGCGAAAAAAGGCTGAGATATTATTGTAATTTGCAAAAATGTGTATTTATTTATATTTCTACATTTTATTGTCGTACAATTTGGTTGTTGACATTTGGGAAAAGTACAAAGACATAATAAGTATCCAAAGACAGACAATTGTGCAGGCTCTGATCTCATTGGTTATTTCGAATTTTTGTAAAAAAATAATTTTCTTTAAATACGGGGATATTAAAATTGGCAATACGGAGCGAGTTGTTAAAATTGTAACGGTCGGACCAATTTTTAACATGCGGTTATTAAGCCTTAGAAATCTTTTACGGCGTCTTTATCATATACTTATTGAACCGCTTAAACTTTCTTACCGTAAAATTAATCATTAATCGACCTAACATTGATTCTATAGAGGAAAATAAAAAATGGTTTGGAGAAGTTGGGTCCTTTGCCCAGCAGTGGGACAATGCAGGTTAATTAAAAATAAATATTTTAAGTCCAATATTAACTACACGCCTTTATTTTTTTTTTTAATAAACCTGAATTTATCTAATCGATTATAAGTATACATCCAATAACACTAATTTAAAAGTCAATTAAAATACCCATTAACAAATTAGAACGCGCTATAATTGAATGATGTGTGAACAGAAAACATTGTGTACTAGTTAAAACACGCGAATTCGTCTGCGTTGCATTCAAAGATTCTGTTCAATTTCGACGGTTTTTTAAATCTGAAATTCACTCTCTCTCTCTTTTTATTTTTAAATTTGAATTGTTAAAATGGTCATGTATTTCCGAACGGAGGCGACTAAGGGACCTTCAAGAAAAGAA
Source organism: Charaxes varanes (assembly GCA_024363005.1). Classification (NCBI taxonomy): domain Eukaryota; kingdom Metazoa; phylum Arthropoda; class Insecta; order Lepidoptera; family Nymphalidae; genus Charaxes; species Charaxes varanes. The sequence continues at coordinate 3,562,245 of JANCMC010050420.1, read as the reverse complement.
CATACTCATAACGCAAAGGACGGCAACGCGTGTCCGCGGCCTCTGGTGTTCCGCGGACATCTGTCCATAGGCGTTAGTAGTCACTTATGTGAACCGCCTGCCCGTTTGCCCCTTGGTTGCTCTGGCTGCGACCGGGTGATAGATGGGTGACCCATTCTAGCACTGGTTTATATTTGATATTCGACCTCCTCCCTGTTTCGGAAGGCACGTAAAACAGTGGGACCCGATTAATGTCACTTGTGATATTAGTCGTAATGTTGTAGAGATCGTGGGGGTTCCAAGGATGACGTCAGATAGCAATCGGTCATCTTAACTTGCCCCACAGCCACATCCTTTACAATCTAAGCGGACCCTGGTATTAAACTGGGATAACGCTAGGAAGAAGAAGAAGAATTAGTAATGAATATAATAATTTAGATATGATTGGAGCAATCTATTTCTAAAATTGTCAATAATTTAAATTGAAATTTTATTTATTGCCATAAAAGTCTACAAAAGGTCGTGACACTAGCGTTTAAACTAAGTCGAGCCTGTATCTTAGACGCTTACAAATAGACGAATTCAAATAGGAACTCCTAATGACCTTAAGTTTAATAAAAGTTATATATTTTTGTAACATCTCCTGAATATAATACGGTAGTTACAAAAACGTATAAAATTACGTTTAAATTTATTGTTAAATTTACAATCTTCTAGGCTACCTAATAGATTTCCGAGTAGACTTCTTACAAAGACTCGTATTTGCAACACTTTTATATATCAAGAAGTAAAAGTCAAGAGTCAAGTTTCAAAACAGTATCCTAAAAGAGTAAATGTTTACCTCTCCAACGTATCTCTTCGTAGTTTGTGCTTTGCTTTGGTAAAGTGAAAAACCTTGTAAGGCAACAGTTTTCAAAACAATTCCTCCTCTAACTAAACTCCTTCCCGTACCTTAGGAGCATAAGTAGATTTTATTTCTTTGCTTAATACGGAGTTTAAAATGTTCAATGAGATTAATGCTAGATAGAGAAGAATGGAATTTTGTAAGAGTATAATAGAATAAAATGACAATTAAAGAATGCATGATTGAACATAAGAGACGAGGATAGAAAGAAGCAGAAAGAGGAGTTATGAAAAGATGCCAGGCACCTCCTCTGTCACCTTACTTCTTTATATCACAAGGGGCAAACGAGCAGGCGGTCTAACATCAAGTGACTACCGATACTCATGGACATCTACACCGCGTCAGAAGGCTTGCAGATTCGTTGCCGGCCTTTTAATAGGGGTTTATGCCACCGGGAACCCTCACAAACCGAATGGAGCGTGACAATAATACCATCACTTGACGTGACAGCTTTACTACCACTTCATGCCGGTCTTATGTGAGAAAGAAGTACTGGTACCTGGACGCGATAACCCAATTCTGCTGCAGACCAAAAGAATGGCAAGTGTCGCGCTACCGATAAATAGGTAAAGGAAGAGATGGAGTAAAAGGATATAAAAGTACATCCGGCTGGCCCGTTGGCGCAGTGGGCAGTGACCCTGACTTCTGCTCCGGGGGTCGTGGGTTCGATTCCCACCTCGAGTCTGAGTGTATTATCCATAACGCACACGGCCATGAAAGTGATTTCTTATTAAATATATTAAGTAAGAAGTAATATATTAGATTATTGTGTAGGCAGAAGCATCGAATTGGAATTAGTTCTGTAATGATGTTTGTAAAAGAAAGAAAGAAAGAAATAAATAAAAAAAAACTTCAAAAGTTGTTGTCCGATTTCGTTCAGAATAATTTTCCTAATGACCTTTTAGCATGTTCTATCAATATGGAAAATATAAAGTGTGTACATGTAATAGTTTGGAAATCCTAGGAAGACCACCTTACGGGCAGACAGACGGACGGACGGACAGCGAAATTATAAGGGTTTTAAAACCCTAAAAGGGTCTTTTAAAAGTTAAATAGCCGTTTGAGACACCCATTATATAAATTTTAACATTTTTGCCATGAAGTTGTAGATTTCCTGTCAAGCATTTTAACCAAGGCTAAAGGAGGGGGAGAGATATCTAGTTAATTTTAATCATATTATTGTCAACCCTACCAGCATACCGGTAAATTAACGCTATATTTATGTCTCACACGGCGCCGGCTCGCGCAGAAAATAACATATAGTATGTTGCTGCTCGCTAACAGTTTTTCCATCACAAACATATATATCTACTTGCATAGTTATATACTGTTATATAAACTGCATACTATGTGTACCTGAGTCGAATAAATAAAGCCAAATTAAAGAGTACAGTGGAGAATCAATCCTAAAATGCTTGCCGTAGAGGGTATATTGCTGTGATACAATTTACAATAGAATGAAAGGTGTGTACACAATTAAACAAGTGAAACAAACTTGCACCTCAATTGAGTACTCTCGTCTGCTTTTAAAGTCTTCAAGAAAAAGCATAATAATTTCTTTCGAGCGTTTTGGAAGTGCAGTTGCAAGAAACTGTAAAAGAGACACTGAAGTTCCAATGACTGAAATCCAAATATTTTGTGCATCTTTTGACGACATATTTATTCATCACAAACGTTTGTGTTGGTAAAGCATAAAAGCATTGTAGTTTTTTTTAAGACTGAAATACTATATGTTTATGTTTATGTAATATGTTTTATTTTTTACTTTACGCTCATTGATGGACCGAGGAGACTCGCCTGCCTGTGCTGTGTTGGATGAGACTGCACACGGTCAAGTAGTCCTGCCCTTTGTCTAGCATGGTTGGTTTTCTCAGTCCCAGCATTAGTATTCAATTGTTTACATTTATTGTATTTCATTTTTTATGTTGTGTCATTTTATTTTATTATTAATTACTGATACTGGCTTTTGTGTTTTCTTTTGTATGGATCTATGCGTCTGAAATAAATGATTTATATTATATTATATTTTGAACCCTGGTTGTTTTTTATAATATAGATAAAATTAACGCATATCTTAATAGATAATTATACGGAACGTTGCCTCTAATGATGCTTAGTCTTATCGTTATTATCGCTTCACGGGCCGTAATTCCTATACAAAGACAACCTACTTGTCGGTGACATTTAATGTAGATAAGGTTTCTCGTACCACTTTGATGAATAATGACAATACCGCAGTAGATTCAGCCTTTTTTTGAAATTGCTTTACGTTTCTTATTTTTCACCTAATTTTACGCTTATGAAGTCGCGGGAACAGCTAGCATAATATGTTATTTACTACTGTGATATCTTGAAGCAAAAATCGAAGGCAAAACCAGTCAATGTCAATAAATAATCGAGGTTAGCCCGCACCGAACAATTATCAGTACGGATCTAACAGTGTGAACTGTGCTCTCACGATGCACCTCTAATTTGATTGTCGGTGTTACACAAGGCTCGCGCTGGGCCCGTTACTTTAGCTTGTATACACGTTTGATATGTGCTCAAGCAGTTATCGAACTTTGACAGATGTAACAAAATATATATGTGTTTGATGTCTAGCAGACGCACCATATTTGACGACAGAAGATTTGGGGTTACTGGCCAATATTAACCGATTCGTTGCTTTCAAAAGTTACCTGTTAGAGCAGTGCTTAATGAGACAAAAACAACAGCAGACTTTAAATACTACTGAATATTTAAATGGTTTTTCATGACGAAGCTGGTACAATATTGAAAATGAATCGGGCAATAACTATATAGAAACATACGTATAAGTATACTTATTCTAGCGTTGCAAACTAACAAGATAAATGTTAGCAGTATAATAGAGGCTTCTTATTTGGCTAATATGATCTATCTATCACTAAATTTAAATGAAATCATAGAATGTATATCATATATGTACTGATATCTTAATATATTTATTAAACTCAGTTTTTGTTAAAATTGATTCTTCTCGTAGCTAGAATTTTCCGAATCAGTGGTGGAATTAAAAACATTTGCCGATTTTACACAGCCTTTCTATTTGAATAAAACATGTTTTGATTTCATTTAATATGTATAGCTAGATAACTTGTAAGCGTTAAAACATAATTTCACTCGGTCTACGCTCACCGCAGCTGTAAACCTTGTTAAGTGCAGTAATGTATGCGATTTATTCTCAATTGTCCTTTCATAATAATTCATGTTGTGTCGTGGTATATTGAATTGTAGACTTATTGCGAATGTCGTAAATAGAGAATGTGGGTCATTAGACGAAAAATTAGTTAAACGGGTATGTTTCCTTTTTTAGTCCGGATAAAAATGTGTTTTTTTTGTGTATAAGATATAGATAAAATCTGTTAAAATTAAAATTATTTACTAATTGCATGTCACTAAGTATACGATACCCATAACTTTTTCGTCCTAGCGTTATCCCGGTCTAGTACCAGGGTTCCCTTAGATTGATGAGGATGTGGTTGTGGGGCGACTTAAGATGACCGATTGCCATTTGACGTCATCCTCGGAACCCCCTACGATCTCTGCAAAATGTTTTCAGTGTTAGATAGACTATTTATCGACGAAGGTTATAGGCTATATATCATCACGCTAACACCATATATGAACTAAAAAAAAATATTACGCTGTTATCCCTAAGGTAATTTTTTCTTATAATCATTATTAATGGATCATAGCACTGCGCCAACGGGCCAACCGATTCCTTCCCGGTTCCTGTTTCGTTTCCGTTCCATTTCCTTTTCGCTTTTCCCATTCCGTTTTTATTATACAAACCTTGTCCTTATAGTAACGAACACGACAAAAAAGAAATTATCCAATTTGGTGCAGTCGTTCGGAAGTTATGCACGTACATTCATTTCAGCAACTCATTTTTTCTTACGACTATAAAATGAGATGTTAGCTATCCTATCTTTCAAACTGGATCAAATTCCATAAGGTGTGCAAATTTGATTAAAATCGGTTAAGTAGTTTAGAGGTTCATTGCGGACAAAAAACGTGACGCGGAATTTATATATATTAAGGTTATCTAAGTAAGATAGCTAATTTAACAACACAAACTAAGTCGGAGGTAACAGCTAGTACAATAATAAACACGAAAGCCAACTGAACCAAAAATGCGTCAAAAGAGGGCCCATCAAATTTGTGCTAGCCCCTTACGTTTGATTCATTAAAATAAAGCCAATAATAACATTAAAGGTCCGCGTTTCAAAACGACATTGACGGGAACTAGTACCAAAACTTTAAATTATGAAAGTTCGCACAAAAACGACAAAGAGAAAAATGAAGTCGTGACTAATAACCGGCGGTTTTGAAACTTCTAAAGAGTTATAATCACTCGTTCTTTATATTTCAGTACGCTTTAGTCGTTTTAGCTTCTTGTCATGACTGTAAGTTCTATATATAATCTATAACCGCAGCCTTTAATTAATAAATGCTTTAATATATATTGAAATAAAGCAATATATGGGACTATTTTAAACACGAACGTCTGTTCCTAAGGTAGAGAGCTAGGTGCCTGTGTTGTAGAAACAACCACCTGTTGTACACAAATTTATGAATACAAGAGATCCGCGGCTGGTCGAAATTCGCCCACAAACCTTTTTGCTTACAAATGCTTAATACAAAGACATATATAGTTCTATTCACAGAAAAATACAATTTGACAATTAATATAACATAGCGTTGTCGCGATTAAGCTTTGACATCATCCAATACGCGTGTGTGTAAATGGTGTAAATCGTCTTGCATTGGTGTGTGTGTGTGACTTTATTTTAATAATTTAATATATTAATATTGCATATTATAAAAAAATACTATCATTCGCACACCTTCCGCTATATGAACTGGACTTGTGCTAAATTTCATACTCGTCCGTCCGCGCAATTTTCTTAAAATGGTATCTAAAATTTTCTTTTCACGTATTAATATAAGTTAGAAATACATACATTTAGATGATATGACACAAGGAGGTCTGTTCCTAAGGTAGATAAATTAATGCCTGTGTTATAGGTAACAGCCGCCTGTTATACACAAATATTTTTTTTAGAAATATATAAATACATACATATCGTTGCAGAGAAAGGAATCATATCAGTGCCCAGAACTGGTGACCCAGGTGTAGGTTTAAAAGCGCGCTCTTTTTACTGTGATCATTATGACTCACCTTCACTGCCAGTATTCCCTCCTCTGCCTAGCCAAATCTGGTATGATCCTACTAATGCGGCTTTAGATGTCCTTTCTAATATTGAACTTATGATAGTTTTTGACACGCCAAGGTATTTTAGTAGTTTGTACGGGGATTTTGCTGGTACACATACCCCTTGCTCCTACCTCTACCGCGTATAATAAAAAAAGAACTTTATAACAACAAACAACAGTAAATTAACATTATTTATGTATATATGGAGACTTATACCAAAACTCGAATTAATAAGAAAAACAAGTACATAAAATGGTTTAATGCTAACACAACTTTGACGATTGAATATCAAAATCATGTACGCGTGTACCTAGCACCGAGTCTCTATTACGCAATGACTTGCCCTTGTATGTCACTCCGTGGGGGCGCAATGGAATTGTCACCCTGGCAACAATGACGCCTACACTCAGGATCTTTACACAAAATATTAAAATAGTCTCTTAGTATTGTAATAAATAATAAACTATATATATAGTCTCTACATTTTAGTAATTACTCTGTGACTTTAGACCGGGCGGCCGTTAACCGGCTTCATATACTCGGTTTTTATTATCAGCCTCTATAAACCAATGATATCTTCCGCAATAAGTGCCAATTCTATATGTAACCCGTAAAATACTTAAATTACTGTTTCCCTTCAATAAATTTTATTAAGAGCAAACCGATAACCGACGTTTGTTTTATTCTAGTATTATTTTCTCTCAATTTTCGATTCCAATTTTGATTTTCATTTAGATTTAAATACAAGTTTTATATTAATACGTGAACTTTAGGTACCATTTTCCGAAAATTGCGCGGACGAAGGAGGTTGAAATTTGGCACAATTGTAGTTCATATAGAGGAAGGTTTGCGAATGTCAATATTTGTTTAATATATTCAATATTAATATATTAAATTATTACAATAAAACCACACGCACACCAATGCCAAACGATTTACACACACATGTATTGAATGATGTCAATGCGTAATCGTGATAACCGGATGTTATATTCATTGTCCAATTTTATTTTTCCGGAAGCAGAACAATGTATGTCGTTGTACGCAAAAAGATTTGTGTGTGAATTTCGACCAGCCGGTGATCTCTATTACATCTTAATCCAGCCGTAATGATATCAAAATTTCTTTATTTATATTGTTTTATGATTTAATCTATTGAAGGTCGATTGTTTCCAGTCAAGTGAAACTCAAAGATGCAACTTAAGGATTTTCAAGAAAAGAGCATACTCATACTCATAGACATTTATTCAATCCAAGTTTACAAACATAATTTAAATGAACATAATTAAACTTAATACCTGAAATAACAATTAGAATGTCTACTTAGACTGAATGGGCTCTAGCACTGGTTTATATATGATATCAGACCTCCTCCGTGTTTCGGAAGGCAAGTGAAACAGTGGGACCCGATTAATGCCACTTTGTGATATTAGTCGTAAGGTCGTAGAAATCGTGGTGTTCCGAGGATGACGTCAGATGGCAATCGGTTATCTTAACTCGCCCCACAGCTACATCCTCTACAATCTAAGCGAACCCTGGTATTTAACCGGTATAACGCTAGGAAGAATAAGAATAAGGATATATAATGACTTATTAGGTGAAACTAACATTGAATTTTCTGCCTCAAGCTTTTGCACCACCAGACGTGGTCGTGATCTTCATGTGACTCCATATATTAAATATTTATAAATATGCAGTGTTATCTTTATCAGATGGGTAAGTTTCCTTTGTGATTCTTGTGGTGCGTAATTAAATTGTTCCCACACAAGATAACAGCACTAATCAGCTGATAACAGATCACTTATTATAGGCCTGATAATATTATTGTATAAGTATATTTATTCTTTAATATTACTTATTCTTATATGTCAAATAATTATATGTTAACTTTTAAAAACATACACAATTATAAAAATAAAATTTACAATATTAATTTAAATTACAATTACAGGCACAACTTAACATCTAAAATAAAAATAAATAAAAAATAAAAATTTATCCATAGAATGAGTAGGTATACACGTCATTTTAATTTGGAGTGCCAATCATCAATCGTTTGGTAGTTTGGCCTGGAAAGTTTTTCAGGAGTTTTGAAAATTAGCAGTTTTATTGGATTTGTTGTGCTCTTTCCGAAATTCGACTTTGCAACCTCCTATTTCTGCCCCTCGCATTTAATTACCTCAAAGATATTAAAAATTATATATTTTACATACATTTTTACCATTTAATTATTTAGTAGAAAAATATTTACGTACTTTAGTGATTACATAGTCACACGTTTCCATCGCATACGCAAATATATCAAAGCCCCAAAAACTTAATCTGCCGTGACGAGTGCTCGAATTTTTTGTGTTTTACCGCGCGGGTGTCAATCACCTACAACTGGGTGACTGGGTTAACGCGAATTATTCGTGTGATAACATTCAAATCATTTATTTGTAATAGTGACAACTGACAAGGCAAATGTATTTATATTTTTTTATTTAAAATAAAAACGGGCAGGTCACTTGAGTGACTACCGGCGCCCTTAGACAACTGAATTACTAACTTCGCAAACGTGTTGCTGGCCTTTAAGAAATAAGTTTTTGAGCAACATTCAAAGATAGAGTATTTTTACACCATATGTTTTTATGTTTTTAATACTAATAATTTTACCGGAGCCAGACATACTTTAAAGTGTTTGTACATTTTTGTCCTTGAAGACTACTTTACTACAAAACTTTGCAAAACTACACAAAGTTCCCGGCCACACTACATGATCATTGAAATGAAACTATGTCTGGCTCCGGCATAATAGATGCATATCTGGGTATTGTCGCACCCTCCAGTACAAGCTTAGCAGGAGGGGAAAAATGAATATTAGACATACCTAAAAAGTATTCCTAATATTTAATAAAAATAAATATAAAATATGTGTATAGAAATATGACAAGTAACTATTATAAAATGAAAATAACTCTTTAAACTATTTAAAAGTACTAGCAAACCTGCCCGATTCACCATGCAGTTGAATCCATGGATTGCTTAGCATTTCGTCTACATATACATAGGAAAGATTTATACTAATACTAGCTGTGCCCCGCGATTTCGTCCGCGTGGGCCACCCTTATTTCTTAGGAGTATAAAAAATAGATAGTAGCCGATTCTCAGACCTACTGAATAAGCATATAAAATTTCATAAAAATCGGTCAAGCCGTTTTGGAAGAGTACGGTAACTAACATTGTGATACGAGAATTTTATGTATATGATATAAAGCTGAAGAACTATTTTGTTTGCTTGAACGCGCTAATCTTAGGAACTACTGGTACAATTTGAAAAATTCTTTCAGTGTTATATAGCCCATTTATCGAGAAAGGCTGTAGGGTATACTTATATCATCACTCTAAAATTTTTCAAATTGTAAATTAAATTTGTAAATATTAAAAATGATGTGTACAAAACATAGGTATAACTTACAGCTACCGTACTGAGTGAAATAATATCAACAATTATATATGTGTACCTACTACGGAAAATTATACTTCTAGAACTCACAGAGATCGCCAACAAACTATGTATAGTCGACCAAGAAATTGGTTCGCCACGCTAAGGTCGAATGTCGTTTGCACTTCAATTAGTTAAAAGGCTAATTTTTGCTTGATATGCGTTACGTTAATTTATAAAAATGACCCTTAGCAAAATTTTCTATAACTGGGAGCTGTTATCCAAAACGGTAAGCACTTTGTTGGTCAACTATACATTTAAAACTAGGGAAAACAATGTTGAGAACCCATTAAAATCACACTTCGAGATTAGTTTCACGCTGTGTTATTTTCTGTAAAGTTGTAATAAACGCAAGTCGGTATTCATAGCATTAGGTAATAAGTACGAATTTCGCTTGCTCCGAATGAAAACATGGCTGCCGGTCATAAAATCTATGTTTATGGGAAAACTTGATGGAATGCTTGGAATTAGAGTACGCTTGCAAAAATGTGTTCTACTACGATTCAAATGGCCTTATTATTTTCACGATATTTTCGTTGGTAGAAATACGACCATGTTTATAAATAGATTTGACTGTCATTTTTACGTAACCGCCTCTTTTGGGATAATAGCGCCTTAATATTACCTACTACCAAATTTTAAAAGTATTGTTTAAATTTTAGTAGAATAATAGTCATGAAGGACATTAGATACTTCTTAGAAGGGTTCTTGATTTTATGTCCTGTTGCGCCTAATATACCCAAAAGTATATCAAATTTTGCGTATATACTTTACCCTAAAAGGCTATTAAACTTTGATTGTGATTAAATTATGTTTTTTCTTCTTTAATTTATTATTATTTGTTCTGGTTGACTGGATTTGAATAAAAGGCTACATGATCAATGAAATGATCATTAAAATGAAGTTATGTGTGGCTCCGGCATTATTGGTATTAAAATATTCGTCTTTCTGAAATTGACCACTGCTGAACGTAGGCATCTTCCATCAACTTCCAATAATGGCTGTGTTGCTCCGCTTTTATCCAACGGTTTCCTGTGACCTACACCGAATTATCAGCAGGAAGGAGGCGGGCCTGCCCTTCGTTTCTCCGAGCATTTTGTTACTAAAATATTTCTAAAGAGCCGAAAACCGAAAACTTTATGATCGCACATAAGATGACACTTTAAGGAATACTTTGGATGTATCTCATTTCACTCGGAGGTTATATTTTCCATTAGTTTGATACGGAGGACCCTCAAGGACGTTTGAGGTGATTGATTCAAAAGGGTCGTCGTAAAAGGGATCTCTATGCGGTCCTTGTCATAAATTGCTCAAATGCGATGCCTTCTACGATGATCCATTTTGCGCTACGTGTCAAACATGCTTAGAGTAAAATTGAATTGTCTTTATTTCGCTCTACGTTCAAACTATCGTCCCAGTAAGAGTAAATTTAAAGGGAAGTAAGATATAAAAATGAATTGATAAAGGAAATTAAATTTTATACATTTAGTTATAAATTAAAAACCGAGTAAAATGACTATGCACTCTCAATGCTTTTAGGCGTTGATACTTATGAGCTCACATACTTTTAGACATTACACATTACTTCGTGGCGAAGCGCTGTTTAGAGAGATTGATTCCTTCGTGAGACTAGTCATAAACGAAACATCGTTAGAATTCTCGTATTAAATAATACTTTGGCGCACATTTTTTAGTTATTTAAATATTAAGTTAGTATTTTTATTTTTAGCATACTTAGTATTTTTTTAAATCAATAAAACATTTGAATTTTAACTAAAAACCTACTTGCTCCTTTTTTGTATACAAAAGCGAGTACATTTTGCGCGAATAATTGTTAACGGCGGTCGACTCTCGCTCCGTATTAAATATTAATCCCAGGTGTTTATTATAAACCTTTAGTTAAAGAGGCGAAAACCCTCACGCGTAATACATAGAATAAATATTCGTTCTAGGATGTTATTAAGTTACTTTTAATCATTTAATTATCCTACTTTATAAATACATACATTTTTGATCAAATCAAAATTAAAGTTTTTTATAATAGCAATCCACGAAGGAGATAAAAAGCCAGTTCCATAGTGACAAACGAAATATTATGTTATTAATAATATATTTTATTATTAATGTAAAAATTTTGAAATAACAACGTTTCTTTGCTTTTCGCTAATTTTTCGCCTTCTTATTGTCTTAATGTGTTTAGTATAGCAGTACAGTAAATGAGGAACAAACTACATTGTTTGACATAAATCTGTTGCCCAATCCCTATACAACTTTATGGTACGCACCATTTCCCTCCACACCTCAATTATCCCTTTTAATTCTCCCCTCACCGTGCCCCAACTTTTCGTAACGGGTAATTTAATTTGGTCAAATATCTATATAGTCAACAAATTACTAATGATGAAGTATAATCTTAAAACTTGGAACATCGTATGGTACGAATTCTCTTAAGCATATCGGAACAAAGAGGTCGAAAAGGACCCCCTTCCACTCTATGGAGAAAAAAAAAGAGACATCAAACCTCATCATCAAAAACATCAAAGAGGAGGTCGTGGCCTAATTAGTGGTTGGCATTTGAGTCGATCGCTAGGTTAAGTTGCTCTTGTTGTGACCGGGTGATAAATGGGTGATCCATTCTAGCACTGGTTTATATTTAATATCCGACCTCCTCAGTGTTTCGGAAGGTACGTAAAACAGTGAGACCCAAATAATGTCACTTTGCGATATTAGTCGTTAGGTTGTAGAAGTCGTGGGGGTTCCGAGGATGATGTCAGATGGCAATCGGTTATCTTAACTCGCCCCACAGCCAAATCCTCTACAACCTAAGCGGACCCTGGTATTTAACCGGAATAACGCTAGGAAGAAGAAGAAGAAGAATCAAACAGGCCGAATTGCCTGAACCGAATACCCAAGACAGATTAATTTGGCGAAGGATAGTGAAAAGACCCTCTCTCAAATATCGGGAAAAATGAGCGTATAAGAAGGTGTCTGTGTGTGTGTGTGTGTATAAATATATTACATTTCTTAGATAAATATTTAAAAAACTATTTAAAGTATCACCGTTGATACATTAATGCCACATTTTTCCTCATTCTCATTTGTTGAGCCCTCACTTCATTCAACAGAATCGTCCTGCGTAATGCCAACCAACTAAATTAACACAATGAATGAAATAAAACTGCATCTAATTGTATTAGTCATTTAATCTTCCTTCAATTTATTAAGCCCTAATGCATGGTTCTTATCTATCTGCACCTCAAGTATCTGTATTTATTTTCTGTGCAGCTTCCTCAAGCTCTCCGTAAATCAATTTAATTACGAACCTACTTTTGCTTTTAAACTTTTTAATCGCTTTTCAATGTAGAACTATTTAATTAAGAAATACCCTTTACGTTGCAGCAAGTCCAATATTGAGTTATTGTGGAAAGGTTTACGCGACAACAGAATTTATTATTTCAATTTTCTTAATTGCAGGATTGGCGAATAATAAGCTGCATTATGTATTTCGTCTGTAAGTTGTGCTTTAAACGTTTTATCTATACTCTATACATACTAAAATATATCAAGCTGAAGAGTTTGTTTGTTTGCTTGAACGTGCTAATTTTAGGAACTACTGGTCCGACTTCAAAATTCTTTCCGTGTCAGATAGCCCATTTATTGAGGAGAGCTACAAATCATTACGCTAAACTTTTTACCTAATTTTAAGCGTACTAAGTTGCGGGTAACAATTAGTTATATATATGGAGCTCAATTAAAGATAAATCTTTAAAATTCATGAGAGTCTCTCATATTATTATTATTTTTTTAAATATATTGATAGTCGCATTGAGTACCACCTCTTTTTATCTAAAATCGGTTTACAAACTGTGAAAGTATTCCAGCTCTTAATATTCTTCACTAAGCGCCAGCTGTAAGCGGTGTTGGCTTAAGGACGTCCATAAATTTTACGCGACCATGTTATGAATATAATGTTTCCTTAGTACATTATTACAGACTTACATGCCTCGTCTTATATCATTTACCAGCCGCATTTATTAGCTTTACTAGGACTTGAGCAGGTTCATTTCACTGTATTAACGACATTAAACGGTCTAATATTACCTACTCGGTGTTTTTAGTACATTACTACTGACAATGAACTTTTTAACACTCAATTCAATCGTAGACTATAAATAAATTCAAGAAGATTTTTTTAAAACAAGCTTTTATTACTTGTAACTAAAATGCATTAAAAAGTTAAAAATAATTCAATTCTGAAAAAATTAAGTTAGATTTCATAAACACATAATTTTAATCCATTTTTTTTAAATAAAAGCATGTTACCTTTAACGGCAAGAGAAATAAAGACGATGTAACACGCGTTTATTAAAAAAATTGGGTTAAAATTATGTGCTTAAAGTCAATAAAACCTTGTAATAAATGGTGACCTTGAATTTAACAGTATTATAACTACAAGTCTGATGTTATACTTTTGACTTTTATAGTAAAAATAGTCCTTTATAGTCTGGCACTATAGCTTTCTGTTCCACGTCAAAGAACTAGCGGCAGATCCAAAACAAGATGGAAAGATGTTGTTTCAGAGGAAATGAAGAAGTGTAGAATTTCCGAAGACGATATCAAGGATAGGGCGAAGTGGCGAAAGAAGATTCGGAAGGCTGACCTCACCACAATATGGAATACAAACTAAAGGAGAAGAAGAAGAAGTAAGAATAGTTCCTTATGTAGACAAACAAACAAACAAAGGAAAGTCAGGGTTAAAAATCATACTTCCACGCTAATGTGCGACAAGCCAAAAAGTATATGAATTTATTTCAAAGTAAAATGCGATGCGACGTATCGGAAAATTTAGCTCACGTCACCAATTTGTCGAGTTAAATTATGTGACGGCAGCCGAAAGGCACCGATCGCGTCATCGCTCTAATTTATTTGAACGTTATTTAGTCTAGCACATACAAAATATCGGACGAAATAAAATGCGAAGATTTTCTTCGAAAACAGTGTGCATAGACTATCAGCATAAACCAGCTAAAGCTCATTAAACTTTTAAGTCCTTTTCCGAAAAAGTGTAAGCTCTCTTGGCATCTGGACACGCGAGATAACCCCCGCTTAAGAATTTTTCGGCATTAACACGCAGGGGATCCGAGAATCTTAAATGCAAGAAGTACCTACAAGTACATATTCCAGGTTAAATATTTCCAGATTCGTAGGTAAATTGTTAAGTCTTGCCTAGTATTTTTGTATTCCCTGAGTATGTAAAGAAAACGTGATAGAACTTATAAAAAATTGTTTTGATTGCTTTCTTAATTCAATGAGGATAAAAAAAGGTTTTACGTTTGTCACAAATATACGAGTAGAAAAATATGTTTACATCTGTCTGGATTTTCGTTTTCGCCATTTTTTTTGTTAACGTGTATGGCGATAGATAAATAGAGTAAAAAATTCTTTTTCTAAATTATCAGCTATGCAGGCTGGCATTACCGTTAAGCGTCATCTCTTAGAAGAATGTTAATTCTTAATAGTACGGCAATATTCCGCTATGTAGTACGTCCAGCAGAACTTGAGTTTTTCGTTTATTATAAATAAACGATACCGAAGTATACACCTATTTTCAATAGGAAATAGCCCGCCGTAATTCTGAAGGTAATAAAAACATTAACGAGACAAATTGACTGTTTTGAACGTGATCGTGCCAGATCCATGCACACAGACGTCTAAGGAAATACTTTTTAAATCAATTTTTTCTTACATTAAATTAAAAAAAATAATTCCAAAGTATCAAAAGTGTTAGAACACGACTTTCATCTTAATCTGTGTATTTACATTTATAAATAAGTGTCATACAAAAGGAATAGTGCGATTTTTAGTTCACGAAATCTAGATCTAGAGCTCACCCTTAAATAACGATTAGTGTTATTTATTTATTTTAAAATTACGATGTATTTTTTTTACATTAGACAAGAGCCGTTAAACCACATAATGGTTTGCCTCGGCATTTCGGACCTTCGTAAAGATGCATCATGAGGCGTGCAAAAGTACTAATGGTACAATGTGTTTTTAAATCTGAAGAAAAAATATTGTATGGTCAATTTTGGCCATAGCAAATATTTCATTATGTCCGATAAAATTCGTGTTGTCAAAATTCGATAAAGAGGCTGCAGCCCTGCCAGTGCCAAATTAAGTTACTCAACATGTGTAGCGTGAGCCGTATTCCATTAGCAAATGGAGTATCGACAATTGCGTCTCTCCTCGGCAAATCAAAAACGTTTGATGTTTCAACAGAACTTTTTAATGTACTCATAAATTTTGTATATTCAAAGGTGTATATTGGTCTTCTTCTAGCGTTAACTCGGACAAGTACCAGGGTCCGCTTAGATTGTAGAGGATGTGGCTGTGGGGCGAGTTAAGATGACCGATTGCCATCTGACGTCAACTTAACATATATAAAAGAAATACAGTAAAATTACTAACTTTATATTAGTATATCCAATACCTGTTATAGTAACACCGAGTCCAGCCGAAGTTTTTGCTAGTTTCACATTAAATACTCCACTAGAAGCTTCTATCGTATTCGGCATACTAAATTCAACATTTAAAGTTAAATATTTTTGGTTGTGCGAGTCGTTTCTTCTTTGCAAAATTTCATTTGCCACCTCAGCTGTAAGATTTTCGTGGCCATTGATCGACATCACTCGATCTCTTATTTGTAGGCAACCTGATCTGTGTAAATAAATAATTTCTTTTACATCCAAGATCAAAATTAAATAACTAGAAAAACGTATTTTTAAAGAAGAATTGTTTGAAGTAGAAGAAGGTTCATCTTTGTTTTTCTGGTAAAGTGGTCTTCGGAGAAATTAACAAGTTTTGTATGCACCATATTTAACGATAAAATATATTTTCAACCTCATTTTGGATGAATAGATCTTTCGTGGTCAATTCCTGGTCTACGGCGCATGTTGTATTGACTTACCGATAGGCAGGGGATTGAGTAGCGATATGGGATATGATCATTGCAGCATTTTCGTCGTGTACAGCAAGTCCGCTCGTTTGTCCCGGGGGTACTTCCAATTGTATGTTCAATGATTCCGTCCTACACACCCCCATATTCATATAGTTCTGTTGAGTATCTGTATTCAAAGGAAAAATGATTAGGAGTAACATGAAATATGAATAGTAAATCTATCATCTAAATCATGTGAAAAATGTAATAATTAATTATTTACTTTAAATCTTCACAACTTAAAAACTATTATTGCTAGCCCTATGTAAAGTCCACTTAAAGCTATACTTTCATTTTCATTCACTCTTGTCATTCATTCAATGCTGCCTAATAGATTATCCGTTTATATTTTCTTTGAACCTAAACTAGTAAACTACGGATTTAATGAGAACACAATCAGTCCTAAGTAAATATTGTCCCCCTCGTAATCTAAAGCCTTGTTTACAGCAAAAAATATTTGCTCATCGAGTCGAAGTGTTGATTTTTAGCCGATTGCGACTGCTATAGGGTATGTTGTAGGTTTTATGTTTTAAGTAATTGTAAGCGCAAACGTTGTAAGTAGGTAATGTAAACCTGGTAATCAATAAAGACAAACAACACAACTGCAGTAAATTCTAATTAATGGATTGCTGAACGCTTGTAACTTAAACAGATTGCTGATCGCTGTTTTATATCCGGCTCAAAGGACCGATTTATGTTCATTACGGCTCGATAGACCAAAGAACGTTTTAACTTTTAGCACTTTTCACTGTTAAGAGTTTGTTTCGTTTTTCAATTCTATCTGATGATTGAAATTCAGCAATCGTTGACTCAATCGGGGCTGTGTTATGTGTGTTTGAGACAGTCAGACAGTATTTAAATCAAATATGTATTAATTAATGGGTAACACTTTTATTAATCAGCAGAAACGGGTTGCGATCGCTGCTGTAAGGGAACCCATAGCGGGTCTCTTGTCTGCATTAGACGAGTTTATACAAGTTAACTTCTTCTAATTGTTGTGATCTGCATTTTTGGTGGTTATTATGAGCCGATGGCCGATGTAATCAAAGCTCTGCATTAGATGCATAACATATATAATTATTAAATATCACGTTATAAGTATGTCGATTCTCCCAATCGCCGCTCTCCGATAAACCGACGCGGTCCTTGTTCATTTTTACCGCCAGGGTCGCGCTATCTAGCGTTATCGCGTGAAATTATCGTCCGCTAACCGACTTTAGGGACAACCGATTTTTTATTGTTTTTTAAATCATTTGTGATATTATGGTTATAATATACAAGCTGTGACCGCGACTTAGTTCGCGTAAAAATAGGTAAAAAAAATAGAATCAATTTTAGCGTGATGCTACAGAGCCTATAGCCTTCCTCGATAAATGGGCTATCTAACACTGAAAGAAATTTTCAAATTCGACCAGTCGTTCCTGAGATTAGCGCGTTCAAGCAAACAAACAGGTTTATATATTAGTATAAATTTAACCAACTTTATTATATGACAGTTCATCAGAAAGCGGTGAAAAGGACAAATTGTTTATTGAACCAATGGCCACGCTCGAATATGAATTACTATAGATTAATTTAATATTAATACTAATTCCTTAGTCTTTAACTAAGTATAGTAAATATTTTTAAGTAAACTGCTCTATAGTGCCTACTTTTAAATGATAATAATTAGCGTGTGACTTAAACAAGTGCCTTAACGATTTCTTATGACTTTATTGTTGTGCCCCGTTTTAGTTCCGGGGTGTATAGAAGAGGTGCACCCTTATTACGACTCCATCACATTTTTCCATCGACTTCAAAGAAGCGTATTTTAAAATTCGACTGTTTTTATGTTTTAACCGATTCTGATGTTTTTTTTTCTTATTTGAAACCTTGCCGTGTGATCCCATTTCAATGTGGTCCCATTCTGACAGTTTGAAGTAAAATTTTATTTTTTCCAAAATTTTAACTATTATTTAAATGGAAACTTATAACACATTTTCGGTATGCCTAGCATCCATTTAACCTCTCTGATTTAAATCCTTTCTACGATGAACTATTGAGGCTGTAACCTCAAATTATGACTATGTCGATTAGCGACACAGATTATATGCGAATTAATTTGAATCTGTAAATTGATTCTTCTTAATTAAGAAAAATGCACAAACATATATGTAGTATAATGACTGTTAGTGTATTCCTATACTGTAGCGTGTGACCGTAAGACTGACATACAACAGATATGTAGCTCTTATAGAGTATAGGTACTCGAAAATAGAGTCATAAGGGAAAATTATTCTTCTATACATTATACAGGCTTTAAAAGACATCGCACCGGATACGCATCCCGTGGGTTCAGTACATGATTCTAGACTCCCCAGTGGTGACATATCAGGGGGAAACCCACTGTATAATAGTTTGCTTTGTTTTATGTCTCTTGTCTTTGTTTCCTCACGATCGTGACCCACCTCTGAAAAACCCCGCAGACTAATGTCACTTCACAAATATAGATCAATTACAATAATCAAATCCTATTACAAATTTTTTTATCATACCAACTACTATTTTTACAAGGAACTAAATGGCACAGAAATGTCTGTATGTCCATGACTCTTATAAAAGCTTATTTGGGTAAACTTACGATGGGATATTTGTGTAAAGATTCCAAACTGTTCATTTAAAGGTGTTTATTTGCGACTATTAAAATACCTCCGGAGTCCCCTGACACAGGTAATTCTTTACTCAAAAGGAGACTCCAATCATAACTGAGAAATTGTAAACTGAAATGGTTTAAATAAAGAATTATTTATTTATTTATTTTTTAAACTTGAAGTTAACATCATTTTACCTAATATGCAATCAGGTTTCAGAGTTAAGCGAAGGACGATGATAGCTTTTTGAGATGTGACAGACAACATACTAACGGCTCAGGAAAGGACTCCACTATACCTACTTGTTTTACTAGATTATTCATGCGCCCGCGACTGTGTCAATACAAATCTGTTATTAAGTTATTATTTTAAGTTTTTTTAATTTATATTTAAACTATATTTAAATATATAAGGACTATATGATACACGGACGTCTATTCCTAGGGTAGGTAATTTAATGCCTGTGTTAAAGATAACAAGCGTCTGTTATACACAAATATATTTTTTTGTAGAAATATATAAACATATACATATAGATAATACACCCAGACTCGAGGCGAGAACCGAACCCACAAACCCCCGGAGGAGAAGAAAGGTCACTGCCACTGCGCCAAGGGGCCAGTCAATATATATGAATATAGGAGTATATAGAAAAATATTTATTGAAAAAGTTCAAACAGGTTCATATAGACTATAGAGTTAATTTATTGTAGAAATTTGAGGTTACTCTATTTGAACGTCCAAAAATTCGTCGTAAAATAACGTCAAAAAAGAAGTTTTTTTTACTACACGGGCAAAGTCACAGGCGCAAGGTACACCAATATATAGTCTTAGAATACCTCATATAGCATACTAGGTCGTTTAACTTATTAAGTACTTACTTAAAAAGGCAAATACGCCAGTACTAAACTGCAATGTAAATATTCATACATGTTAATGCTTGATAAATGTTTATGACTGAGCGCTTTAAGGATCGTCTCAATTCCAATAACATCTATGTTTTCATTCACTTCCTCCTTGGAAATTTTTAAAAATTCAGATTTTAATTGAAAAAAAAATTGATATTACCTTTTTTTTAGCGCCGTAATAAGTAAGAGTAATACATTAACTTTCGGAAATCCAAAATAAGCACAAAATACAGTGCAACCTTAATATAACGTACCTCAATATAACGACTTCCTCGATTTAACAAATTCTTCGTAATCCCCGTACCCTTTTTTCACATAAGATCGGTGTGAAGTGGCGGTAATGCTGTCACGTTAACTGATGGTATTGTTGTCGCGTTTCGTTGGTAAAACTGACTATTTATATAAACTAGCAATCGACACACCTTTATGTCTACTATAAAATTGCCAATAAAGTCAAATTAAAATTTGCATTATTTTGCATCTATATATTACTGTCTACATTGTGGTGTTCTTTAACTTTTTTTAGTCAATGTGTTGTTGCAGTATAACCATATTTAATTTGAGAATTTTTATATTGTGAAAACATTCCGAGTTACATTTCCCATCTCCCTCGTGTCGTCGCCATTGAACGTGACATTGGCTATGTAAATTGTGCATATGCACAAAAGCGAGCCGTCTATCAAAGAAAGAAGAATAATTTGACAGTTAATATAACGTACGGTTGTCACGATTACGACATACATTTGACGGCCAATGTATGTGTGTGTAAATCGTTTAGCATTGGTGTGCGTGTGGTTTTATTTTTATATTTAATATTTCAATAAAGCATATTATAAAAAAATATTAGCATTCGCACACCTTCCTCCATATTTATATTTTATTTTATATTTATTGGCTCACTAGTGTTAATTACGTACAAAATAACATGGACTCAATTAACACTTATAAAATAATGTAGCGTGACGCACAAACATTTTAAAGCGAACACATCATGCAATAAATTATATTAATTCTTACAAATTCAACATAAACAATACAACATTTAAAAAATAAATTAAATCATTAAAAAAAATCTTATAAATTAGAATAATACATTTAAAATAGATTTATTATATTATATATGAACTACAATTGTGCCAAATTTCATACTCTTCCATTAGCGCAGTTTTCCTAAAACGGTACCTAAAGTTTACGCTTTACGTATTAAAATATAAATATTGGCTGTCTTACCATTTCACCGCTACATTTTTCTTTATATTTTTCAAAATATTCCATGTAAACACGGCCAAACTAAAGAGCACTATGGAGATTAAAAAATTACAAATTTAATATGTTTCCGTGGCATATAAAATATTTAGACATGACTTGCATTTGCCTCGCCCACTTTTAATTTTGCGGTGCTAATGGGTGTGTTGGTTATTTAGGTCACCTACGTTTTAGTAAGTAATTACTGAAAGTCAGCCATTTTTATAAAAACCCCGGCGGCCAACCGCCGCAATTCCTTTAACGATGTTCCTTTGAAATGTTTACTTTTAATGACTTCTAGGGGAGGAAAAAAATAGTCACTGTATGTTTTATTACTCGAATCGAGTAAACTAACGACTGCTTAACAAGCGTATGAGGTAATGAGACGATGAAATTTTCTTATTTTTAAATAAAGTCCAGTACATACAGTACTCTATTAAGCATCCACGGTAGCCTTACTGGTAAAAAGCTTCCAAAGGTGAGATGGATACGTGAGGTGGCCTCTGAAAACCAGCGGTAGGAATGAAGTTTACTTGTATTCGAATGTGCTGTTGTAAATTGTGATGCGGGCAGTATCGAGACATTGACTAAAGGCTTAAGATTGATAGTACCCGGTGGTCTAAACCCTATTTACTTAAAAAGCCGACGAACCATCGTCTTCTGGTGGTGTTGAGGTCCATGGGTCTAGGTAGCCCCTTGTAACATTAAAAAAGTACCATACGTACATACAAATTTGAATATAATAAGGAATAATACCAATATAACAAAAATACAAAAGATTGCCAACATAAAATATAAATGTACATACTTCAATGGTCGCTATGTTCTGTGATATGTACCAAAGCAAAAATCACAGGGATTGTATCCCAAACCAGCGTGTTCGAACCGGCAACGTCGTCTCTATTGCGTACGTATAAGGTTTAAATTCGTGTCAAATGACATTTTATTGACCTTTTTTTTTTGTGGAGACGTCAAATGCAATTACCATTTGGCTGGAATAGCTCTAAATCGTTGTTTAGCGCACATAGGTTTGATTTGATTCGAAAAATATTGTACGACCATTTCTTTACGTATTTTCTTTTTAAAGGTCCTTTAAGTAAATATAGTAAAGGTTGTGTATAGCGAAAACATTCGAAATAAAAAAACGGAGATATAACGTCTTAAACTAGAACGAGATGTATAAAATAATGAATTTAAGATAGAGACGAAAGCAATTAATTTGCATATTCCTACATTATATATTCAGGAATGGTTAAATATAGGAATAGCAAAGAATGAACTTTGGATAATGTTTCATGTGCTTCAAGGGAGACAGTCATGTAGCATTCCGGTTTCAGCTTGTACAAATTTTCCTACATTTTTTGAGGACTTTTTCAAATAAATCTAAATATTCTTAAATTGTAGTTTATACAGGGTTATATACAGGCAATTGGAAATAATGAGGTTTGGAAAATTATGTATGATGTGCTTCGACGGCAGAGTTAGTCGTATAGCATTCCGGTTTCAGGTTGCAAAAAATTTCCTACATTTTTTGCGGATTTTTGAAAATTAAATTTAAATATTCTTCTTACATTACAGTTTATAAATACGGGAATATGAAATAATGAGCGTTGGAAAATGATGTATGATGTGCCTCGGAGACTGAGTTAGTCGTACAGCATTCCGGTTTCAGGTTGCAAAAATTTTCCTTCATTTTTCGCGGTTCTTTGCAAATTAATTTAAATATTCTTACTTTAGTTTATGCATGGTTAAATATAGAAATCGGAAATAATGAGGCTATGTAAAGTTAAACGCGTTTAAGCTAGCATGCACGGCGGCGGTCGGCAAAGGACTTAATACCGTATGCATCCGCCGGCTCAGCCAGATTATCTAAATTACATAGGCTAAAATATTTTAGATTAAATTCTCACTTGGATATTTTTTAAATTTGAATCCACTTTTCACGGGGTAAGATGAAAAAAAAAATTAAAAAATATATATTACGTTCTAAATTATAATCAGTTTCTTTAAGTAAATAAATTTAATTTAATTTATGCCAACTTTATCTCCTTAGGGTGCTGCAGTGAGTGACGGGCGGCTGCGGGCGGGAGACCGGCTGGTGTCGGTGAACCAGGTGGGGGTGTCGGGTCTGACGCAGCAGCAGGTGGTGGCGCTGCTCAGGAACACGCCCACTGACGCCGCCGTCGACATCGTGGTGGAGCGCGCCGGCTCGCAGCGGATGCAGGTAACCTTATATACGAAACTAGCTGATTCCCGTGATTTCTGTGGTTTTGTTAAATTTTGAGGGTTTTCTTTTTTTGTGCGGAACCCTAATTATTTCTCAAAGACTAAAGTAGCGTTTGTTACTCCTTGCAATATCAGCTATCTGTCAGTGAAAGTCCCATCGAAATCGGTCCAGCCGTTTCGAAGATTACGCGGAACAAATGAAGAGACAAAAAGACAACTTTCTTTTTCACTTCTTGTCTGTCTGTCTCTTTGTTTCGGTTAATAATAATAATAATAATAATAATAATCTTTATTTACAGGCATCTGGGGCCCACACATATTACAAAAAAATAATTATTTATTTATTTAATTATTTAATGTTCGAAACGTGTTTGCTATAGGTATCATATAAATATATTCATAGTAAAAATTAGTATTCCGACATTACAAACAGAGCCTGACTTTTAATTTATCTGTATAGAATATTGTATACTTATAATAGACAACAAACAATCAACCAACAAACAAACAAAAAAACAAATATTGTTTTACAGAGAGTGGAACCGCAGCAGAGTCCAACTAAATACATAGAAAAGCCAATAGGATCGATGGCGAATCAATCCAAGCCAATAGAAGCTAACAAAGAAAATGGCCGCGTCTCGAGCATAGTGAACGCGATCAACCAGAACCACTCCGGAAGTTCCAACAGTTCTCTGCGGGGACGGATACCGAAGAGCTCGTCCAAAGACGACCTCCTGAAGGACCAATCCATAGACAACGCGCTACAGGAAGCATTGAACTCGTCCTCTAATTCGGTAAGGTTTTTTCTTTTTTGTTGCTTTGAACTGAATGAACCGATTTTGATGATTCCTGTTCTGATAGAATCAGGCGTTACTTTGCGGAAATCCATGACATGCATGAGAAACTAAACCATTTTGCTTTAATCAGCGAATGAAAAATTTTTAACACGAGGATAAAAGGAATGAGAATTTTTATCGCAAGTTTTGTTTGATTTAACTTTCTTATTCTTTCATTCGCGGATTAAAAGCAAAGTAGTATAGTTTCTCATGATTCCTTTTTTATTCAAGCTTCCTGTGTCCGTTAAAATTTGTTCTAGTTCTGACAGCTTAAAGTCGTTTTATTGATTTTTTTTTTAATATAGAATATTAGGAATACTTTTTAACCCTAATTAAAAATGATTCCTTGAATGCAACTGGCAACAAAACATAACCGCAAACGGAGGGCACATTTTTGGAATAAGAGGACGCAATTCTTTTAAATATAAAGGGGCGGTCAGTCTAAAGTTAAATTCAAGTTTGTGAGGTTGCAACACTTGGCGTTCGGCCGCCATCTTGAAAAAAAGAGTTCAAATGATTTATATGGTTTATCTGGCAAACTAAAGGTCGCACAAAAAAAAATAGTAAACAGTTTTTGTTGCATATAAGTTTATCTACAACTTTTGTTTAGTAACTTTAATCATAGAACCAAAAATAAAAAAGTTATAAGCGAAAATCGTGATAATCTGACACAAAAATTTCTATTAATCCATACATCTATATATATAAAAATGAATCGCAAAATGTGTTGGTAAGCGCATAACTTAACAACGCCTGGACCAATTTAACCAATTCTTTTTTTAAATTGTTCGTTGAAGTCCAATGATGGTTTTTACGGCGAGAAAAATCGAAAAATTGCCGGGAAAACCCTTAAAACAGCCCTTTTCTTTTTTCCATACAAACGTTTTATAACTAAAATGTAGAGTCAATTTGAACTTACGGGGACGGGAACGGGGATGATATAGAATAATAGAAGTAAATAGTAAGTAGCCCAACGTTCGGACAGAACATCGTTTGCCGGGTCCGCTAGTATGGAAATAAAAACTATTTCTTACTAATTGCATATGATTATACTAGATGTGCCCACGACTTCGTAAGCGCTTCGTAAGTTTAAATAAGGTAAAAATTAGATTAAATTATATCTTGATGATATTATAGCCTATGACATTCCTCAATAAATGGCCAGTACCGGGGTACACTTAAATTGCAGAGGATGTGGCTGTGGGGCGAAAAAAGATGACAACATCCCCAGTACGATAAATATTTAACATTTATTTATTTATTTATTTATTTATTTATTGGTTTACATTCATATAACCACAATCTAGTAGTTTTCTAAACGAACTTTAACTTCAACACAGAACAAGAACCAACTAACCATATAACGGTTCGAAAATTAGTTAATGAGAAAATAACTTATGCAAAAATATGGGTGGTGCCAAGTTTCGAGTGTATGTTATCGAATAAAACGAAAACGCGCCCACCTTTAACATACAGCGTCCTTCCAAAAGGCATTATCTTTATCTGAATCTGATTTCATTTACGGATAAGAAAGGATAACAAGTTGGGAACAAAGAAGAAAATTAAAGCTCATAAATTGTTTTAATGCCGTCGTGACTTAACTACAGAAATAGAACGTTTCTTTAAGCTGATTTGACATTGGAAAAACGCGTGGAATATATACACATCTATACTAATGTATAAAGCTGAAGAATTTGTATGTTTGTTTGTTTACTGGCTGGCCCGTTGGCGCAGTGGGCAGTGTCCCTGCCTTCCGCTCCGGGGGTCGTGGGTTCGATTCCCACCTCGAGTCTGGGTGTATTAACCATATGTATGTATTTCTATATTTCTTAAAAATTATAATCGTGTATAAGAGGCGGCTGTTACCTAAAGCTTATGTCTGGAGCACGTACAAATTAAATATTCTTCATTTAAAGTTTTACACTTTTATTTAAATTATAAACTTATTTTTCAAATACGGGCATGTTCGATATTTTGATTTCTTAATTGATAACATTCATGTTTGTACAATATAGAGACGAATTTCTTAGCATTCCATGGATTCACCGTTCGTTCACCGTACGCAAAACCGTTAGAGTTACAAATATATAGTGTATGAGGAAAATATTTATCTTAAACACTTCTAAAAAAAATTAAACCTATCTTATAATTAAATATACCCATCTGTCATGTTTAAGCCATTAACGCAAAAAATAGTGAACCATTATGGAACGAGGATGGGGAAGGGAAAGTAAACGGGAAAAGGAAAAATATTATAGGATAATAGAATGAAGTAAATACTAAGTAATCCAACGTTAAGGCAGGACAGCGTCAGCCGGATCCTCTAGTATATATATATAACTAGTTGTTACCCGCGAGTTCGTCCGCGTAAAATTAGATGAAAAATTTTAGCATGATGATGTATAGCCATACTCGATAAATGGGCTATCTAACACTAATATAATTTATCAAGTTGTTCCTGAGATTAGTGCCTTCAAGTAAACAAACAAACTCTACAGCTTTATGTATCAGTAAGAATAAGTATAAGAAAACTTTATTAGGAAATAAAGCACTGCAGTTTTACAATATATGTAGAACAACGTAAACTTCTAAAGTTCTTAAATTAAAGGCTTAAAATTTAATATAAAATATACAAAACATTAGGCAGTGCAATACACTTAAAAGGAAACCTACTCAGTAAAGATTTTAATGACAGAAGTATAGATTATAATGACGAAATGAGGAATCATATACATCTACAATATAATAATTTAATACTCGTAATATACGTAACATAAAATAATGATATATTATTGGTTTAGTATAAAGGTTATATTATATTTTGGGTAAACGCCAAAAAGTCCATTACAAACTCTGTTCATTATAGATGGCTATGGTGGAATTATTTATCGCGGATCAAGTAAATTTATATATACGTCATTCACACTTCCCTTAATTAATTTTAAACAATAATTCACCTCATATAAAATAAGCTATTTAAGAGCTGAAAACAATAACGGAATAATATTTATTTGTTTACAATTTTGAAACTTTTATTTGCTTACATATTAAACCTCATTACATAAAACACACTACGCATGACACTCACACCGAAACGTCTAAAAGTAGAAATATTGTAAAAATCTTCTGCAGCACCTGACAATCAATAATTGGTACAATAGTCACGCGGTTGAATGAGCCCGGTGTTGATTGGTACGGATTCTTTTTTAATTCTTCGTCGGCAACAGCAGTGACAAAAGGCGTAAATTGTTATTACCAGAGCCAACGTAGAAGGTAGCCACACGTATACCGGTATTCCAGAAGGTTTCATCGTTTCGGAGTACTGTACCAGCAATGTATTTAAATCATAGTTTGTTTCTAATTGATAGAGCCGGTGTGTTTAGTTTTTTTCCATTCGATTGAAATATACTGGAAGTCGATGTTAATTTACCTACATCCGAATAAAATATAAAACTAAACTGGAGAACAAGCCGCCATGCGCAATTTAATCCTTTAATTAAATTGTACCGAGGTATAAAAATATTATTACTTTATAGATTTTTAATTGATTTACCGGCATGCATTTCTATTGTATAGCAAAATGATACATAACTCAAATTCATGTAAGAAATTATTCGTTATCATATTATTGCAATTTATTTTTGACACTAGCACCAGTTTTATAATTTTTGAAATAAATAAACTACCAGAAACTATTTATTTTAAAGATATAACAAATGATTATGCACCTAGTTATGTGCCTAAAAACAACGTAATTAATTATTATAAAATGAAAGAAACCGACCAAACAGAATGGAACGTAAACAATGATTATAAACATAAGACAATAGTAAAAAGATTAATACCACATGGCTTTGCACCAACGGGTATAGAATTCGATTATAAATATAAAACTCTTTATAAACCTCTGTACAGAGTACATAAAACAAAATCGCTAAATAGATTTAACGGTACAAATAATAGTGACAACCAAGTGAACTTCGATTATGACTCGGGCTTTAACAAACGTACCCAGGTCGTGACAGACGAAACAAAACTAAATGCAAAAGATATAAAACTTCTACAAATCTTTAAAGACATTAAGAGTAAAGTTAGGAAGAATGATGGTGAATTTAAAACCGATAAATATCAATCTAAAAATTATGACGAAATTATCAATGTTCTCTACAAAATTTTGAGATCGCCCCAATTTGAAAAATCCGGTGAAGACAATGATCCGATGGCTCCAGGTAAAGCATTAGTGCTTGAAACAGATCAATCGGTGACTGAAAAACCTAAGGTATGGATGCCTCATTATCCACCATGGAATTATTGGACTGTAAGTATACAATAGAGTTGAATATGAGTATAAACTATTAGTTATTTTATATACAGCATGGGACACAAGGGCAGGCGGTTTGCCTGAGTGACTACACCCATAGACAACTGCTTCACCGAAAGATCTTAAATGCGTCGTAGTCGTAGCTTAGTAGCCGTAGCCTAGTAGCCGTAGACTAGTATCCGTAGCCTAGTAGAAGTAGCCTAGTAGTTGTAGACTAGTAGCCGTATACAAATACCCTAGCCTAGTACCCGTAGCCTAGTAGCCGTAGCCGTATACTAGTACCCTAGCCTAGTACCCGTAGCCTAGTAGCCATAGCCGTGTACTAGTACCCTTGCCTAGTACTCGACTAAGGAGGAGGATTAAAGAAGAATTAAATTAATAAAATATTCTTATGGCGTTACAAAAATTGTATGTATTGTTAGAGTAGCTTCCGGTCGCGCCTGCGCAGTACCGGATATGTCAACTGCGCATGAGCAAGTTATAGCAGAGCTATGAGATGATTCGCGGAAATGTATAATTTCGTGCTCTCAGTAGCAAAATGTATACAGTTATCCATCAGTATAGGTCGCCGGCAAAGCGATTTCAAGTTAAACGAGCTTCCGACGTAATTTCAAAGTTATCTATTTACAAATCTGCGCAGTTTTCAGCTTCTATTTACAATTTAAATGTTTGAAGGAAGTAGATTTGATATGCATTTTTAGAACTATCGAATTTTTTAAACATTATAACATACGTAACTAACTTTTAATATTACGAATCACAGTACAGACTAGCATTTACACGTAATACATATTTTTAATTTAAGACCAAAATTTCACTGATCAAATGCACACTGATAGTAATAAGTGGTCACTATTTGATGTAACCACTATATGAAAGTACTAGCAGCTTAAAATATTCGTATATACTTGCCAGCTCCTTTGAATAACCTATATATAGATACATCAACATGCCTATAAACGTAATCCATATTTTTGGTCTTAAATTATAAACTAAGGTCTAGACTGAAACAGATTTTAGATGATTTATTCATCTTAAACTTGAACACAATATCACATTTATTTATATGCATAAAACACTTTACCTAGTCCCTTGAAAATTCACATTAAAACTTTAGTAAAACCTGTTACAATGCAAGTCTTCCAAGTTTTGCTATAAACTAGAAATAAAAGCTACTAAAAATGACTTAAAAGGAAACTTTTTTAAAATACCAGCAAATAAAACTTTTATCGTAAATTGAAACAACCGTTTGCTCTACTAAGTTTAGAGATAATCATTTTAAAACTGTTGAAAATTACATTTAAATTGGAATGTAAGTACAGTCTTCGTTTACAGTAAGCTAAACCGTCACTTCCTCAGTGAAACGACTTTTGTCATCTAAGTTGATGACAATAGCATGAGTCCTTGCGTGTCCCGATCTAACACCTCTAACAGTTTCCGTACTACTTGGACTTGACCTAATTTCACTTCTATCACTTTTACCAATCCCATTTCTAGTAGTCACTTCTGGCGGCCTAATATCACTACAAGCAGCTTCCCCAGAAATTTTAAAGACACCATTTTGTATTTCTTCTTTGCTTTCCTCGTTCAAATCAGTTCTTCTCTTTGGAGAATCTGTCGTCACGTCCGTTTGACTCTGTTCTGCGTTACTGTTTTCTGTGCTTTTGGTTGGAGTGAAGTTTTTCTGTCTGTAAGCTGGTGGTGCTTCGAATGGTAAATCTCTTCCGCTACTACTGGATTCTTCACCAGGTGTCACTGTACACATAAGTCGGCCAGCCACCGCACTGAATACTGTGTTAAGTTTAAGCGGTGCTGAGTCAGTAGACCCTGGTTTGCGCTCGTGAAGAACCGCTGCATCTTGCATAGCAGTGATTATTTTTGCAAGATGGGCACCGTCTCCGCATCTCTCCCTGAGCTTCTCTAGCTGGTTGCTTATTTTCTTGAACTCCTCCTGTAGTCGAGCGAGAATAATTCGCTCGTAAATTTTACCTAAGCCGTCGAGCAAACTAATAGGGCGATAGCTAGTCGGGAGACAGTGCCATCCAATAATTTGGCACGACCTTAAGTACTAAATAAAGGCTGACACTAGTACACGCCCTACACAAGTAACATTTCGTGTCTACGCGAGCGAGATAGAACTATCGCCGTCTCTTTCTTACAAGACGACGTCTATCTCGCTCGCTATGGTACGTACTAGTGCCAGCAACGCTCAGTTCGTTCGACGACGTCCATGGTCGAACACGCCGCCATGTCGTGCCTGTATCATCTGTCCGTAACAAAATATTTATAGGAAACATAAACATATAATGATCATAGATACTTATTTAAATAATCAAAGTTGGACCAGGTATTTCGAAGAAGGTTCTTTAGGGCGACTTTCCCTTGGACATCGTTTATTCGCAAGGTGTGCAAGTGCCTTTACAGCTAAAGCTAACGAAGAAATAAAAACAACAAATATTTACCACTTCACGCCCCTTAAAGGCACCTTGTACAGAAAAGGTTAGTTAAGAGCTTTTACATAAAAATGAACAATAGGCATCCTTACACAATGGATAAAACAACCTCAAGGCTGAAGATATAGGAAGCGATAAAAATAAGGAATTTTTACTTATAATTATTTTATTTTCTGTGTAACACCAGTCCATAGGCTATTTGAATTTTTTCTCGTAGTATTCTCTACATTTCCTACATATGACTACTGACCTAAATTGACAAAACCCTAGCAACAGGTAAATAAACTATGGTTAAGAAAGAAGGTTAGTTCAACCTCCTATAGAAGTAGCTGGTATGTAATAAAAATATAAGCCTGCAAATCTACTTGAATAAATTTCCGGGCAAGAAATCCGTAAAAATATACAAGAACATTTTCGCAAATTTGAAAGACGATAAAAATGTATAATAACATTTTTCAGTGAAACATAAATTTGAAAAATTTGTGCTGAAGATATAACGGAAAACGGAAAAAAGTCACGTTTAAAATTACACGTATTAAATCTTCT
Organism: Charaxes varanes; assembly: GCA_024363005.1. NCBI lineage: Eukaryota > Metazoa > Arthropoda > Insecta > Lepidoptera > Nymphalidae > Charaxes > Charaxes varanes. Next base: position 3,530,477 of record JANCMC010050420.1, on the reverse strand, counting down.
TAGAAAGCTCTTTTGAACGGTTGATCCATGATAAACGGGGATTTGTAGACTCGATAGCTCGCTTCAAATTAGTTACTAAGTTAATGGGTTCTACTTGGGGTCTTTATGCACGATATTGCCCTTTCCATACGTCTCATAATCTAAGCATTCTTGTCTATGTATTATTGTTTCGATTGCTTTGTTATCTTCTTAACACATCTAAAGTCTTCAACTCTTAAATCTATACGTAGACTTAAATATAATAGTTTTATCACTTTCAATTTTTTAAAAAATAAAAACATTTATAAATAAAACATAACTATAGAAATTTAACGGTAGGGGCATTATAACTCAATGAACCGGTGTTATAGATTTAGAGAGATAAACCTTACTACTAAACGAAATAGTGAAAACTTTGTGATACAGCCACATAAAATTACAAACTTCTTTATAAGGAAGCGATGAAATAAAAAGTTTTGAAGCTAAGATTAAGATACCACAGGTATCCTTCGGTTTGTGAGACTTTCCGATGCTCTAAACCCCTAATTAAAAGCTGGCCACAATGCCTCTTGAAAAGAAAAAAAAACGTTTTTCAGAAAGTAAATTTATATCCGACACTGTAGATACGTGATAAATCGCTTCTAAATTTGGCAGCAACCTTCGAATTCGTCTCCTATTGTTTAGGTGTATGAGATAACGTTTGACAGAATCGGTGACGTCCTGAACATACTTAAAGTTGTCCCCGCCCTACCAAAACACGTATTGAATGTTAAACAATAGTTTGATATCAGTTATATCAAATCAGTTCATTGAGCCACCACAACTTTAACATTTGAAACACCAAAACTAGCGGCCGGTAATAAAGGCGCTAGTGCAAATTTTGCTTCTAAAATCCTAGGAAAATTCCTAGAAGTGGAGTTTTTATATGTTTTGTGTTGTGAGTGTGGTGTAACAATAGTCGCTAAAGTAAATTTAGCTCTTAAAACCGCAGGGAAATTACTAGAAGTGGAGTATTTGTATGTTTTCCGATATATATGAAAAGCTAGTGTTACGAGGGGGTGCGAGAGTAGACCCCAGTGTAAATTTAAAACTTACCAAGCGCAAGGAAATTCCTGGAAATAGAGTTTTTGTATGTTTTCTTATATATACGAAAAGTTTGGAATTAAATTGAAAGTAGTGGGTGGGACAATATCCCATCGGTGATGGGCTTTGAACCAGGTACCTTCTGGATTTCACCAATAAAGTAAGAAAATTAAAATCTATACTAATATATAAAGCTGAAGAGTTTGTTTGTTTGTTTGTTTGAACGCGCTAATCTCAGGAAGTATAGATCCGATTTGAAAAATTCTATCAGTATTTGTTCGGTCATTTATCGAGCAAGATTATAGGCTATGTATCATCACGGCAAGTCCAAAAGGAGCTGAGCACCAATGAAGAACGTTCCAAAATCGGGGGTTCTTTTTCCCATTTGAGAGCCTCCGCTGCGTGCGCTGCGTAAATGGTTAAAGATTCGCTAAAGTCATGTATGACAAAAATTTTTCCCCTTACAAGTTCTAAATAAAAGTTCGCGACAGCATATATCTATCTTTTAAGGTTGGCTCAGTATAACCTTTTTATGCTAATCAATTTTGTTCTAAAATAATGCATTATTTGTGAAGGTCTTTTTATAAACATAATATTAATCCTCACCCAAAAACTATTTTTAAACCTCGAAGTGATAAGAGTGGCACATGCGGACGAAGTCGAGGGGTACAGCTAGCTATAATACAGCATGATTAATTATTATAACGAAAACCCAAACAATGAAAACGTAGACGAAAGGACGGTGTAAGACGATCTCAAGATAATGTCAAGTGAACGACGCAGATAATAAATAATCATAACATGTTTATGAGACAGTGACAAACAATATACATTACGAATGTTTAAATATATATATAATACTAGCGGACCCGGCAGACGATGTTCTGCCCGAACGTTGGGCTACATTTGGAACACAGTGGTATGTTTAATTTTATTGTAGTTTGAAAATTTGATTTTAAGACAAACAATAATTTTATATAAATAGAATACCTTTTATTCGTCCAAGAATTTGTTAGGAACATCATAACAATGTTGTAATACTGTGGTGTTTGATTTTATTGTACTTTGTAAAGGAAATTTTGATGCAAACAATAATTTTTATATAAATAGAACAACTTTTATTAGCTCAAGAATTTGTTAAGAACATCATAATTATGTTGTAATACAGTGGTATGTTTGATTTTATTGTATTTTAAAAATGAAATTTTGACACAAACATTAATTTTTATTTAAACTAAACATTTCAAATCAACCTTAATTGCCACTTCATTTTTATGAACTTAATATAAAATATATATAACTAAATATTATCTAATATTAACAGTACAATTTTTTTAAAATAATGTTAACTTAATTAAAAAACTAAGTGTAATTTTAAAGAAAGTTAAAAAAGGTATAGTAGTAAAGTTTATATAAATACAATACCTTTTATTCGTTCAAGAATTTGTTAAGAATATCATAATTATGTTGTAATATAATAATATGTTTGATTTTATTGTACTTTTAACGTGAGATTTTATGACAAACAATAATTTTATACAAATAGGATACGTTTTATTCGTTCAAGAATTTGTTAAATACGTCATAATAATGTTATAATACTGTGGTCTGTTTCAAATTATAGAACATTTAACATGAGATCTTAAGAGACACTATTGTTTTTTTATTTAAATACACTATTTCATTAATACTATTACAGCACACATACACAAAAGCTAAAAAAAGACAAAGAAATAAAAAACATTCATTCATATATGCAGATTAACCTTTGATGTTTGTTGTTTATATCGCAATATATAATATATCAAAAGAAACACAAGCCTTTGCGTCTTGAGTCAAGACCTTGTGAATCTCAGTTTTCCTTGAAATCAAAAGTTGTTGAAAATTAAATCTAATGTCGAGAGCATATGATTCATAATCCAAAAATATTTTGCCGATGCCGTTATGACCACTTTAGTTTTTACTAAACAAAACTTGACTTGGGTTTAAACTGTTATTCGTTTATGCCTACTTAGTCATTATTTTATCTTTAGCTGAGACGCACTGGTTTCTTTATGGTTAAAGTACTTTATTGGGTTTCATTTACTTAAATTATCTCACTATAAATACATCTTTAAGGCTGAGGAACCTCCTCGTGTTTATATAAAATTGTTGGCAGGTATATAAAATTAATTTTAAGTTTAGAGCCTCAATAGCTCAGCGGTATAAGGTATGGACTGAAATCCGCAAGGTACCCGGTTCAAACCACCGCCGTTGGGGTATTGTCGTGCCCACTCCTAATACAAGCTTTTAATTTAAGCTTAGTAGGAGGGGAAGAAAGGGAATATTAGACATACCTAAAAAGTATTCCTAATATTCCTTAAAAAAAAATAAAAAATTGCAGAATGAAAGGAGGGAAAATTTGTGCAATATTATAACCCGAAGGTTGTTAGTAAAGTGAATGTCCGAAAAACCTATGTGGAGTCGTAATAATTCAACTGCAATAGATTAGTATGTACAATCAGTGCAGTGCTATGCTTTCGGCATAACACAATATAAAATGTGCAATATAAAAGACTAAGGATAATGACTGTCATGCGTATATCCATAAATTTTACTGTATTTTTAAAAGTAAATTGATTGACGCCGGTGGTATGCCCAAAAAAGCATGACGTGTAGTCACGTTCCGCCTGAGCCGAACACCCAAGCGGGAGCGTAGAACAAGCGACAGAGAGGTACGATCGGCCTAAGCGTTCGGCGTTATCACGCAAACCGACTTTACAGAAACCCATTTCTTTAAAATTCCAGATAAGAGATGGCACTCATTTGGCTGGTTGCTGTGTCTTCACTTTGTACGTTGGTCGCCGCAGCTAGGTTACCAAATACCTTTGAAGATATATATAGAGTAGCGGTTGGTGGTGGTTTCGATCCAAAAGTAGGTAAAGATAACGTCACGAGTCATGAATAGAGTAATTGTTATTTAGTAACAAAAGGCAATGTTCACTCCACTGCTAATTGTTTGTTCGTTGGAGTTTTAGAAGACGTCAAAGGATAACGGGATCATATAGAGTTCAAATACACGTCCTTAAGCTAGGCCAACTCGATATTTTATAAAATAAGTGCTGTGCTTTTAGTAACTGATTCTGCATTTAATTGGACGATTTAAATGACGATCAGATACTAAAAGCACAGCACAAATTTATAGTGATTCTTGACAAGCCAAGGTCTTTTACATACATAATACATATACATACATACATATATACAGGACTATATGACACACGGACGTCTGTTCCTAAGGTAGACAACTTAATGCTTGTGTTATACGTAGCAGCCGCCTGATATACACGAATACTTTTTTTTAGAAATATATAATTACATATATATGGATAATAACACCCAGAGTCGAGGTGGGAATCGAACCCACGACCCCCGGAGCAGAAGGCAGGGTCATTGCCCACTGCGCCAATGGGGGTCTAAAGATTATTGAAAAATATAAAAACAATGCACATTTAGTCTATACTTTAAAAAACTTCAAATAAATCAAGTTCTTAATTAACTAATTAATGAATTAATTAAATTACTGTATGTTTAATGCATTATTCTTATTCCTATAATTGTATTTTTTAAAGGAAATGTACTCAAATAATATTTTCAGAAACGATTGCTTAATTTTATGTGACACAATAAACTGTCTGTTTACACTTGTATTCTGTACCAAAGTTTACCAGACTTAAGTTAGGCTTATTTAAAATGTATGTATAATTGTAATAGAGTCTACACTAAAAGACGAGGTTTTTAAAACTCTACTTGTAACACTAATTTACTGACCTTATGATGCATGTACCGAAGAAAAAAGTCGAGCAGAAAGGACTTGCCCTTTCGAAAAGCGCCAGCGACGGATATTACAACCACTGAACAGTCTTTGATGTCGTCGCGTAGCAACAGCGATTCGAGAGCCTCATCGTCCAGTGCAAACGTGTGTTCAGGTGCGGGAGTGACCACTTGAATACCTCTCCCTGACATTAGATCTTCCATATTTTACCTAAGAAGTAAAACATATTTGAAATGTATGTAACATTTCAAAACATCCTTAGCCGAAGAGATTAAAAAAACATCGCCTGGATAATACACCCAGATGCTTTGCCAATTAAGCCAACTAGATTATGTGAGACACTATTTTTTACTTTTATGCTCTTAGATTTATAATAAGCCATAAAAGCCATCAGTGATTGAAAACCTTCTTCCTGCTAGCTTATAATTTAAAAAACAATTTGTTCAGATGGATCTGACCTCAGCTTGACTTTACCCAGGTTCAATTCTCACTTCCGTTGCCTTGTCCATTACTAACACATAAATAATTGGAAAATACTTGTAATCAAACATAATTATATTTTCTGCTTTTTAATCCAGTTATTATTAATGCGTCGCAACAACTTTTATACTGACGTTGCAAATTACACGTCGTTAATAAATAAACCTAAGTCATCACGCAAATCTTTTCAGTGCATTTAAAGGCGGTCATCTATTTAATTTCATATAAAAAATCATGCGTGCTATATTATGATACAGATATAAGCAGGGGTTTTTGCGGGGGCACGCGAGAGTAAGCAGTGCCCTCAAAGAAAATTTTGGATATAACTAGAAACTGAAAAAAAAAGGTTTGTATTTGAAATGGGCTCATCGAATCCTATCCATTCGGTAGAAGTGATATGTACATCTTTTTTAACTTTATTTACACAATTATCAACACTTATATTATAAAATAACGTTCCAAATCTATATATATTTGAAATCGATGTTTATTGAAATCGATGTTTTCTGTTTAAGCAATATAAAAAAACTACAACTTACGATAACTAGCGTGCCCCCAAAAAGTGACAAAAAAGGTCTGGATATGAGGCTTTATACTGTTATTTCAAAACGGAAATTATGGGGGACTTAAGGTCTGGCGTGCCGAGGAGTTGAATGGCCGGGGGGTCCCCGGTCCCAAGCGCCCATGCCGTTGGACGGCACTAAACGCGGGTCGAACCTGGTTCAGATTGGCTCAAGACCGTAAGGAGTGGTACGGGCGGGGAGAGGCCTTTGCCCAGCAGTAGGAGAAAAAGGGCTGGATAATGATGATGATTAAATACTCGTATATAAAGAAAAAATACTACGCAGTAATATATTAATATTAAATACAAATAACTCTTAAATGGTTCATATTAATCCAATACAGTCAATAAATAATGTCTTGGGATTATTACATGGGTCCGGTTAGCGAACAAAATATTGGCTTATAAACAAAGCCTTGATATTTACGTAAATATAATTGAGGTCTCGTCATAAATTGGAGTATATGTCTATACTATTCTATGTTTAATATATAAAGCTGAAGTTAAGTTTATTTTTTGCTTGAACGCGCTAATCTCAGCAACTACTGGTCCGATTTTAAAAATTCTTTCAGTGTTAGATAGCTCATTTATCAATTGAGGCTATAGGCTATATATAATCACGCTATGATCAATGAAGAATGTCTTAAAATATGGGGTTTTTCTTCACTTTTGAGAGTTTCCGCTGAGTGCGCTGCGTAAGCAGTTAAAGTTTCGCAAAAGTTATGTATGACAGAACTGTTCGCCTTTTAAAGTACTAGATAAAAGTATTGACTATCTTTTAATGTCGGCTCACTATAACTTTATTAATGCTAAGTAAATTTATCTCAAAAATAATGCATCATTTATGAGGTTGTTTTTATAAACATGATATTAGCCCTTATCCAAAACCTAAATTTTAATCTATTTCTCTTTTTTAAGTTGTTCTTACGATAATTTCTTACTATATACATATCCCATAAAACTGACAATATATTCGTATGCAAAACTGAATTGGGTGATAAATTTACTTCACGCCAACAACGGATTTAATAAGAGCTTCCTTTCTTCCGCGATAACTCTTGAATGTAGCAAAAATAGGTTCGTCTTTTTTAACTATTGTGTAGGACTAGACTTACATAAGTCTACGTTTTTAAGAAGTTGGAATTCATTTCGGGACAAGCTTTTTATGTTTATTAAACTCTAATAACGCTTTTTAATTGAGCTAAACTTTATTTTTTATTGCTAGGTAAATTTAGTTGCACTGCGTAAATTTTATGTGTGAGTTTCAGAGGCAACCACCTAGATTACTACTACACCACCAGTTACAGTGGAAGCTACAGTGCAACACCACCCTTTATTAAGGCAAGTTAGACATTCAAACTAGCATGAGATGCACCATTGAGTTGCTGCATTGTTTTCGTTGGTAATCTATATGTATGAGTTTCAGAGGCAACTAACATTGGTAAATAACGACCCTTATAAAGAGATTACTGTTTTAGTGAAACACTACCTTTTTTTTATGTTACAAGGGGGCAGACGAGCAGGCAGTAGACACTGAAGTGCCTACCGTCGCCCATGGACATCTGCACGACCAGAAGGCCCGTAGATGCGCTGCCGGCCCTTAATGACGAGTTACAAATATCAAAAATATCAGACTCTCATAGTGTCACGATTTTTGGGTTAAGCCTATTCGATATCTTCGCTGTTTGTAAATATATTTGGTTATTAATAAATAGATTTTTATGGTATTTACGTCAAGGATGCTTATATACCTCTAAGGACAAAAGAGTTGGTTTATTTCTGATTATGATTTATTTTAAATGTGAAATAACTTAACGCGTGATTCCGCGTGACATTTAAGCACCGATATGGTAGGTTTTGCTTCTACTGTGTAACGAATATTTTTGTTCAAATATTTTATATGCACCACATACTTCCATATATCTCAAACAAACATACAATATCATTTCGTAAATTGTATATATAATCTGAAAAGAAATTTGATATCTGTTTTCTGAGACGTTATTTAGAAAATTGGATTTTAATGCGTTGTAATAAAGTTTACTATAGATTACATTCAAATTCAATATTAATTTCAGGAAGACTTACCTTTTATAGATTACAATAATTGTTATCATATATTGATATTTTAATAGGCTAGGAGACACACTTTTTTTTTAATATTACAAGGGGCAAACGCGTAGGCGGTTCATCATCTAAGTGTGTACCGATGTTAATAAACATCTGCGCCACCAGAAGGCTCACAGATGCGTTTACGGCCTTTAAAGAGGCGGTTAGGCCATCGGGAACTCTCATAAACCAAACGAAACGCGACAATAATACAAGCACTTGACGCGACATCATTGCCGCCACATCACGCGGATCTTATGTGAGAAAGAGGCACTAGTACCCGGACGGGCTCACCCAGTTCGGCTACAGCCGAAAAGAAGCAGCGTGGCGATACCTCTAATTAAAATTGTAAATATACCCAAAGAAAACTGTACGAGGTTTGGAAACTGCTCAACTCAAATCACTAAAAATATACAATTAACTTTTATTAGGCCCAAATTATTCATACACTTTCGTACGTAAACAGTTATTAATAAAAATATAGTATATTTATAACTACTACGTATTCTTAAACACATTACAACTATATTACCACTACTATAGTTGCATGTTAACTAATTATCAAGTACAATTGTACAAAATTTAAAAAATATATACATAGGTACGTTCAGAAATAAATTTGAAAATTTAATACTGTTCCGAAATAATTACGATAAAAATAACTAAAAATTAATTGTATTTTAATGTAAAAAGTAGCTACTATCTCTTGGACTATGATAAAACCCTATGATATTGCAATAGCAATGGTCAACGGCTTTTTAGTTTTGCTTGCGAAATCTAGCACTAATTAAATTAGTCATTTTTGCATATTAAAAACAATAGCAATATGATGAAACTGAGATTAGAGAAGGGATCACCCCCGAGCGCTTGATTTCGAAAGACTTGAATTTCTATTTTAAAAAAAATACGCCATTGTCCTATATTGAAGTCGGTTCATATCAAAATGAACTATTTTAGTGCATCTCATTATAATACAACAATGGTTTCGTGCAATGGCGGTGCTGTCATTTAAGCCCGGTAGCCTTGCTAAAATATGTTATTTCTTGTCATCTTGTATTTTCGTTAAAGATTGTGTAGATTCTTCTAATATATAAAGTAATGTTTAATTTTAAGGTGATTCAAATATACGTTATAGATACATACAAAATTAGCGAAAATCCACGACTCTTTTCGAATTTCCTGAACTTCTTACATATTTACGAACTTTTTTACGAAAACATTGAATTTTTATTCATAAAAGATAATATTATTTCGTTTGAGCAGTTATTCCTTGAAATATGCAAGATAACCATTTTACATTTAAATGCTTTGGAGCTTTTGAAATGCTTCCGTAAAAATACAAATTACATGCTTAATCATTTATGATTATTTTCAATTTGAATTTCTTTTTCTATATTTTTATTTTTGTCATTCGTATTCCTCAAAACAAGTATTACTAAAGTACTTACACTGTTCTTTTCACGTTCTGCTTATCACACATGGGCAAACATGTAACGATATGTTATCAATACAAATGAATATTATTACCTGCCTTCTAATGGTAGATGTGCCTTAGTTACACTCTTTGATATCTCATCTCGTAAAAGTCGATACACAGATTATGTTTTTATATCTTTAAAAAATGCAGTATAGGTAATGTGTACACAATACAAAACAAGCAATACAAACACAGTCATGTCAAATGAATAATAATAAAAACAAGTAAAGTAAAAATATTAGACATTACATGATACTTTTAAAATAATAAGTTTCCCTTTTGTCGTTGCAACATGCAAGCACGTTTCTTTTCGATGTTTCCATGCCGTTTGGCGTACGTTTGGCCAATTTACTTATTTGTATTCGCGGACAGTCTTCAAAAAGCTGTTCCTCCAAAGCAATTTAGCTGACGTTCCTATTTTCCTGAAGAGAAATAACCAAATATATACCATAGACAACAGTTCGTTGTCATCTTGTCTGTGTGCAGGAAGAATTTCTTTCGCATATTGTTTATGACACAAAAACTACTATAATAACACAGAAGTTTATTAAAGTGATCGCCGAAGCCGGAACCGTCTAGGAACATTAATTCATTCACTAATGCAACCTACATTAAATTATATATTCTATGTGCTATAACATGAGAACTATATCAATAGGTATTCTCTTCAATTGGCGGTATTTCCTTCGAATTGCAGCTTTGTGCTTCGAATTCCTTTGAATCGTGTTTACAGCAGTACATATAATGAAACCATATTCTACAAGTCAGGTTGTATCATAATTATTCGCTCTCAAGCAATGTGATAAAATAGAATGCAACGTAGTACATATTATACATGTATGTATGTTATAACATATTACGAACTCATAATATTCTCTTCAATCACAACGGTATTTCCTCCGAAATGCAGCTTTGTGGCCAAAGTTCCTTTGAGGCGTGTACCGGTGCATGAAGCCGTACGTTTTTTTTTTGTGAATGGTCTAGACTGTAGACAATTGTCAATATTATGTTTCTTATTGATAGGAATCAATAAATAGTAAATAATGGAAGTTGTATTCTGTACAGCGATTTGAAGTGCTATTTTTTATATCCAGTGTTCAATTCATTTATGTACTCTAGTACAATCTAGAACATTGTAGTGGTATCAATACAAAGTGAATGATTATAAGAAATATTTATTGATTATATTCACTAACCATGAGCGATATTTTAATAGGGTAGTTGCCACTACATGAATTCGTAATAAATTTTTGTTCTGGATAGTTGACAGATGTTTAATTATTACATAAATCAAGAAGAATTATTAATTATTAAAATATGTCACATTTTTTAATATTTTGAAACAATTTAAAGACATAAATCGCGTGACACCGAACAGTAATTTGAGCGCATGACGTCACATCGTGCGAAACGAATTGTCGTTGCTAACGTACGCTCCAATCACACTCAAGTACAGCTGTTTGTTTAGCACGTTGTGACGTCATTTAAGACGCTACGATAGTCAAAACATTTTGGCGCAAAAATTTATATGGATTTATAAAAACGCTAATTTGACTAGGTGAAAGTTTGTTTTTCTTTGAAACAATAATATTTGAGGTTAAGTCGACTGCAAGGCATAATATTAACTAATTTCTTAAAAATAGTCAACTGGCTTATTGTTAAATAGCTACCTATATTCTAAGATGGTGCCATGGTACGGATAGTTACGAATACCATAACTTCTATGAAAAATAACACCTAATCTATAAGGATGCTATTACTTCATCATCTATACTTATTTCTGATCTTAAGGAAAACGAAACGGGTTATTCTTGTAGACCACACCGTGTATAAAAAACAAACATTTCTAAAGACTGTAATTATGATAAAAGATCAATGATTCTAATTCTATGATTCAGAAGAATCTATACTTTGTATATAAAGCTAAAGAGTTCGTTTGTTTGCTCGAAGGCGCTAATCTGAGGAACTACTGGTCCGATTTGAAAAATTCTTTCAGTGTTAGATACCCTATTTATCGAGGAAGGCTATATATAATCACGCTAAAATTGAATCTATTCTTTTACCTAGTTTTACGCGGAGGAAGTCGCGGGCACAGCTAGTATTTTTTACTATTAACAGAAACATCTATCTCCCTACGTGACTAGGTATAATACCTTGATTATTGTTATACCCTTCCACGGTCGCAAACAAAGATTTATAAACGACTAAAAGTAATTGACACAGAATCTGCATAGTGATCTATGGCACATGTCCTAATTGGTAAACTACCCTACATCTAGAAGGAGCCTGCAGTTACGCTTTTTATTAAGTACTAAGTTAAGTATCAGGGTCCGCTTAGATTGCAGAGGATTTGGCTGTGGGTCGAGTTAAGATGACCGATTGCCATCTGACGTCATCCTCGGAACCCCCACGATCTCTACAACCTTACGACTAGCTATATATATATACATATATGCATGGAACGATTCCCTTGGGTAAAATACTAACTACAAGTATAAATAACAATGTTACCAGATATACAAAGGATCACGGCGCCTCTTGACGAGGTAGACCTTCTTTCCCCTATTTTTTGCCTTCGAAGTACCCGTTTACACTACCGGACTTGGCAGACGTTGTCTTGCCTCATTTATGGTCAGACGAAAGGTCCAGTAAAGGAAGTATTCCAAAAACGCAACAAATCTCTACATTTTTTTATTATTTTCAAAATATTCTTTTGGCCTTTCTTTTCCTTCTTTATCCATACACGTTCATAAATAAATAAATTTATTTTATTAGAAAAGAACAGAGTTTTTCTTCTCCTACATATATTGTATAAATTCTGTACTATACCATAAATCTCAATAACCTAGCGGTGTTGCAGACTTTTAAATTAATTCTTTATTCAATCATACGCATATTAGAATGTCATAATATCAACGATATCAATATATCCTTGACTTTTGATTTGCACTCCAATTTTACGATAGTTTTATTGGCTTAATTGTATAATCAAATACAGCTTGCGTTGTTTTTAGAGGCCCCAATTAGATCCCATTAAGTTTTTATGTTGTAGCAATGGAAATATTCCCAAAAGGCAACATCAACTTCGGTCTTTGTACGTCTGCATAAAAATTATTAACATTTTATCTGTTATGGAACTACATTCATATGTTTTATGGGTGTATTCCTTTATTTAGTTTTTTTGATTATGAGGTCTTCGCCTTATAAAAGTTGCAATTTATATTAAAAGTTCCAGACAGATGTTACGACAAAGGTGATGAAATGAAAAGTAGAAAACATAATCATGTGTGTGTATTTGCGTGAGAGTGATTTATGCTTTGCCTCATAAAAAAAATATTTGATTCGCTTAATTGAATTGCATTACATATTTCAGGTCGCTAACCCGGATATATGTATTTCTGGAAATAGAACTAATTTGTGTCGGTTGATGCATATGTATTAACAATTAATTGCAATTTAATGGGATTGTAATTGGATGGCCGTTAATCGATGTGAGGACTGTTTATGTTATATATATTAACTGATAGCTGTGACTTTGTTCGTGTTGACGATCAATGATTTTGATCGGAATCATAATTCTTTCATAAAACTTAAAAGTAGGCTATGTTATTCGATATATCTCTGTTAAAATCGATCCAGCCAGATAGAAAGACAAAAATAGTTAAAAACTGTTCTTTTGAATAAATTATGTATTGATTGGAGTTAAAAGTAAAATTTTTGACATGACTATTTCACGCGTTCATAATCAAATATCGAAACGATAAATTTGCATAAAACCAAATAAACTCGAACTTAATGCCAGTATTCTTTCTGTTTCTTTTGGCTGTTATATTATTGGCAATTTGGATCTCGGCGTCCAATTAGCAGCATGCAATAAATAATGCATCAAAAACGGCCAGTCGTACATAAAAATGTACCTTATTGGTTAATAACCAATGAGGAAATCTGCATCCGATATGATATGGTAATATGGTTTTAAATTGAACTCAATTGGTACAATTGGGCGGAGGGCCCCAAATGTTTACGATAAGTACCTAAGGTTGATTACGATATTTCAGACTCAAAGGTAACCAGAGGGCCTAGCACGAATAATCTCGATAGTTTTACTTACTTTTACTTTTGTAACGAAACGTCAAATGAAGCTGCGTGCGTCCATTTTAGACGACTTGCATAAGGTAACGTCTAGGATTTGATTCGAGTTCGAGTTCAGACTCTATTCGTGCTAACAATATTTAGCAGCGAAGTTGTATGTAAAACGGTAGTATTAATATTTCATTTGATGTTCGATTTCGAACGTAAAAGTAAGTAAAGCTTACGAAAATGTTCGTGCTAGGCCCTCAGAAAGGAAATGAGAGTCGTTGTCTTCGGAAGCAGTAATCCTATCCTGCTAAAGAAATGTTGACCCAAATATTGGACTTCACGAGCTGCACGTAGACTTCTAAGGATTTTAATAACACTTATGGGCGATTACTAAAATATAATTAATAACGCCTACCAAATGTTTTAATGAAGTTAGATGCGGCAGTATTGCTATAGCGTTATCATTATTTTTAAAGATCATTTACAAAGAACAAGATATAAGAGTTAAAACTTAAATTATTTTAATTACTGGCGACCCGTTCTGGCTTCTCACGGGTGCAATATGGACATTTATGTGTTATAGCCAGCCAACCAGGTAGGAGCCAACTTTGGAGCGGAGCTCAATTGGGGAAGATGCCATCGGTCGCACAGGACATAAGGACGTCCAAGGAGAAGACTGCCTTACGCACTGAGCTCTGCCGAAATTTTACTTACTTACTAGTATTCATTTATTATTAATTTCCATTTAGCTGAGGGCAAGTCACTGTGATAGAATTTGCACTCGAGTTTGTTGACGCACGCCTGGACTAATTCAAGATTTAAATATATCAAAAGAGTGATATAACAACATAGTCTTCGATGAACCTTTAAATATAAAAAAGGGGTGAAATAAAAACACAAAGTTTTCAATGAACCTTTAATTATATAAAAAAGGGGTGAAATAAAAACACAAAGTTGTCAACGGACCTTTAATTATATCAAAAGGGGTGAAATAAAAACACAATTTTTTCCATAAATCATTATATTTCTACAGAGAAAACTTCCATTTAGCTGAGGGGATGTCGTTGTGGTAGAAGTTGCACTCGAGTTTGTTGACGCAGGCCTGGACTAATTCAAGATTTAAATATATCAAAAGGAGTGATATAACAACATAGTCTTCAATGAACCTTTAAATATAAAAAAGGGGTGAAATAAAAACACAAAGTTGTCAACGAACCTTTAATTATATCAAAAGGGGTGAAATAAAAACACAATTTTTTCCATAAATCATTATATTTCTACAGAGAAAACTGCTAGTACACAGGCGTGGGTTCGATTCCCGCCTCGAGTCTGGGTGTATTATCCATATGTATGTATTTATATATGTACAAAAAAAATTATTTGTGTATAACATTGGCTGTTACCTATAACACAGGCATTAAGTTGTCGTCCAACAGACGTCCGTGTGTCATATAGTCCTATATATATATTTATTTATTTATTTATATTAAAAAATGCTGTCGGGAAATACAACTCGGGACACCGGACTAAGACAAGATTCGGAGAAGCGTGGCCAGTCTTTGGAAAATGACTGCACTATTTCCTAGAAAATCTTCAAGTCGTATCTTCTAAGTAATATCTAACGCGATAAATTATTGAAATTCATAGTTTAGTCAGCATATGACAGTTATGATAGCTATCAAATTTTACTGCCATCTATTGATATGTGCCATAAGGTATTATGTTAATATCATAACAATAAATTTCTATTTACTTCCAGTCCGAACGTTAGCTTGTTTACTATTGCGTATAATATATGCTACTGTCGTATAATAAACATAAAGTTTGCTATCTATACTAATATATAAAGCTGAAGAGTTTGTTTTTGTGTTTGTTTGCTTAAACGCGCTAATCTCAGGAACTACCGGTCCTATTTGAAAAATTCTTTCATTGTTAGAGATAGCCCATTTATCGAGAAAGGCTATAGGCTATCTCTATCATCACGCTAAATGTTTTCACCAATTTTAACGCGGACGAACTCGCGTGCATAGCTAGTAATATATAAAGCTGAAGAGTTTGTTTGTTTGTTTACTTGAACGCGACAATCTCAGGAACTACTTGTACGATATGAAATATTATTTCAGTGTTCGATAGCTAATTTATCGAGGAAGGCTATAGGCTATATATCATCTCGCTAAAATTGAATCTAATATTATTTTAACTAATTTTAGGTGACCGAAGTCGTGTCCTAACTCTAACCGAAGCTCAAACTTAAACTCAAACTGAAACTGTAGCTCAAATGCAAACCTAAACTCAAACTTATACTCAAACCCATTTAAAAAACAATATCATACTTTTTCTTATGGTTCAAGTACACCTTTATTTTCCTAAATCTCTTTATATAAAAAGTTTATTAGATTCTATGTAAAGTTAAAATGAATTGAAACTATATAAGAATAATGAAACGGAAAATAGTCCAAATGCAGAAAAATATAATGAAGTAGATAATATAATAAAATGGCACATGTCTTCAGCCCATGGAGTATAAAATTAACATTAAAAAAAGCTAAATCAAGTACTATGGATATAAATAAATAAATATATACAGGGCTATATGACACACGGGTGCCTGTTCCTAAGGTAGACAACTTAATGCCTGTGTTATAGGTAACAGCTGCCTGTTATACACAATTTTTTTTGTAGAAATATATAAGTACGTACATATGGATAATACACCCTGACTCGAGGCGGGAATCTAACCCACGATCCCCGGAGCGGAAGCTAGTCATAACGCTTCTTGCTCCGCCCTGGAAAGCCTTAAATAGTCAACGCCTTGCTCTCTTATCTATGACTTAGTGTTGACTTGGATGTGCACATATATAGCGAGTGTTTTATGATCGTCACATAGTTGTATACATTTGTATCTCTTAGCGTTGTCCATGAAAACCTAAATGTTTGTTCAGAGGCAAGGCTCAGAGTTCATCACAACTAATTTCCTATTGTCTTAAATTAAAAACGACTTCTTTAAATTCATCAACATTTAGACAATTTTTATTGATATTCCATACGTATGTTAGTTTTAAACTCAAAAATGGAATTATATTTGAAATAGTACTCAACTGACCTAAAGAAACAAAAATCTTTTTGAAATTTTATACGAATCAGAAATACCTTTGACACTTGTATAATTAATAACCTTATATAGATGTTCGTCGTTTGTTGCTTATAATTACTTATTAAATTTTTGCTTAATTTGTTAAAAGTTAATCGCGTTAAAATTGTTGCCTACATATTTATTACTGTCACAATTGTTTACGTTTGCTGCATATACAAATAATCGTCATCATCTGACATCATCTTTCGGTATGTTAACTAAATTAAGAATCACTGTTCGATTAAGAGGTTGTTGTTTCGATTGTGTTAAAAGTATGTATGCCAATCACACACAACATCGGCCAAATGGAAAACAATCAGTTCGCTGCAATCTGCAAATGTTACATTGTAATTGTAACGTCAACAATCATGGACGCAAATGAAACGACTGATATTCCATGAATTATGATACCGTTGTTGATAAATATCAACTGCACTGATTGTAGCAGCAAACGCGGTTCCATCAGTATAAATTACATCATTTAGTTTATCGTTAAAGAAGATGTTTAAAACGGTTATGTCTTTCACTTTAAGTATGAAATTTTTACGACACAATATGGTGAAAGGATGAACACCATAGATTTAATAATAAAAAGATATCATCAAAACAAATAAAAATATATTTCCTTAATATCTTTGTGTTTAAAGTAAATAATGAAGTCACAAAAATTGGTCTTTGAGCCCATAATACTCTTTTTTAATGGACCATACAACCTAAGATGTTTTTTATCTAGGGTTTTAAAAAAAGTCAAACTTAATGAAGTCAATAAGACTGTACTTAGCGTCACCTGGGCAAAGGCAGAGCAATGTATCTAATTACAAATACTTATCATTGAAGAGGTGAAAGCTATTGCAGCACTTAAAAAGTGATTACTACGGCTTTTAAATATTTTATGCAGTCGTTAGCGGCAAAAACGGTATTTGGTTAGCTAAGATTCAGTGGATATGAAGGTGCATTAGGAGAACTCGTTCCCTGGATAACATACCCGATTCCAAGTGCATAGCAAAGCACATATTCCTGAGAAATAGTTACGGCTGCTTATGCAGTTCTACCACCAACGCATCGGGCTATACTTTCTTGCTATACTTGTCCATAGAATCTCTACAACGATCTCCAACGATCCAAGTTATTCCTGCCACGATGTCGTTTATATAAAAGATTTTTATTGATTTTATAAGAGGAATAAATTAAAATAACATTTGCCAACCCTAGCGCCGCAGTTCACGAGGTCATTGAATTGTACCAGCAAGAAGTTTCCCTGTTTTATGACTGACGGAAAGTGATGGTGGTTTTGTGCGGGGACGTGTTTACGACATTTTCTATCGGTCGCCATTGTCAGGTTTCCCTGCTCGCGAAATGCTTGCTTTCAATGGCATGTTACTTTGTTTCCAGATAAAACAACTCTAAATATTGTGCGGTAAAAACAATTCTTCCACGGACCATTTTGAAGAAATTTTCGAATTTGACTAGTTGGTGCAGTTTGCACTATTACAAATTATACAATTGAAAGGTAGGTCACCTTACTTCTTCCTAAGGTACCAGGGTCCACTTGGATTGCAAAGGATATGGCTGTGAGGCGAGTTAGGATAACTAATGGCCGTGTGACATCAGCCTCGGAACCTCCATGACTTCTACAACCTCACGACTAATATGACAAAGTGACATGAAACGGTTCCCACTGTTTTACGTGCCTTCCAAAACACCTAGGAGGTTGGATATCAAATATAAACCAGTGCTAGAATGGGTCAACAGCTACTTAACATAGCGATCCACACATTGCCGACCACTGATTAGGCTACGACCTCCTCTTTGGGATTTCAGGGACGGTGACCACTAAAAGGTCACCTAATATAAAACCCAAAGTTTGGGACGTACAAGGATGAAAATTTGCATCAAGATAGTTCCTAGCTAGTAGACACATTTAAGAAAGAATTGTTCAATAGGTCCAGACTAAGGAGGTCTAATTTGGACCGAAGTCGAAATACCTTAATCCGACTCCAAACTAAGGTTAAGGACATCGAAAAGAGGGTGATCGAACTAAAATGGAGTTGGGCACGACACAAGGTTCGTTGTGGTGATGACAGGTAGTCTAGGAACCAGACTGATTGGTGACTTAGATTGGGTTGGAGAAATCCTGTTCGTCTCATGGTTCGATGAGCGGATGATGTGAGGAAAGTGGTGGGAGGTTGCTGGATGACATTGGCAAGTGATACGGGAGAGGGGCAGAAGCAATGGGAGGCCTACGCCCAGCAGTGGGTTATCAAGGACTGAAAATGATGATGATGATGATAAATTTGGCCCTTGCAAGGATAAGGCTTAAGGCGTAGGGCCCTCGCAATTTACGCTTACGAAGTAGTTAGTATATAATAAGAAACGTTATAGATGAATGTCTCTTCAAATAATAAATGCATGGTTTAGGAGGTTTTGGAGTTGTGTTATATAAGGCTTTGATAGACCTTTTCTGCTCTGCGGACAAAGAGCGTTAAAACCAATATTATTCATAGTAAAAATAGCATCTTCTTGTGATCACGATAGATGTAAATCAGCTGAAATCGAAATCGGGTTTGGAATTTGAACCTGGTCCTTATGTATTTCAGTCCACGATTATCACTGCTGATCTATTGAGGTTTTGTAATAAAGTTTTATTGAGCCACATGCGTACAAAGTCGCAGGAATCACCTATGAATAATTTTCCTTGTCGTTTATTATTGTTATTAGGTTTATTGCTGGGAACTGCGACTAGTCTCATTACTCATCAATGTGCAGACATAGAAATGCGTAGGTGAGAAAGCGGCCGATGCGTTTCTATAATTTAATATGAATCATTTGCATCTTGTGTCGCACCAACTTAAATTTAATATCGATTTTCTTAAAGAAACTACGGACGCACACAGTAAAATCAGATTTATAGTGTCGCTCGTATGACAAAATGTAACACTCCTTATTGATTTTTGACATATTTACTCATTTACTCATAGACAAATGTCTATGAATAAATATTCAATCCAATTTTAAAAACTTAATTTAAATTAATATAATTAAACTTAATACCTGAAATAACAATTAGAAGGTCTACTTAGACTGAGGGCATACACGTCAGGTTTTGTACCGAGTTCCTGTGATAAATCACCAGGAAACACGGCCCTGATTTACATGCTTTGTTTTCGATCATCTTTATTTCGATCAGTGAGCTCCCAATAATACAAGAGCTTTTTTATGGCGCGTTAAAAATTACGCGTTCAAATAGAACATACAAACTCCCAAGCATTTGTCCACACGGCGGAGATTTTATAACGCGACGCTTTTTTGTCGAGCAATATTCTATTTGCAACGCAATGTTATATACATATTTATTAAAATAGCTTTATTTTTTGTATCGACGACGCTGAAAAAGCGCCAAAGCCGAGATTTAACGCAATGCCTTTTTTAACTCTCATTCGAATGGGGGCTTACATTTTGCGCCTTTTAAACATTAATATTTTTTTATCAGAAATGTATAATTTTTGTATTTATCGCTTTTATTGCTTAGGTATTATTTAAAAATATTGAAAATTGTTCAGTTATTCTTGATCATCGCAAATAAAGGGTGTTCGAACCAATCGGATGTATTGTAAACCTTTTTTTTTGCTGGTAAATGATGTATTGTAAACCTAAAACACCCAAGGAACATAAACTATAGAAACACACACGAAATACATAATTTCATTAATATCAGCCCAGTTATCTAGAACGAGTTTAGTGACAATGTAAAGATAAAACAACATCTCATAAAGAGTTCTTCATCTACCTAAGCGTCATCCCGGTCTAGTAGTACCAGGGCCTGCTTAAATTGTATGACATAGCTGTGTTGCAAGTTTAGCTGACCGACTGCCGTCTGACGTCATACGTCATACGACATCCCTGGAACCTGGAATCTCTACAATATTACATCTAATATAGTACAGTGACAATAATCGGTACCCACTGTTTTACGTGCCTTCCGAAACACGAAGAAGATCAGATGTTTGAAAACCAGTGTTACATTGGGTCACCCACCCATCACTCGGCCGCGGTAAGAACTGCTTAACCTAGCGATCGACTCACTTAACAGGATGCCGACCTCTGATAACAGTGGTCACGTAATGTCTTATAAAGACTGGTAATTGTATTAATACGATCAGCATTTTATAATTGTACGCTAAAGCGTTCGGATCATTCAAATTAACTCGTCCGTCACTAGGATGTCGGGGATTTTGACACGCCACGTCATCGCACGCCTGTCGCGGATGACAGTTGAGAAAAGATGGCTCGAATTTAAAGAGGGTCCGTGAGGTCATAGCATAAATGTAAATTGGACCACAGAGCAGCGTGTTCAAATGTTACTCTACATTTTGTATGTATGTATGTGTGTTATGTGTTTAGGTTAGAATTAATAGGGTAAAAACTTACCTGATAGTAAAAAAAAAAACAGTGTGCTTTCGACCACACACACGACTGAAGAAAATTTCTTTAGCTCCATCTATATGTATTATATCGCAGGCAGATTTTTTGTTTTTTTTTTACAAACTAGCGAGACGACAATGTAGTACAAAGTGTAAAGTTGGCAGTGGGGGGTATAGGGGCGGTAGTGGGGGATGGTTTCAGCACGGTAATACACTATCTTAAAGTATTACCGTGGTATTAGCTACATCTTAAAGTTGCTTTAGATCGGTCACTGAGAACTATGAACGCAGATATCGATAGCGGTTTTCAAATGTCGCAGACTGGCGAGGGGTCAGTTAATATGGTCATGTATCGAGAGCATAGTTCAATATTACATATCGTCAATTTTAAGTAGACCCCTGTTTTACTTTATATAGTTGCGACACACAAGAGAGGTAACAGGCCTCCTTTATCTTCTGCGCTCGCGATAACTTGAACGAATTATTAAATCACACCTTTAACCAACATTTAAAAAAAAACATCGTAACTACAAACACGCAATGGGTAGTCCGGAAGGAAGAGAATCTACCTTTCAACATCCGTTCGCGCCTCGCCCGATGGTGCACTTCCGTAACGCTCTCGGCATGCATAAGCCAGCTTACTCCCCATATCGCGTCCCCCAAGCGTCCGTAAAGAAGTTTTACTTCAAAAATCTTTGATCAGATTTTAAATTCTCTTTGCAAAAGAGGGTGTTATAAATTTGATGTGTATGTGTGTAAGTATTAAAATATATTATAGTATATATTTTTCTATTGTTTTGTAGTGTGTTTAAAAATAAATGCAAATTTTATCCCATTCTACCCTTGGGCTAAAAATTTGTTTATTAATAAGTCAGGTAAAATTTTCGGAACAATTTTAGGAAAATTCCGCCGACGGAGGAATATGAAAAGTGGCTCAATTATAGTTTATATAAAGAATGATGTGCGAATTTCTCATGTTTTCATTAAATATGCATTATTAATACACTAAATTATTTTAATAAGCCCTCAACCATGCCAAACGATTTATGCACACATGTATACATTATTCCACAGTATTGTTTCAAAGCGTGACGAAAGGATGTATATTAATTGTCAAATATACCTATCTCATTGTACAAATATTTAGTTTTTAGGGTTTCGTAGTACTAAAAGGAACCCTTATAATTTTGCTCTGTCCGTCCGTCTGTCTGCCCGCAAGGTGTTCCCCCCCTAGCATTTTCAAACTTTAAACGTAGAGACTTGAAATTTTTCATGTTGATAGAACATGCTAAAAAATCATTAGGAAAACTATTTTAAACGAAATCGGTCAACTTCAAAAGTTATTTAACAAATGCGTTTATAGCGTATCAGGTACGGAACCCTTCTTTTTTATAAACGTGTCTTGACACGCTCTTGGCCCTTTTTTTGTATACAGAGTAGGCAATTTGTATCTTTTTAAAGGCGCAAATTTTTTAACACCAAGAAAGCAATATGGTGAAAAAGACAGATAAAATTCACAAAGTAAAAATTAGACACCAAAATGATTTACATTCACATACGTTTACGCTCCGCTACTTTCTTGCAAGTATTCAAATTAGGAGTATATGAACGTTAAAAATAGATTTTACATCGTACACGATACGCTATGACGCAAGTTCAAAATGTACGCATAAATGAAAATTGATACAGTGTCGTTTAATTATACTGTTTATCCTGGTATAGCACCAGGGTTCACTTAAAATGACGAGGATGTGACTGTGGGGCGAGTTAAGATGTCTGACGTCATCCCCGGAACCCCCACAATCTCTACAATCTCACGACTAATATCACTCAGTGACATTAATCGAGACCCACTATTTTGCGTGCCTTAAAAACCAGTGTTAGAATGGGTTATCCATCTATCACCCGACCGCAGTAAGACCTACTTAACCTAGCGATAGACTCAATTGGCGACTTCTGCTTTAGCTACAATATCCTTTTTATTACTGTGATACCATAGCATACTATTTGAGGAGGTATACGATCGCTAGGTTAAGTAGCTCTTGCTGAGGACAAGTTATGAGTGACCCATTCTGACACTGGTTTATATTTGATATCCCACCTCCTTCGTGTTTCGGAAGGCACCTAAGATAGTGAAACCTGGTTAACGTCACTTTTTGATATTAGTCGTGAGGTTGTAGAGATTGTGGGGGTTCCGAGGATGACTCCATTCATCTTTGACATCACTTTATCTTAACTCGCCCCACAGCCACATCCTCTGCAATCTAAGCGGAACTTGACCGGGATAACGCTAGGAAGAAGAAGATTGTATATAAAAATAAAACAATTTATAGCGGGTTGGGAGGACTTTATCCTAACTGAGAAGCTATATACCGTCCGTTACAGTAGTATCCGCATTCTTTCTCTCCTGCCCATCTATTTTTATATTCTTCTTTTACTCTTCTAATTAGAGGTAGCGCCACGCTTTTAGCCGAATTGCGCCGGCGCGTCCGGATACCAGTAGCTCTTTCTCACATGAGATCGGCGCGAAGTAGCGGCAATGCTGTCACGCCTCTTTCTCTATCTTTACTAACTTATATCTACCTCTCAACTTCTATTCGGCTCGCCCGATCACACTTTCTGTACTTACTCCCCAAGTCAAGGTTTGCTTCAGGACATGTCTCAACCAGCGTTTAACCAACGGTTACCCTACACTGTCGATGCAACAGTGCAGTTGTTTACGATCCGTGACCCGCTTATCCAATGCATGTACGCTGTTGCCCTGTCGCAGTCGGTATTGCTTGATACCGTATATATTTAGTACAGCATTGCACTTGTTATTAATTAGGTGCATATAAACCGCGAATATTATCTCGATAGCTGAACGTTAGAACTAGTAGAATTCAAATCCGTAATTTATAATCGTCTAATCAATAATCGAACATACAAATAAATCCTGAACTCTTGAAATAAATAGTAGTGTGCAAAGGCATCGCCAAAGGGGGCAGAAGGTGCAGCCCCTCCTCCTAGAATTAAAAAAATGTAGCCAAATCCACAGAAATCAAAGTTCCGAGTTTACCCACATGACTCACAACTTTGATTTTTTTACATTTAACTACGTAAAAGCCCGAATGTGTACAATACTTGTTCTATTCCCAGCATTTCCTTCGAGCTGCAGTCTAAGCCATTTCAAAATGGAGTAATGTAAGGAATATGTTATTGAGAATATGTTTCAGGAACCACTTGTATTTATTTATATACATTTACGACACAAAACTCTACAGCTTCTACCGCATATATCATGGGGAGTGTTCAGCGGTATTGTTTGCACTTATAGCGCCAGCTGAATATAAGGCAGTCTAGGACGTAACGGGCTTGCTTAGAGTGAACGTATTTACTTTGCCTTACAGATACCCATGTTATAGTAGGTAACGTAAAGCGGCCCGAATCATCGGCGAACCAGCTCTTTCCTATCGCCTTGATCCTCTGGCATGCCGCAGAGATATGGGTTCACTCTGTATCTTTTACCGCATATATCATGGGGTGTGTTCGGAGGAATTGTTCGGTCTTATACCGGCAGCTGAATTTCACCATAGAACATGTCAACTAAATTTATACTTCCACCCTCATCACCTCGATGTCCTAAAGTCCACAACACTGCGCTTTTCTAGAAACTTTTTACAATTTCGCCTCGCACAATTTCTCTGTGGATTCACTTACCAGCTTCGGGGTTTAAATCCATTACATATAATCTGCCATATTAGAAAATACTTAAGATAGGAAGTTCATTATAAGAATGTTCATGAGAATATCAAAAGGGAAAGGTTTATTGATCCCAAAGTTGACATTTGTACCCGCCTCTATAACTATGGCGCGAACTTAGACTCTCTCTGATTCGCCAGCCGTGAGCTTTCTTTAGTGGCGAGGGGAACGCGCATGCGCATTAAAACTGCAATTCAAAATGGCCGCTGTAAATTAATCCCGTTCTATCCCTTCTTTGTCCATACTCCATTTAAAGTGACAGTTTGATAGATAGTGTTTTGTGATTGGTAAAAATTATAAAGGTACAATATTTGCATTGGTTCAAGATGTAAAGTAGATATTATGCAGGAGAAGGTAAAATCTAGCTAAATTTTACAATTAAATTAATATGATAAACTGCTTATTAATTTTGCAAGTACTCAACGTGAGAAATACTTGTTGTAAGTATAATTTTTTCTGACTATCAATAAACATATACATAATACAGCATAACTTATGAATCTCACATAGGTCTATGGTTAGAAAAGAAGTCTGTTGTCTAATATGATAAAAAAAAAAACAATGTATAGGCACGGAAAAATGTTGGAATTAGCAGCTGATGATTGACTTCTTAAATATTCTTTGACACGCGCTGAAGTGCTTATTCTAATTTTTTACCGAATAAATCCAGATAGGTAATCTTTCATAATGAAACACATTATAATAACTTAAACCTTATATTCAAAAAGATAATTTTCTCTTCCTATATTGTCGAGTCAATGTTACCATTACAAAATAAGTTCATGTACCTATACAACTGTTTTTTGAATTATACATTTAGCTAAAAAACACGACTTCATCGGCAGTGAATTTATCTTTTTGGAGACAAAACTTTTGTCCCTCGGGCTTCAAGAAATATTTTTAAAGGATTTTTCAAGTTGTGACCTTACCCAGGCGCGGAGCTACCCTGGTGGCTACATTGGGCATTCCTAACACCCAAATAGATTCGTGACGTCACACTTCCACGCTCTATTAAGATCGAAAGTCTGATAATATTATAAACAATGCCTTACAAAAAACAATGTATCCAAGTTACCTATATATTTTATACACACGTGGGGAAGAAAGTAAAGGTGCTTCTTTCGGCCTGATATATATATAGATATTTCCTTTGCAGGCGCGCATGCGCTTTATCGATTTTAAGCAAGTTCATACGCCGACTCGCATTTGGGCGAAATTCGGCCAAAAATTGAATGGCTCTGCTGACCACCTTTTTTGAAAGCTGGAACCGTGCCTGCCATTACCAAGGGATATAGGAATTTATTTTTACACGTTTAAATAAATTTATATTTTATTGAAAAAGTGACATACCTCGTAAACTATAATACAAGACACATTTTGAAGCAATAACTTATATTTTGCCATTATAACACACATTTAAAAACTACAAACGCCCAATCACGCGTCAACACCGTGTCTACACCATGACTAACCTGAATCTTTTATTGCTGAGCCCGGTGGGTCTCAACCCTAATTTTCATTTCAGTTCGGCGTAGCGGTTATAATAACCAACCAAGTGGTAGCTCAAGTGGACGCCGTGGGCGTTTTCCCCCAACGGTTGTCAGATTTACGGGCCATATGTCCTGCCCAATGCCACTTCAACTTGCTTATTTTGAGAGCAATGTCGGTGACTTTAGTTCGTCTGTGTATTTCTTCAAAACAGATCTTATCCCATAGCGAAACCCTGCGCATTGCTCTCTCTATAGCTTGTTGTGCAACCTTAAATTTGTCCAAAAGGCCAATAGTGAAGAATCACGTCGGTCATCACTGGCAACGCACATTGGCCAAATAGTATATACAATACAAGAACATAATTTAACCTTATTAAACAATGTGGGATACGCAAGAAATCCCAATCGGGTATATGTTATAATTAAAAAATGTAATAAAGTGTTAGCATAGTCTGTAGATTTCCTTAACGGTCGTGAGGCGTCGATGGCACGTAATGGAGCATTACACGTCTGGGACAATTTAGAGAGGCAATAGATCTCGTTGAAACAAAGACTTTTAAACGTTTCCGTATAGGTACTAATTTAGCTGACATTCTTTTAGTATTAGAATTAGCTGTGGTTTTATAAAAGTACCAACTGTAACCCTGTGATTTTATTAAGCTTTCGTAACAAAAAGTACCATTTGTTCTTCTCCAACGTGTAATCTACTTCTATACCTAAATTCATCAATATTGGTTGTTTAGGCGTGAAAAAGTAACAGACAGATTTACTATCACATTTATAATATTAGTATGGCTCTACTGAACTCGATTTTTCCCAAAAATGGAAGCCTGGGGCATTGTAGCTGTGGGGAGCTATTAAGCTATTTTTACAACATATTTTGATATGTAATAATTGCTGGAAGTCATTCCCAAGGATATTCAATTCCGAGGTCACTTCCAAGAGAAGGTTTTCTCTAAGATGATTGGCGTCCTCAATTAGGCGAAGGAGTACTTCAGGCCAACCCAACGCTTGCAACTATATAAGTGGCAAGTCCGACTTTGGACTCATGGAGTCCGACACATGGAGTGCTGCTGTCACCTGTGGCCGGGGGCCACATAGAATCAGCTGGTTTTTCTTCAGATCGCGCATTGTGAAGAAATGTTGGTTCGATCTGCATCTTTTACCTCGCGTATCACGAGAGGGGGTGTTCAGAGGCATTGTTCGGACTAATACCGGTAGCTGCATTCCACCATAGGACATCTCGCCAGAGCTAGAAATTGTTTTTATCCTCATCAACACGAAGTCCTAAAATCCACAACTGTGCGATTTCTTAGAAAATTCTTACCTAGCCAAATTTCGTTGAGGAATCAGTCACGAGATTTGGTGTTTTCTAATCGAGACGACATGTTGTGGACAGATGCTACAAGAAAAATGGCAGAGGGCCGTCTTCGACCGCGGACGTCGGCGACGCTACTAAGTGGGGCTAGCACTAGTGTACATAGTGAGCGAGATAATTTAACGAATTAGTATTGGATCTGTTGTATATGTAAATTTTGTTGGAGAAGAAGCAATTTGAAACTCGGTCCTGTACTCTGACTCTACTTTGCAGTGGCAAACAACACAGCACAATGATTCGCGTTCTCTTCGAAAAAATATCAATTAATATTTTAGGGATTTTAACAAAGTGTTTGCGAAAGGCAGGTAGAATTTTATGAAACTCTTCGCCTAAAGATAAAACCTCTTAGTCAACATTACCCAAACATATAAAAAGAATGGGAGTGTCTGTTTGTAAAGTCAAAATAAAATTATTTTAGTAAATGCATGTTATTACTGTCATAGGTGGGTACCTGATATAGGATATACGGTATCTAATAATACCTATATCAGAAAAAACGAGTTTAACCATTTTTGTCCGCTCCTTGATTTACTGATGATCTCTGAAACGGCTGCACCGATTGTAATGGAGCTTTCACTGAAATATCAGTAATCATAAAGTCACTTTACGAATAGAGTTTACCTTCTGAGGACATTTCGGTTTCGAAGCGGACCTGCGTTAAGGCACCACGGAGGTGGTTTAGCTTTCGCCGATTTAAAGCCATTTAGTTTCCCTGATTAAAATCTTTGAATCCAACGCGGATGAAGTCGCAAGTAACAGCTAGTATAATAATAAGATTGGGACAATTTTGCTGAATTCCCTATCTCCCATTATGACAGAACAAATTGGGTTGTCGTTTGCACTTGAACAATGTTTTTTTCTTTGGAAGTGACGGCCATGATACAGCAATTTATAATGGGCTAGCTGCCCGCCCGGTTTCGGACGTGTGAAATTGAAATGTATTAGCTACAGAGGAGGTCGTTGCTTAATCAGTGGCCGGCATTTGAGTCGATTGCTAGGCTAAGTAGCTCTTACCGCCGCCCGGTTATAGATGGGTGACACAATTTAACACTGGTTTTCCAAAAATATCCGACCTCTTCGTTTTGGAAGATACATAAAACAGTGCATACCGACTAAAGTCACTGAGTGATATTAGTCGTGAAATTATAGTGATGGCGATTCCAGGGATGACGTCAGATGGCAGTCGGTCATCTAAAACCGCCCCACAGCCAAATCCTCTGCAATTTAAGCGTACCCTGGTACTATACTGAGAAAACGCTAGGAAGAAGAAGAACATACTGAAAGCTACTGCTGCTGCTGACAGAGAAGAATATGCTGAAAGACTGCTGTTTCCCGTGACCTTCCGCGTAACCTTGCAAGAACCCTTATATCTTCTTAATCTGGCCTTATCAAAAACCCGTTTCTTAGCGGACGTCTCGTCATCATTTCCAGTCATTGATAGACCACTGCTGGACAAAGGCCTCTCTCCCACTTTTTCCCACTCTCCCCTATCCCGTCCCAATATCCCATAAATTTGTGGACTCTGTAAGTTAAAAATCGCCAGATCGATTTTGAAGCGACTTACACATACAGCTAGCTAAAGTTGCCCTCATAACAAAAACCCTGCTTTTAACTATTCCGATACTTTAAATATCTATTTATTTAATGAATACTCTATAACAAATTAAATTTTATAACCTATTCAATATAACAAGGTCTATAAGGCAGCCTTAGATCTGATTTCTAGAACGATAATCCTCAAATAGACTCACCGGGGCGTATTTCCTCATAATATATTACGGCTTCTGCGCAACTCAATCGCGGATTACGTGAAAAGAGCTCTGATCTCGATGATATTGGCTCATAAACCAAGACTCAACATGTTCCGTTTATACCTAATAAATTAGTACTACCGTCCATTTTAAAACCATTAGAGTGCGTCCAGTCTAAAAATGCACGCCCCGCCAAAGTATTCACCTCTACATAAAAATAAAGTGAAGACGCAATGCTCGCAAGCTCATTATAATTGGCGTTTAGTTGACCTTGTAGTGCGTGGTTGAGTTTGAGTTTAAAATAAAATCGCTTCACACATACAAGGAAGAGTATCATCACATATGACTTACGTGGACGGTGTAAAAAACCTCAGAACTTCCTTTAATATCCGGTATATTACAATGCAACTTCATTCTGGACCTATAAAGCTACATAATATATGTTTAACTATGTATGAGGAGGCCGTGGTCTAATCAGCATTGGAGTCGATCGCTGGGTTAAGTAGATTTGACTCCGACCGGGAGATAGATGGGTGACCCATTTTTTTATGTTACAAGCCACCCTGGGCAACGGACTCAGCCGGCTGAACATTCTTGACCACAACTGGCTCACCGGACTGTTCCTTACGAATCTCCCGGTGTTTTTTCCTGCAAAAATCATGGATCACCAAAACAGCCCTTCTCAGGGCTCACAAAATAAAAATAGTCCTTTTCAGGACTCATCAACTTCAAAAATTCCTGTTCATGGACACTATGTAAACACAAGACCCTACCAACATACCACGAACAGAGTTATTGGCCCCTTAGTTCGCATACTGCAGCTCAATATAGAAGGCTCATCAGAATCCAAGTGCGAATACCTAGCTAGACTAGCCTACGAGCATAATATTGATATCATATGCCTCCAAGAACACCATATTGCACAGGAACGAGATCTACCTCGGAGAGCCCATATCCAGGGCTTTAAGATGATTGGCTATACTCTTTCTTCTGCCCATGGCTCCGCAGTCTATCAGAGATGCTCACTTAACAACTGCAACGTTTCAAGTGCAACTGTCACAAACAACATAGAAATAATAGTAGCTCACGTTGGTTCTTTAAATTTGGTATCAGTATACAAGCCTCCCGGCGTAGCCATAACCAAGTCCACACTACCCGCTGTCTCCCATCCCGCTTTACTCATTGGGGACTTCAATAGCCATCATACGGCATGGGGATACTCAAAAAACAACCAGAATGGTGTAGAGCTTTTGGAATGGTCAGAAATAAATAATTATCACCTCATTTTTGACCCAAAAGGGCAAGTTCAAGTTTTCACTTCTGTCGGCACCCCTGGAGTGCCACTGTACTTTAAAAGATTGTCAGTGCCTATGCCGTTACACAAAATAATTGCAAGATAAAAAGTACCATAGTACTTTTTAGGGTTCCGTAGGACTACAAGGAACCCTTGTAATTTCGCTCTGACCGTCCATCCGTCCGTTGGTCTGTCTGCCCGTAAGGTGGTACATCCTAGATACACCTAGCTACACCCATTTGCAAACTATTAGACGTAGAGACTTGAAATTTTCCATGTTGGCAGAACATGCTAAAAACTCATTAGGAAAATTATCTCATCTCTCTCTCATATCTCATTAGGGGTACAAACAATAAAGGATCATTAATCTAGCTATATTAGCTAGATTTTACAGGGTCTACTCGTCGAAATAGGTCGAATTATTAGTCACTAAAACAACTTTGACATGATACCAAAAAATTAATTTTATAACATTGGTCACATAAATTACCAGAGGAGGTCGTGGCCTAATGAGTGGTCAGCAGTTGAGTCGATCTATGACATATGGAACTCTATGATACACGGGACTCTATGACACACGGGATTGTATCACACATGGGACTCGATGACACACGGGACTCTATGATACACGGGACTCTATCACACACGGGACTCGATAACACACGGGACTCTATGACACACGGACGTCTGTACCTAAGGTAGATAACTTAATGTCTGTTAATATGATAAATTAATGTTAACAAACGCTTATATAACACATACTTAAAGAGGATCACTGTCCACTGCGCCAACGAGCCATTTGCACATATATTTAAAGGAATTTTCATCAGCTAAACATATATGATGGAACTGAATTAGATGTACTCCAGATTAGTTCTAGACAGGATTTGGCATACATTTTCGCAATCCAAACATTAGCCCTATTGACAGACATTCGTTCGACCGTTTACGATTGTTATTCTTGATTACACAAAACACAGCTGTTACGCATCTGTTAACTGGTTCTTATTTTTTTAATTCATTTCTCTAAGATTTGAGAGAGGGCATATGAGTCGAACGCTAGGTTAAGCAGTCATCCCGCGGCCGAATCATATGGGTGACCCATTATTACTGCATTTATTTATTCGATTCAATTGCACATGTCAATAGATAAATGCCACCCCGTAAGACATAACAATTTTGATAGAGAAAATTATCATCGAAACTAATTTATCATAATTATGTAGTAGTTTATTATAATATAATTTTATAAAATGTTAAAACTTGTTGATGTCAAGGAATATGTAGGTTTTAACTTGTTTAACATTTTTTTAAATATTACAAGGGGCAAACGAGCAGACAGCAGGCAGCTAAGTGCCTACTGATGGCCATGTACATCTGTACGACCAGGAAGCGTTGCCAACCTTTAATGACGAGTTTAGGCCACCGGGAAGTCTCACAAACCGAACGAAACGCGACAACAATACCATCACTTGACGGTGAAGGAATATTTATAAAATTTTGAATTGTGCACAGGCAATCTGAGTTTTAAAGTGTAGGAGGAACGCAAGAGTTTTTTTTTTTTGTAACTAAATTAGGTTTTTGATAAAAAGACAAACGAGTAATAAAATATCATTAAATTAACATTTCAATATCATTCATTGCTTCATTAACTATAATTAAAATACATAATTTGTTACTATAATGTCGTTTTTATTCGTAAGTGACAAAACGTTTTATGTGATTTCCCGAAAAACGGTTTTTTTGAGTTAGGTCAGTTTACGATTATATATTTAATTTTTTTGTGTCTATCGAGCTCCAAATTTCTAATCAAAAGATATTATATAGACGAATGGCCATCCATCCTACATTATTAAGACATCCGAGCATCACTCACTTATTCCATCCAATCACATCAATTTACAACAATCTATCCTCTATTTTTATGGACCAGAGGATCACCCACGCATTCCTCTTTCCTTTCTGTCACCCCAGAGGATCACCCACATATTCCTCTTTCCTTTTTATCGTCCCAGAGAATCACCCACAAATTCCTCTTTCTTTTCTGTCAGTCCAGAGGAAACAGTTTGTTTATAAAGCTCAAGGTAGAAGGTGTGCAAACTTTCGCCCCTTTTCCACCCATTCTTCACCTTCGTACAGGGGGTGGGATAACCGCGACCTCCCTCTCCATGCCTCCTTTATCGAGATGACGCATTCGCTGACAGTAGCCCCCTTATTCCAACCCATCTCACAATCAAACATCGTGAAGTATTTGCTAGCCTACTATTAGCAGTAATACAGGTGTCTATGGATTGGTTTTTCTAGATAGCGTTATCCCGGTCTAGTACCAGGATCCGCTTAAATTGCGAAAGATGTGTCTGTGGGGCGAGTTAAGATGACCGCATGCCGTCTGACGTCATCCCCACAGCCTCCACGATCTCTACAATCTCTCAACTGACTAATACACATTTCAGTCAGTGAAATTAATCGGTACCCACTGATTTACGTGCATTCCGGAACACGAATGAAGTCGGATATTTGAAAACCAGAGTTAGAATGGGTCACCCATCTATCACCCGACCGCTGTAAGAACTGCTTAACCTAGCGATCGCCTCAAATGCCGGCCACTTATTAAGTCATGACCTCCTCAGTGTGTCATGTCTATAGACATTAAGATTCTCACGTCTGTAGATTGTTCTAGTTGGTTTTACGTCTTAAATTCATGGCTGTCATAAATATGGAATTTAAAGATGTTTAATTTTTTATTAATTCTATTTCAGATCCCTAAATACTTAATAGACTAAGTCAACTTATCGTTGGCTCAGCCTTCACCTTCACTGTCTAACCGTAACTTAAAGATTTCTCGCTCGTAACATTCATTCTTATGTCCAGCGGAGTAATTCCTGAGATTAGCGCGTTCGAGCAAACAAACAAACTCTTCAGCTTTATATATTAGTATAGATTCGGGTGTCTCTGACGTGGCTACCGATGCTCATTACGGGGGGCCTGTGTGTGGGGGTGGTTTGTCTGCTACCACTAGACTCAGTTGATAACCCACCGATACTTCTTGTGTCTTCCTCTGTGGTAAGGAAACATTTATCTTAATAATTTAATACTTTTATTATATAGAGCCTATTTGTACGCAAATTTGTGCGAACTCCGAGGGCGGACTTGTGTTCATTAGTCAAAGACCAGTAATTTAATATATTCATTATAAAACAAACACATTATATACAATCACAATCACCGCAACAAAAACCAATTCGTTTCACCGTGCAGTGTACATTCGAGGAAGGTACATTAATACAAAAAGTAAGTAATGGCGGGAATAATAAGTAGGAACTTCCTTTTTAAACAATACGCTAAAAAAAGTTAATTCATTTGCAGCAATAGACGTGAAGCTATACAGGAAAGGATAAAGGAAATTCATAAAACATAACCTATATAATACTTGTGTAGAAAAAGTGCGTCAGCGCCAATTCACGATTGAAGTTTGCTCCTTACATAACATGTAACGTTTGATTTTACTTCCCATAAATATTCATATCCAGGCATAAATAACCAATTCTTAGTTGCGTTGGGCAAAGGTGGGCCAATATTATGACATTATGGGCTCTCATCAGTGAGCGCCAATGACCAAGTAGGCCGAGGAAAAGGTAACGACATGACTTGAATGCCTTTGCGGGAAAGAAGTTGATTCATGTAACCTTGTCAGACAACAAAAATCCCTTTCCATCTTCAAAAGTCGTCTGAATGATTATTATTTAAAAATTTAAATTTAGTACATATGTATGTATATATGTCATATATGTATGTATATATTATATAGTATATTATATTTGTATTATAGGTAGGTATATATAGATATACCATTTATGTACTTTTTCCTTATATTATCATGCACTGTCCATTTAGTATATTACAAAAATTCCTTTCGCCAAAGGTTGTCTGTTAAGAGATTGCATTAGGAATAGGACCGCCTTTACACGCGTATTTATAGTTTTAAAGTTAAGTTAGTAATTTATGTTGTAAACTGTATTAACTGCGTGCAATAAAGATTTTATCTATCTATCTATCTAATGGTCTATGATGGGGGAGGCCTTTGCCCAGTAGTGAAATTTTATAGGCTCATCAAAAAATGAAGTAAACATTACAATATTGTGTCCGTAAAGGGGCAATTAGCATTCGCCCTGCCTTACAGTAAGCTGCAATTGTAGCTTATATACGTTTGAGTTTAATATCATTGGAATTCAGCGAATTTTAGGATTGTAAGTTCAAGAAATTAAGTACTTATACTTACCATTGGCTTCGTCAGTTCCGAGCTTAGAGAAGAAACCCACGAGGAATGCTAAAGTATCTTGATCGAGATTGAACCTCAGCGGTAGAAGCGACACTTTTAGGCAGCACTCCTGAGCTGGCACAGCTGCGTCAGCCCGCAGCGGCCGCCCCGGGCGACTCCAACAAGCCCGGATTCGAAGATCTTCCTTTGCGGTGGTTGAGCATATCGACCTTCGCTTCCACCATTCATTCCTCGCCGAAAAGCCTTCCACCTTGGTGTGCCTTTCCCACATTATATATTTGGAAATTCAGCGTGTTCAAGTGCAATTATGTATTTATTATTATTATTATTTTAAAAAAATATTAGGAATACTATTTAGGTATGTCTAATATTCCCTTTTCTCCCTCCTACTAAGCTTGTATTAGGAGTGGGTGCGACAATACCCCAACGGCGGTGGGGTTTAAACCGGGTACCTTGCGGATTAAAGTCCATACCTTATACCGTTTAGCTATTGAGGCTCGAAATTAGGGCTTATTTTTAAACTGATAGTGTAAAATGTTATTTTAGCCT
Source organism: Charaxes varanes (assembly GCA_024363005.1). Classification (NCBI taxonomy): domain Eukaryota; kingdom Metazoa; phylum Arthropoda; class Insecta; order Lepidoptera; family Nymphalidae; genus Charaxes; species Charaxes varanes. The sequence goes on along the minus strand of JANCMC010050420.1, from coordinate 3,494,857 downwards.
TTCGTTGGATTTGTGAGAGGTTCCGGTGGCCTAAACTCCTCTTTAAAGGCCGGCAACAGCGAGCCTTCTGGCGGTGCGGTCCGTGGGCGTCGATAATCACTTAGGTGATGAACCGCCTTCCCGTTTGCCCATTGTAGTATTAAAATATACATATACTAGTTGTTAGCCGCGAGTATTAAAATATACATATACTAGTTGTTAGCCTGCGTAAAGTTAGGTAAAGAATTTTAGCGTGACGATATATGGCCTAGCCTATACCGATAAATGGTCTATTCAACATTGAATCAATTCAAATCGGAAGAGTTTGTTTGCTTGAACGCCCTAATCTCAGGAAGTACTGAGGCGATTTGAAAAATTCTTTCAGCTTTAGATAGCCCATTTATCGAGGAAGCCCTATATATCATCGCGCCAAAAAAATTTCACCTAATTTTAAGCGAAGGAAGTAGCAAGTAAAAACTAGCAAACTATAATTGCGCCCAATTTCATACACTTACAACAATTTTTGTAATATGGTACCGAAGGTTTTTATTTCACGTGTTAATATATAGTTAACTAGTCAATACGGCCGGTATCGAACTAAGCGCAGGTAAATAAATTGTATTTTAGACTAGCTGTTTCCTTGATGACGCCCTTTTGAAAATTCCTTTCTTAGCGGACGTCTACTAACTATATAATACCACTTTGCCAAGTTTTATCATAGTACGTCCCGCGGTTTTCAAGATTTCGTGTTAGGTGACCTTTTGCTTTTATATATAAAGATAAGGTGAGGTAGGAAAATAATACCGAAGCGAAGTGATGGAATAAATGTCTATATAAATTCCAGCCATAAAAACTGTACCAGTTGACGAGATTTAAAGAATTCCTATTGCAGAAATATTGCAATCCTTTATAAGATAACTTATGCTACCTACCGTTTTATAGACTAATATGAAAATTAACTATAATATTATATTATAAATACTATATATTACTATGATTAAGTGAAGTAAATGTGCAAATGTCCATGGGCGCCGGTAGGCACTTCGGTGGCTACTGCATGCTCGTCTGCCCCCTTGTAACAGCAAACCAGCAGGCGGTTCAGGTAATTGGTAATGCATGCGTTGCCGGTCTTTAATGACGAGAATAGGCCGCCCGGAAGTCTCACAAACCGAACGAAACGCGACAACATTGCCACCACTTCACGCTGACCTTATGTGAGACAAAGGTACTGGTACCGAGATGCGCCAAACCAATTCAGCTGCAAACCAAAAGGACGGCAGGCGTGGCGCTACCTCATAACAAACCAACACAAAGGTTTTAACGCTAATTAATCATTTTCATTTAAGGTCTTCGTTGGTCTTAATTTAAATTATTTTTCTTTTTTTTTTTTCATTTTCACTTAAGACGCTTGGGCCACATTCCGTACCGGTGCAAATATTATAATAACTTCTTAAACACTATTGGTCTAATCTGAATATAGTCAATCAAATGTCAAATATATGACTCAACTTTAAATACATTGAACCATTTGAAAATAAGTAAGAACATACGCACTAAGCACGCACTTAAACATACACACATTTGACACATCAGGAAGTGAAAATCCTGGCGTATGGGACAATACATAAGCGCAAGCGGTTAGCTCATTTTTATTACTATTTTTTTTCAAGAATTATACTATATTTAATTAGAGGTAGTGCCACGCTTGTAGCCGAATTGGTCCGGTGCATGCGGATATCAGTACCTCTTTCTCACATGAGATCGGCGTAAACTGGCGGCAATGCTGTCACGTCAAGAGATGGTCGCGTTTCGTTCGGTTTGTGAGACTTCCCGGTGGCCTAAACTCGTCATTAAAGGTCGGAAGGCCGGCAATGGCAGATGTCCATGGGCGTCGGTAGGCACTTAGGTGCCTGCTGCCTCCTCGTTTGCGCCTTGTAACATAAAAAAATAAGTTATTTAACAAATTCCTTTATAGCGTATCAGATACGGAACTTTTCTGTGCGCGTCTTGACACGCTCTTGGCCACTTTATTATTGTTCTATTTGACAATTATTAATACAGTCGTTATGATTACGGTTTGATATCATCCTATAGTAAAACTTATACATGTGTGTGTAAATCATTTGGTATTGGTGTGCGTGAGGTTTTATTCAATAATTAGCATTCGCACACCTTATTCATTTATACTCTTTATTACATAGAGTTAGTATAGTACACCATCAAAAAACACATAAGATAAGAAAACATACAAACGAGAAAAGAAAGACTACAAATGGCGGCGTTATCACTAAAGAGCGATATTCCTTTATATTAAATCTAATTGCGCCAAAATTTCATACGTGCAATACTCTTTAGATGGTAGCGAAACTTTTTCCTTCACTTATTAAGGGCCATACGGACAGGGGATTCGCTTAAGTGACCGACACTCTCTGATAACTACACTACAAGAAGGCTCGCAAAGGCGTTGCCAACCCATTCGTTCAGATCTTCAAGGCATTCAAATTAAAATTTTACTACATTAAAAAGGTTAAATATGTCTCTTTTGGAACGACTAGCACGAATACTTCGAAGCCGAGTCGAAGATTCGACTTTGAAAATTCGTGCTGGACGCACACCGGACCCCCCACAATATCTACAATCTCACGACTAATATCATTAATCGGGTCCCACTGTTTACGTTCTGAAACACGGAGGAGGTATTTGAAAACCAGCGTTAGAATTTGTCACCCATCTATCACCCGGACTCGGTAACAACTGCTTAACCTAGCGATCGACTCAAGTCGGGCTCTTCGATTAAGCTACAACCTCCTTCATCAGTTATTTTATGTTTCTCCTAAGAAGTTATTAGGGGATTTCCCGCGCGTCGGTGCGCGAAAAAGCGCGCGCGTCGTCGTCCGGCGTGCGGCGCGGGCGGGTCATCAGTCGTTGCGTAACGCAGACGTCAACAGCGCTACACGTCGTAATTGTCGAAAACGACAAAAACCCGCGCTCGTGAATGGGACGCCCCGAACCGGGGGAAAACGATAAAAACGACGCTCCATATTCGAGAAATGATTACAAAACGACGAGCGGAGAAAAGGAGCGAGACTGCGCCCGCGCCTCCACTAAAAAGAGACTATCTCACCGAAGCGTGAATGAAAAACGCGCGGCCGCCTAACCGTAATCTTGCGCTTATTATATTCGTTTTGGAGTCGGCTCGGTTTTTTTTACGATTATTTGCTCTTATTAGTGGCGTTATTTTATTCGTTTAACGCGCGTCGTATGTAGGTCAGGAGGTGTGTGTTTTTTGGTTTTAGTCGGCAAGGCCGCGGTCGTGTCGCGGCGCGTACCGTGCGGTAATGCCTGCGGTTCGGACGCCATTGACTGCGCGAACGCATGGCCAAGTACGTTACATTGTTCTTTATTACTTTATTTTATTTCAAACTTTGACAACACGGCGCGAATCCCAGTTAGTTCTTTTCACAATTTTGTTTAATTTATTTTCAGCTATCTAACTTTAAATATTTCAAGATTTAAACTGCTGTTATTAGGGACGAAATACATATAAACACGTTAATAGTAGTAGAAGCGCTGTAATTTTACTTGTAACAATTAACAAATACATCCGAATCAGTTTAGTGGGTCAACAATCGCATCATCTTAATTGGTTTTCTCACGTGTGCTATTACAGCTTTCATTTAGCTGAAGAATAAACTATTTTCATTTTTTTTCATTTCAAAGAAACAAAAAATGCTCGTTTGCCTCTTATTACATTAAAAAAAAAAACAATCATACGACATGCCTGATGAAAGCAGCTACCATTCTTACTAATATTATAAATGTGAGTAAGTCAGTCTGTTACCTTTTCACGCCTTAACCGCTGAACCGATTTTGATGAATTCCGGTACAGTGATATATTGGGCCTTGGAGATGGACATAGGGTACTTTTTGTTGTGTAAATGAAATTTGAAAGGGCGTGAAATAGAAATCGAAAGTTTGTATGAAATTCAAAGAAAACAACGCGGCCGAAGTCCCGGGTTGAAGCTAATAATAGACTATACTTTTCTTTAGTATATAATATAGTCTATAGATACTGTATTCTGTACATAGTGTACTGCTTGCAAGTTTAATTGGCATTAACTCTCACCTTACTACCCTATTCCCGTTTCTGTAGAACCTCAGTAGCTCAATGGTAGACGGGATGCACTGTAAACCACAAGGTTTAAATCCCGACGCCGTTGGGTATTATCGCACCCACTCCTATCACCAGCATTTAAGCCACTTAAAAAGTAGGTACCTATTCTTAATTAAAAGTGGCCAAGAGCGTTTCAAGGCACGCTTATATAGAAGGGTTCCGTATCTGATACCCGATAAACGTATTTGTTAATTAACTTCAAAAGTTTTCCTTATCAGTTTTTAGCGTGTGTCTACATCTAAAAGTTTTTCCAATGAAATTTTGAAAAAAGTTTGAGTCTCTTTATCTAATACTTTGGAAATCCTAGGAGGGACTATCTTGAGGGCGGACAGACAGACGGACGGACAGAGCGAAACTTTAAGGGTTTCTTGTAGGACTAGTAAAGAAGCTCTGTTGATTAAGCAATTGCTTAGAACATCACGTTTTAGGGGGAACCCTAGTCATGTTTATCTACAGATATACATATGTATATAGAGAAAGAGAAAAATAAAATCTTATATATATATGTATATGTACAGTGAGATGCTCCAAAAAAGTTAGAAACCTCTCAGCATTTTCGCCTCTAATAAACACGTTCATTCCTTAAAGGCCGGCAACTCATCTGCCCTCGGGTGTTGCAGTTGTCCATGGGCGTCGGTTGTCACTCAGGTGAACCGCCTGCCCGTTTGCACCTTGTTTTTTTAATGTATTTTTTCTTCTTTTACATCTATTTCAGAGGTATTTATATATTTTTGTAAGACCACAATGTTTTTAATAAAGAACTAATGATCAATAGTCAAGCCCTAGCAGAGTAGAGGAAGGCGTCAAGCCCTAGCAAACAGACAAAACCAACATGCTCATTTATATACATAATATATAATAAAATATATAAAGCTGCAGACTTTGATTGTTTGATTGCTTGAGCACGCTAATCTCAGGAACTACTGGAACGATTTGAAATATTTTTTTCGTGTTTGATAGTCCATTTACCGAGGAAGGTTAAAATTGAATCCAATTTTTTTCCTAATTTTACGCGGCCAAAGTCGCGGGAACAGCCAGTAAAACATAAAAAAGTGTTATTTACACCATTACAACTAAATAAAAATGTTTGGCGGGATAAACTCTGGAACCATTGAACCGATTTTGGTGAAATTTGCCTCCATGTGTAATTTGGTCTAACTTGAAAGAATTTATATTATGTATTACTGAAAGCTGTATTCGTCTTGTATGTAAATACACTCTTAAATTCGCCAAATTACCTTTGAATGTGTGATTTACAAACCGTACATACAATGGTTTATTCAAGTCCATCGTGAGTATATAACATATATGCACGCTCGGACGCAGTTCGCCACTGCTTCTTAACGCATTTAGTCATCGTTCCCAGTAAAAAGTAAAAATAACTTTGACCAGACTCTGCATCTCAGTCTCAAGGCCAAATCCTGCCTCCTATCGAGCGAGACGCATATACACAATTAACGGTAGCGTGACAGAGAAGGACGATTAGTGTCTTCGTCCTTTGAAAAGGGAAAGTGGTTGTTGGGGCACTGGCGAGAGTGAGATGAAAAAATCACCGAAGGGCAGAGCGGGACGCGCTGTGCTGGATCTCGTGGTTGGGACAGAGATGCAAGATAGGAACCGGTTAATTTTGAAGGGCTCGCGGTCCACGCTGATGCTGCTAAGGCTGGCTGTTTATGATTATGTATTGATTCCAACTGAGTTATGATGCCTCGGTAACAAAGTTACGAAGAAAAAAAGCTTTGTTTTGCTGGGTCAAGTGGCAGGTTAAGTAAAATGCGTGAAAACCTACTTTGTTTGCACATTAACCCCAGTTCCCAAGTATTTCTTCCTGTGCAGTCTCCATAATCCAGATCTAGTGCCCTTCTTAGATCGTTTATATTTAATTCGGGTTATACTCAAAGCATACCCGAAATGCCAAAAGTATGATTACTACGACTGGTTCGTTCGCGAAGTTGGCAGTGACCCTGTTTTCCGCTCCGTGGGTTGTGGGTTCGGTCTCCGCCTTCAGTCTGGGTGAATTATCCATTTGTATGTATTTATATATTGGCTGCTTTGTGCTTTAGAGCAAGTCTTACTTGGTTAAACATTTTTATTTATACAACAAGTAGCACCTTAGGGTCATTCATAAATTACGCCACCCGAATTTTACGCCTGTTAACCTGCCCCCCTTGGTGTGACGTCACATATTTCTCAATTTTATACATGCACTTAAAAAAAATAAAACAAAACAGTAGTTTCACTTTTTTTTCAATCTTGTTATTTTTTTTAATTTTGACGTGTGACCTCGTAAAGCCTTTGACCCGCCTGCCCATCGTCACACAATGTCACATATTTGTGACCACCTCCTTTAAGGTGTGACGTAATTTATGGACGACCGTTTAGTGACTAAGGACGCCTAAGGACTACTGTACTACTAGGAGAGTTGCAGATGTGTTGCCGGCCTTTGTGAAATGAATATACTATTTTTTTCAGTTCTTTAGTCGTATCTATTCGGAAACACCGGAGTTAACATCTGGTTCTACATAATTTTTCTTTAGAATGGCCCGTTGGCGCAGTGGGCAGTGACTCTGCCTTCCGCTCCAGGGTCGTGGATTCGATTCCCGCCTCGAGTCTGGGTGTATTATCTATATGTATGTATTTATATATTTCTAAAAAATAGCTCGATTTTGTATATGGTGATATTAATAATAGTATATTATTAATCTATATATTAATGCTTGAGGAAATTCGGTACCATTTTACGAAAATTGCGCGGACGGAGAAGTATGAAATATGGCTCAAATATAGTTTATATAGAGAAAGGTGTATGTATGCTGACATTTTTATAAAATATGCATTATAAATATAAAAAATTTTTAAAATAAAACCTCACGCACACTAATACCAAACGATTTATACACACATGTGTTATATTTTACTATAAGATTGTGTCAAAGCGTAAAAATATTAATTGTCAAAGATTACAACGTCATTCTACATAGAGTTAAAACTTTGTATATAGCTTTAAATACGCATATAGTACGCAAATCTAAAGATTTGTGACCGAATTTCGACCACCAGGCTATCTCTAGCACATTTAACTACATTTAATGCTTGTACTAAGTCTATAAAAAGGGGGGTGCCATTGCATATTATTACCGTCGGCGCATCCCGCGGAGTGCAGTGCACAACTCCCCGCGGACCGCCGATTCGCGGGATCGGGTCAGCCGAGCTCAAGGTCAGGGGAACATGGACAGAGAAACTGTGGAGATGGAGCTTTGATTATTCTCTCTTTTATAGTACTTTTTAGGATTCCTTGCAACACTACGGAACCATAATAGTTTCGTTTTTTCCATCTGTCGGTCCATCCGTCGCGTCCGTCTGTCTGCCCGCAAGATGGTTCCCCCCTTGGATTTTCAAGCTATTAAACGTAGAGACTGGAAATTTTCCATGTCGATAGAACATGCTAAAAACTCATTATGAAAATTATTTTGGACGAAATCGGATAACAACTTTTGAAGCTATTTAAGAAACACGTTTATCGCGTATCCGATACGGAACCCATCTTCATAAGCGTGTCTTGACGCTCTAGGCCAATTTTGTTTCTTAAAAGATTGTTCCTGTAATGTATTTTGTTTGTATAACTCATTCTAATTTAAGTAACCCCTTTCTTTTTGATGTTACTGACAGACATATTTTCTAGTATATGTTTTGTTATGTACTGTTTGGAATACTTTAGTAGAATAAATAAATTTTCTTTCCTTCTTCAAATCTATATTGTGTTATAGTTTACAGCAAAGAGTATAGATACATTCATTAATCAAAAATTGCGCATCCAAAAAGGGCATTTATTATAAGCGAGTCTACTAACTCGTAATTTATGAACTTTTTTTTTGTTTCGTTTTTTAAGAATACTAGGAATACTTTTTAGGTATGTCTAATATTCCCTTTTTCCCTCCTACTAAGCTTAAATTAAAAACTTGTATTAAGAGTGGGCGCGACAATACCAACGGTGGTGGGGCTTAAAACCGGAAATAATTTGAAAAGGTTATGTGTGTGTCTTTTAATTTAATTGGTTAAATTGCAGAGACTCCTATCGTGTGATTGCTAAGGGTTCGCGTGACTGAGTTCTGGAACGGAACTGTCTGATGCGCCATCGACACGACAAGAAGAAGAAGAACCCACATATCAAGCAAAAAAACATATTCGAAGGCTCATCAGAAGAGGCACAGAATATGGAAGAATATAGAAGTTATCATATATCATCTTCTATATCCGGGTCAACTTAGACAGCACGTGCATGTATCGGATTTATCTCGTTGCAGAGGAGGGAACCAAGGCAGTGCCTGGGTCTCGCAACCTAGATTTAGGTTTAAGAGATCTCTTTAAAGTGAAGTTGACATTTTAAAAGAGACGAATTTCTTAGCAATACTCCAAGGATTGACTATGCGGGTATTGAGTCCATAGTATTGTAGAGGAAGGAATCAAGTCAGTGCCTGGGACATGCGATCCAGGTTTAGGTTTAAAAGATCCCCTCAAAGTGCCCACTAACACTCACCTTCACTGCCCAACCACTTCCAATGTGTATTATCCTATAATGATATCCTCCTTTTAGCCTTCAAGATGGTGATGACCAGTGGTCAATCAATCTTAAGTCTTTTTAAATTATTATTCAAGGTTTTGACAGGTGGGCGGAATATAATAGGGAGAGAAGTAAAACGTTAGTGGTCAAAAGAGATAATGCTGGTACTCTCAATCGCTACATATTATATTTGATTCAAGTAGGGCAAGGCAGTTTTGGTACATACATAACACACACACACACACACACACGCACAAACAATTTCACTTACACAATGTACAGGATGACTGGTGAAACACTTAGAATACTTAAGGAGTGTACTCGGTACCCGATTTTCAATTGAATTATGTAATAAAAATAGGTACTTAATTTTTGACCATAACTTAAAATCAATTAAAGTAAGCTCGAAAATGCATTTCGAAGTGTTAACAAACTGGTCAGGTATAAAAATATTTAATGACGGCTTTCAGTAGGAATTAAAAGCGATAATTGATATCGCGTAAATAAATAAAATAATTCAATATTTTTTAGGGTTCCGTAGTAGTATTACAAGGAACCCCTATAATTTCGCTCTGTTCGTTCGTCCATCCGTCTGTCTGCCCGCAAGGTGGTCCCCCCCCTCATGCATTTTCAAAGTATTAGACGTAGTGACTTGAAATTTTCCATGTTAATAGAACATGCTAAAAACTCACAAGGAAAATTATTTTGAACGAAATCGAACAACAACTCTTGAAGTTATTTAACAAGTCCGTTTATAGCGTATCAGATACGGAACCCATGAGCCATTATTACTATTATTATATACTTAATGACATGAACATATAAACAAACCAGCAAAAAAATCTGTAACGAAAATAAACACCGCCAGTAAAAAACTTGGTTACAATTGTAACATTGTATAAAAGGGGTTTTTACTAACTTCAGTGGGTTTGCTTTAATTTTTTTAGCTGAATATTCTAGAATTTTATTTATGAGTTTATTATTTGTAATTATTTATATGCCATCCGTCGTAAGACAGCGAATACACGTCGTCCCCTATTCCGTAGCCCTCCTGGAATAAAGTCAAATATGCACATTAAGTACATGTTACATTAAAACGCGGAGAGAGTCTCCAAACTTTTATTTTATCTATTCATTTAATTAAGTACGCCAACAGCATGTTCACAAACTATTTTTTATCAAAATAGTGCAACCTTTCATGGTCTCTGTGACAGGTCTTTTATAGGCATAAACAACACACGTATGCAAACTTTAAAAAAAAATATAGTATATTTTTGCGCTATTAGTCCAGGCGATTGTGGCAAGGGAATTTATATGTATAAGTATACGGGAATATAATACGTGAACCGAAAACTTTAGGTACCATTTTACGAAAATTGCGCGGACGGAAGAGCATGAAATTTGGCACGTTGTCGTTCATATAGAGGAAGGTGTGCGAATGCTAATATTTTTTAATAACGTGCAATATTAATGTATTAAATTATTAACATAATACCACACGCCCACCAATGCCAAAGGATTTCCACAATTTACACACACATGAATTGGATGACGTCAAAACGTAATCGTGACAACCGACTGTTATATTGTCAAATTAATTTTTTAAATGAATATAATAATATATATCGTTTTACGCAAAAATTGTGGTTCCTGGTTCCTGGTCTAGTTAATATGTGTTAATAAATTCTAGGAAACAAAATTGCAGGAAGCTTTAATACTAATGCCATCTAGAAATGCTAGCGATACCTTGTGGTACCTAAATTTTTCCAAAAGGTATCGCACATATCTGTCTTTGATTGATAGTATAATAACACAAATATAGCGGATGAGAAGTAAATTTTTTTCAGTTAACCTGTTTTGTCCCACCGCTGGGCAAAGGTCTCCCCCAAAACCCTGCATTCATCTATGTCCTGTGCCAATACTATACCATGATTTTGAAACATCCCAAATTCGTCGCCATCGCGTTGGACGGCGACTGGTAGGGGACATCCACGCTGTGGAGACCTTTGCACACGTAATCAAGTAGGATTAAATAAATAAAAAATAGATATGAAATAAAATAAATATGTAAAGTAAATAGATGTGATATGGAGAAAAGTAGATATGAAAATAATTCCTCAAACAAACCGACCCTGTAAAATAAAATATAAAAATAAATAAAAATACATATACATATAAAGTACTATATGACAAACGGACGTCTGTTCCTAAGGTAGACAATTAAATGCCTGTGTAACAGACGCCTGTTATACACATTTTATTTTTGTAGCAATATATAAATACATATATAGACATTACACCCAGACTCGAGGCGGGAATAAGAATTGTAATTGGGGGTATTATAACTATAAATTATTGGGGATTTTTAGGGTCTTATATTTTAATAATTAGACCTCAGATTTTAAGCAACGAGGAAGAAGAAGAATCTTCCAGGTACGAGAATGCATTCCAAGAAGTTTATCAGTTTAGCTTTCATAATTAGAAGAAGAATCTGAAATTGTAAAGATCTGAGTTGAGAATCATTGATTTTTCTTCTCTACTTATAGTGATATATAGTCATACATCGAGTGTTTAGGTGGGTGTAGAGTATCTTAAAACTTGTATGCTGCACAAGGATCCCACTGTAAATCATTTATATGCATCTTATGTAAATCAAGCGTATGGAATCAATTAACTTTTGACACTTGCCAGTACAATATATTTAAAAAAAAACTCACCTAACTCCGCATAGCATAGAGCCCCGATCATAGAAATAATGCCAGACAGTATCCACACGATTAGTGCCATTCCTTTCGAGCCTGAATGCTTCAAGGCCGACATGGGGGATGCGAAAATGCCAGACCCCACGATGACCCCCACGATAATGGCCACTCCATTTATCAACCCCAATTCCTTCTTCATCCTCACCCCCTCAGTGGATTTTTCATCGCCCTTTTCACCAGCGTCCATCGTCTGGGGAGACATCCCCTCTGAAGCCGATACTTGAGACATTTTTACAATTGAATAAAGCAACAGTAAGTCAATCAGTTCTCATTGAAGTCTCGAGTCGTCTTTTATGGAATACTCAACTGGCACAGGTACTTTAGTCCATACATTTCGGTGCAAAATCTGAGGTTCCGTCATTCAAATGTTGCATCACACGTGAAAATTTCGCGGGAAACACCACGTGTCATACAAAACACCATAACCGCAATTTTGTCCTGATAAAACTATAGCCGGCTAACAGCTGGTGATAATGTACACTTGACATACACTAAATTTATTTAAAAAATTGTAATTTATTAAACATTTAGTAATATTAAATGTTAACTATTCTATTACACCACGTTTAGGCTTTATTAAATTATTTTATGACAGAGTTTATTATTGTTGTAATAAGTAATTTAATATTTTATGATTTATATTCCGCCAACGATCGGAAATGCGGCGCGACGACAGAAAACACACGTTCAACGGTCCCCGTCCCCACTTTACTATTCATTTTATCTTATATCCAAGTTAACCACGAGCCCGACAGTCTACTACCGTGACTCAATAGCAAAAACGGCGTAATTAGGGTAACAATAGCGATCAATTCGCAGTCGTAATACCACGATGTACGGTTTCATTTCGGTTGGCACGAAACATGTAGATTTCATTGCCAAGTTTGAAGAACGGGTTTTAGTCGTCCCTTTCACGCGTCTACTAACCACGTGTGCGAGTAGCATACTTTTATGGGTATCCTTTTAGTATTGATAACATCCTGCGTTGTGATAAGACTGAGATGAATAAAGATACTTGTTGTCATGTACAGGATATAACCAATTCATTTATTGGTCTACAAAGGGGTCAATGACAGTAATAAGCCTGACACATATGGTGATTGGGTTCGATTCCCACCTCGAGTCTGGGTGTATTATCCATATGTATGTAATTATATATTTCTAAAAAAAACATATTTTTGTATAACAAGTGGCTGTTACCTATAACATAGGCATTAAGTTGTCTACCTTAGGAATAGATGTCCGTGTGTCATATAGTCCTGTATATATTTATTATATTTATAAATATTCAAAGACGCTAAGCTAAAGAACTAACAATGGAGCTTGAACTATATATTTGTAGAAAGTCACGCCAAGGTGGAAGGTTTTCGGTGAAGGATGATTGATGAAGTCGGGAGCGAAGGTCGATATGCTTAACCGCCGCAAAGGAAGATGTTCAGTCCGGGCTAGGTGGAGTTGCCCAAGGTGACCGTGCCTCCCTTACACTTGTTCTACGAGAGGTGTATATATAGTGATCGTACGTAGAAACTTCGCTAGCGTGAGTTGGAATTTGTATGTTACGCGTCAGCGTTTATATCGCGTCCGTCAACCTATCCGTATAGCGCCATCTAGTATACTTTAGTGTAACTTTCCATTCGACATAATGGCCAACTCGTTATGTTGGCTACATATCTGACTGCCAAATTACAGATTTATCTCAATATTTAACAAGGGGCAAAGCGGCATCCGGTTGACTTGAGCCACTGATGATACGTATGGGCAACTCTAACAGAAGACTCGCAGATACGCGACTGGCCTTGATAAAAAAAACATTAGCACCTACTCATAGTTTGCTTAAACAATGTTTGTTCATTTTCAGTATGTGCAAGCCACGCCTAAACGGGAAGGCATTTACGCCGCTTCTGTGTATTTAGGAAGCCAAGTTCGCCTTTGTTTGCGATTCTTATTATATGAAAGGCAAATTCAAGTTTCACTTAGAAATTCTATTCTCGTATCGTTTAATGTGTTTTGGAGGTTTTCAAAGGGCATACACGGACCCCATTATGTAAGAGGAATTCTTTATAATTATGTTTTTTTTATTGATGCGAAGCCCCTGATGTAACTCACATTTTTATTCTGTTTTCTTTGTGTTTTTGTGGACCTTTAGTTGTCTTGTAAGTAAATATCTAACAGATTTTCTTGCCAATTAATATTCTTTTAAGCCTTAATTGACCGGGACACCGTGGCGATGTCGCAGGGTTTGTATATAATACAACAATTAATATTAAAATTTAGGACAGGTTATTCACTTGGCGACGGTTTGGCGACGTCGCCAAATTAGAATCATAGCTATGATTACTACTGCCTACTCAACTGGCAACCGCAGATATCTATGGCTACGTAGCCGGCGACGTCGCCATGGCCTCGGTGAGGTAGTAACCTAAGCAAGCGAGAACAAATAAATAATAAATAAATATATACAGGACTATATGACACACCGACGCTTGTTCCTAAAGTAGACAACTTAATGCCTGTGTTATAGGTAACAGACGCCTGTTATACACAATTATTTTTTTTAGAAATATATAAATAAAAAATTTTTAAATTAAAAATAAATAATGGGGGTTAAAGTATTTTTAATAGAAAAAATTAAAATTTTAATAAAGAATCTATTTGAATCGATCGCTAAGTTAAGTAGCTCTTACCGCGGTTGGGTGATAGATGGTTGACCAATTCTAACAACTTTACAAATGTAGGACCTCCTCCGTGTTTCGTAAGACACGTAAAACAGTTGGTCCTGTTTAATGTCACCGAGTGATACTTACTGTTGATTCACCCATGATGAGGACTCGCCCAACAGCCTACAATCTAATTGGACCTTGGTACTGGACGAAGACAATGCTAGCAAGAAGGAGATTGATAGATAGATAGATAGAGAGAGATTTGACCAAAACACAAACTTAAAATTTACAATACAAACTTAAAGTCTAAAACAGCATTCTAGTGCTTCGGCCACAAAGTTCTTGGCATAAAGCCACGGTGTTACCGTAATGCTGATTTTCAGACAGGACCTTCATAACGCTACGGACTCCCGCGGCCCAATTAACTTAAAAATAAAATACTTCAAACTTAACAAATTTCTCTACAAAAACATTTACACTAAAGCAAATAAAACAAAGTATACACGTATTGTTAGCTTCCAGTCGCGCATGCGCAATACCGTATATGTCAACTGCGCATGAACAAGTTATAACATAAAAATCTGCGAATATAACATAAGAATCGCGATCATTCTTAAGAGATTAGTCTAAAACGATCTGTGTTAAAGAATTATTCTAAAACGACCGCTGTTAAAGGATCAATGTTAAACGATCATTCTTGATCAATCATTTTGTGATAAATCGTCACTAGTTGCTGACGAGATAATTAGTTTGTGTTTGTGACATTTTTCTACCCGCGTAGTTAAATTAATTTCTTTTTAGTCAAATTATTGTGAAAACGTTATTTTAAACGTTATTTTGTAACTGGTTATTTATTTTTTTATTGAAATAGGATCGAATCTGCAAGACATTTAAACAGGAAGAGGGTTAAATTTTGTGTAAAACAAGAAAAATGAAAAAGTATTCAACTACCAACTGCTACTACTAGTCATACAATAACTACTAATACATTCATACTATTATTCAATTACTGGCACTACATTTCGTCTAAGACTTTACAACAATTGCCGCAAAAACACTGAGAAATAAAAGCAGAAACCAGTTTTAATTAAAAGTAAAAAAAAATGTAGAAATTTTATGTCTTCACACATCCTTCTGTTTCTTTGACAAATATAATTTTACTTTCAATCTATAAATAAAACAAATAAATATATACAGGACTATATAACATAAGAACGTCTGTTCCTAAGGTAGGCAACTTAATGCCTGTGTTATAGGTAACGGATGCCTGTTATACACAAACATTTTTTTTAGAAATATATAAATACATACATGTGGATAATACACCCAGACTCGAGGTGTGAATCGAACCCACGACCCCCGGAGCAGAAGGCAGGGTCACCCTTTGAAATGCAATAACTGTAAAGGTATAATTTAAAAAAGTGTTTTGAAGCTTCTATAGTTCCACGGTAGAGGGACTGACACCCATAAGGATATGATTGAAATCCCGTCCCCCAATAAAGGCATAGTTTGTGGATACAAAATAAATCTAACTAGAGATCAAGTACTGGTCAAAATTTGGCTACAAATCTTTAGATTTGTGCACCACATGCATATATAAACCTATTAAGATGTTATTTTCTTGGTACAACAACATCTATTTGACAATTAATATAGACATAATATGGTCATTCGTTGTCATCGCTTTGAGACTATTCAATAGTAAAATGTATGCATGTGTGTATAAAACGAATGGCATTGGTGTGCGTGAGATAGTATTTTAATAATTTTATATAGTGATAATGCATGTTGATTGAAAATATTCGCATTTGCACACCATCCTCCAAATAAACTTCGACCGTGCCAAATTTTATACTCCTCCGACCATTCATTTTTCTTAAATGGTATTTTTTTTTGCTTCATGTATTAATATATAGATAAATATAACATCTAATCCCTTAATATTACCCTTTTGTTCCTTCATGTAACGCTGGAGCCAGATATAGCTTCATTTCAATGATCATGTAGTATGGCCGGGGACTTTGTGTAACTGTACAAAGTTTTGTAGTACTTTGTGGACTTCAAGGACAAAAATGTACAAACACTACAACAACTTGAAGTAAACACTACAAACACTTCGAGCTATGTCTGGCTTCGTTATTAAAACAGCTTTTCAATTGATACCTAATGCAGTAAAATAAATCCTTCTCAGTAATATTATAAATGCGAAAGTTTGTACACACGGATATATGAATGTATGTTTGACGCTCTTTCGCGAAAAAACTACTGAATGGATTTTAATAAAACTTAACATTAATATAGTTTAAACCACAGAGTAACACATAGGCTATAAATTATAAAGATATTGTGTGACTTATTCAAAATATAACGATAAATATCAAGTATAAGAAAATTCTGCCACCTGCGAGCTATTCTGGAGTGCGCTGCAAAAACCGTTAGGGTTACACGTATTTAGTGTATGAAGGAAATGTTTATATTAAATAGTTCTACAAAAAACTCTGCGACAGCATATATCTATCTTTCATCTTTAAGCCATTAACGCCAAAATAGTGAACCATTATTGAACGGGAAAGGAAACGGAAACGGGGAACATATTACAGGATAATAGAATGTAGTAAACAGTAAGTAACCCAACGTTTGGGCAGGACAAAGTCCGCCATTCAAATATAAATATAAAATACAAAGATTTCAATATTAATATTCCATACTATTCCATGTTTATTCTAGCTTATATCCGTCACAGAATACGTAATTCAATTTCCATTATACCTGAAGTGGACTTGTTTGTCTAGCTGTGCCATGTAAGCCCGCCACAATAGCGTTGTATCGGTGACGTTGGTCAACACATATATACTAAGAATTATGTCTGTCTATAGGTAGGTATGTCTAATAATCCCTTTTTCCCCTCCTACTAAGCTTAAATTAAAAGCTTGTGTTAGGAGTGGGTATATCAATACCTCAACGGCGGTGGGGTTTGAACCGGGTACCTTGCGGATTTCAGTTCATACCTTAGACCTCAATAGAGCTATTGAGGCTCAATATTAGTAGAGAAGTGGCGATATTTAATTTCGTCTGTAAATAATAAAAAAAACACATTTTTTTATTTCACAGATATAGCTTGGATCACCTCCTTTGCTATTGAGTATAGGAAACGAGAAGATTTTTTCAAAAACTATTGGATTTTATTTTATTGGGTGTGTAACGTACTTATAGCTGCCACCATAGCTGGAATAGCGTCATACAACGGTGTACCAAGATTTAAACAATTAATAAAATGTTTAAATGCTATAGAAAAGGTAATATAAATTTTGATCGTGACGGTAAGGACAAAAATTTGTTCGGAAATCGATATTCACTACAGTTCAATTCATGTGACACTCCATAGTGTTTATTCATTAATACATGCAATTTGAATGATCATGTACTCTTTAAGATATACGTTGATGACAGATATGAATTGATGTCAGGTATATTTCTTTTCTTTCCATCAATTTTCACCACAGGCTAAAAGCCCGTGCCATTTTTTAAAGTGCTATATCATGATACATTGTTTCTTTTCTTTCACTCTTTCTTTTTTGTTACTATGGTTCTATGATACAAAATCCGGGTTCGTCATCGGGGCAGTTATTTCCGCAACGAGATGGACGTCACAGTGGTAGATGGCCGCTCTATGGATATATTCCACTACAGCATATTCGCTCGCGGCAATCGCTTTCTTCACGAAGCATGATGATGACAGAAAACTAAAGGTCATAAATGCTCATAAAATGGAGTAGTTTCCACCTTGAGATTCTCATGATTGTGGTTGCTACGATCTGACTGAAGTGGGTGCGGGCTCGCGGCTCGTGTTAGCCATTACAAGGGACGATAGATATCGGATTAATGCAATTTGCCATTTCTCGTCTACCTTTTTTACCCAAGCATCGAACTATAAGTAATATAGAAACTTATAGATTTTTAATTCTCCCAGCTTACAGTAACAGCTATTGACTTATTGAGGAATCTAATACTAATAAAAATCGCCGTTTGGTCGAAATTCGGTCATACATAATTAGGTATGCGAACCATAATATGCCTATTTAAAGATACAAAATTGTAGTTCCTAGTACTGCAACATTTGACAATTTAAAATGTAATATTGAACAAAATACATAATATTTAACATTACTCAGCTCACTAAAAACGGTTATAAAACCAGCTTATACGCGGTAGAGGTAGGAGCAAGGGGTATACCAGCAAAATCGGTATACAACCTACTAAAAGACCTTGGCTTGTCAAGAACTATCATAAGTTCATTACTAGAAAGGACATCTAAAGCCGCCATAAGGATAATACACCCAGACTCGAGGCGGCAATTGAACCTACAACCCCCGGAGCGGAAGGTAGGGTCACTGCCCACTGCGCCAAAGGACCAGTCAAAATAGATGTGTTTATTGTAATAATGTCGCAGCCAGACATAGCTCAAAGTATTTGCACATTTTTGTCCTTGAAGACTACAAAGTACTACAAAACTTTGCGCAGCTAAACAAAGTCCCCGGCCATACTACATGATCATTGAAATGAACATTCAAATGTAGCTATGCCTGGCTCCGGCATAAAAAAACGCTTATAGATCAATTGTCGCTGGTAAATCGCTGACATAATACCTTTCCCGTATTCCAGTAATACGTTTAATTATTTGCAGATTCGAATATAGTTAATTGAGTATTGGACATTGATTAACTCGTGTACCGTTTAATGACAGATATAGCCTTTTATACACGAACCTTTATTACTTTATCAGCCTTTACTTAGGTTAGGGTCGTAGTCTAATTAGTGGTCGGGATTTGGGGCTATCGCTAGATTAAGCACTTCTTACCGTGACCGATGGATGGGTGATCAATTCTAACATTGGTGATCAAAAATACCCTGACCTCTTCCGTGCTTGGAAGCGTCGTAACACAATGGATCCCGGTTAATATCACTGTCTCATATCAGGTTACATAGGTGATCAAATCTTATACTGGTTCTGTAAAATCTCTGACCTCCTTCCAGTTTCGGAAGTTACGTAAAACAGGGGATTCTATTAATGTTGTACTTGAGGCTGTGGGGGTTCAAGGGGTGACGTCAGACGGCAGTCGGTAACCCTAACTCGCCCTTGCCACATCCTCTGCGAACTAAAGCGAACCCTGGTACCAGACCGGGACAACGCTAGAAGGAAAAGTTTAAATAACTACGCCAATAATATACCTTTACACGAACCTTTCTTAAATATCAATTTCGCTATGCATTTCTTATATTATTCCTTTTAAAACCACTTCGTAGTCATCCCAACTTTACGAGGAGCAAACTTTAAAACACCCACCTGCGTTAGACATAAAAGCTTCATAGTTTTCTATTTTTATTTAAAACCAGTAGAATAAGGAAATTAAGAGGGAACTCGCGGAAAGTTCAATAAAGAACCAACTTGATGAGAGGTTACTTCCTTTCAAGTTTTATTTTTACGTTTCAACTCATTTGTAAGGATTCTTACACACTTTATCTATTCTATCTATTTATATATTAATAAGTGAAGCGAAACCTTCGGTACCATTTTATCCAGGAGCTGGATCTTTCTTTTATCTATCCGACAACTGATCAGATCCACCTACCCTAGCGGCTAGTGTCACTCCCTCTGCATCGTCCCTGACAGTACTATCCGCATCCATTCTCTCCTCTACATCTACCTTTATACTGTTTGTTTTTAACATTCTGTTTAAATTTAACAATAGACAGATTTAATATGTCATCTGGAAGTTTGTGAAAGAATTTAAAGCAGCAATTCTGGGCTCGTATATTTGAGTGGCCCCTAAATAAATAAATAAGCAGGACTATATGACACAAGGACATCTGTCCCTAAGGTAGACAACTAAATGCCTGTGTTATAGGTAAGAGACGTCTGTTATACACATTTTTTTTTGTAGAAATATAACTTGCAATATAACTTGCTTATACATACATGTAGATGATATACCCAGACTTGAAGCGGGAATCGAATCCACCACCCCTGGAGCAGAAGGCAGGGTCACTACCCACTGCGCCAACGGGGCAGTCAAAGCTTTACTTACAGTGATATCGGGTTTAGAAGCATTGTTAAAATCGTGTTGTCAGGCGCGGATCTAGGCTTTAACAATAAGATAGTGGGCACAGGCACTCAATTTTTGGCCGATTTTCGCCAAAACGTGAGTTAAGGTATGAATTTGGTTAAGATCGATATAGTCCTCCGTGTTTTGGAAAGCACGTAAAACAGTGGGTCCCGATTAAAGTCACTGAATGATATTAGTCGTGACATTGTAGCTATTTTAGGGGTTCCGGGAATGACGTCAGACGGCAGTCGGTCATCTTAACTCGTCCCACAGCCACATCCGTCAGACCGTCATACTAGAACGGCATAACGCTAGCTAGAAGTGGAACCCAAATTCTATACAGGTACTGGATAAAAATAATTATCCTGTAAATCTATAAGAGACTAAATAACTAATAGCAGACCACTTACAAAAGGTATATAATATCATTAGCGTCGTTGATGCGAAAAGTCTTTATCATAGGTTCGGTTAGTAACGACATTACAGCTGAAGCGTCGTCTATTTCAGCTAACCGCAAGCGACCCAACGGCACACGTCCTTGTTTTGAAACCATTTTTATGTATATCTCAAAAAATTCTAATACGGAAGAAGGTAAAAATTCGTAACAAGAATTGCTAATTACCAATACGTTTTAGATGGTTGTCCATGACGGACAAGAGTAATTATTTTTTCTCAATTCAATGTCATATAGAAATTATAGCTGACGAGGATTTACTGAAATGTCTTGTATTGTAATCCTCTCTATAACAAGGTGCTCTTATTACGCATTAATATTATAATATTATGTTAATGCGCATTCATTCGCAAAAGCACGTTGTACGAGAATAATCGTAAAACACTTTTTCCTATAATGCGAAGTTAACCTACAGTGTTATAGGGAAATTACAGTAAATAAAAAATATGGTCAAAGCGTACGCAATAAAAAGACATGGACGTGTATGTCACATTTCCCATACATTTGCAAAGGTAACCACAACCTATAGGTTACCTCCTGTTGACCTAGAATCATTAAATTTAGCAAGAATCTCCATCTAGCATAGATACAAATAGCATCTAGCACAAGTAAAAGGAAAAATCCGAAAACTGTAAATATGTGTCTCTTTGTATATCTGTTCGCCAAGACACTTTTTCTCAGAAACACTGTACGTGTTTCTGAGGGTCGCAGCCAGAGCAACTTAACTTAGCGATCAACTCAAATGCCGACCACTGATTAGGCCACGACCTCCTCAAAGTTGAAATTTAAAGTTAAATTTAAAGTTTAGTTGAAATTCAATCAATCAAGAAATTTATAAAGTCCATTAATCTCCATAACGGTCACAAGCTGCAAATTTTACGTTATCTGTATTAAGCCTTGGGGCAACGTAAGTAATTGGGTACGGTAGGTCAAAGCCGCTTCCAGCAATGATACCGAATAATTGATTAAACAGTAACGTGTTATCCTGCGTCTTAACGAAAGTTATATGCAAGTTACTGCAAGCACAGAATATGTAATACCAGAACAACGCGGCAAAAAATCTATATATATTTCGTAAACCACAAAAGAGCGTCACATATTCTTGAGGAAAGAACTAATAATACTAATGATCGTCTGATAGTTGAAATTCGATCACAAATCTTTAGATTTGCGTACTTTAAGCTTATTTAAACCTATATACATATTTTAAGGTCTATGTACTGTGCAATATTTTTCAATTAATATTTTTACTGTTGTCATCGCAAATATATAGTTAAAGATATACTTACATGTGTGTGTAAATTTCGTAAATCAATTGGCATTGGTGTGCGTGTGGTTTTATTTTAATAATTAAATATATTATAATTTCATGTTTTAAAAAAATATAAGCATTCGCACACCTTCCTCTATATGAACTAGAATTGGGCCAAATTTCATACTCCTCCGTCCGGGAAATTAACTTAAAATGGTACCGAAAGTTTTCTCTTCGCGTATTATATACGGAAATTGGTTACAGGAAAAAATTTAATGAAGTAGGTACATTCATAACAGTGTTATATATGAAACTGGAAAAGAATAAATGATTAAAAGGATAATTATAAACCAGCTCCACTAATCAATGGACGCGAACTAATAGAATTCCGCGCAGAATTTCCCTGTCTCAATGAAACCGGAGGTTGGTTGTAATTAAACTGGAATTTCATCCGTTGCCCGCAACCGATAACTGTCACAGGCTAACTTGATTTTAAGCGGCAAACAGAATCGCGAGGCTCGAGTGGCATACTGGAATGATGGTTACACCTAATGTATTCAAATGCATGACAGTGCCTCGGATAATCTAGTTTGTATGTTCCGTATATGTGATCATCCAATTATTCAAACAAATAGAGTGATTCCAATTCTTTCTGATTTTCGGTGTTGTTTGGGTCTAACAGCCACTACTGAATTACCATAATGGACTGAAATATCCAAGATTCGACCACTGAGTCTAATGAGACAGATGGTTTTTAGGAAATACTCTGTAATAATTAAAACTATTTATTGATAAATCCATTACTGAAGTAATGGATCTAGGGAAGAAGTCAGCAAAACTGAAGTATTGAGTGTGTCATGAGACTGTAAGTGCCAATAATCTTCTTGTATATAAAATCAAAAGGTCACCTAACACGAAATCCTTTGCGGAAATCCATGACATGCATGAAAAACTAAACTACTTTGCTTTAATCCGCGAATGAATACGAGAGAAAATCGATGTAATACTGCAATCCGAAAGCTACACCACCGAATCCGCCACCAAACCACAACACTACACTGACTTTCCGACGTGCCTCAACGCACGTTTCGCTTCGACACCGAATAGACTTTACGAATAACCTTGGTAGAGTCTATCTCCAGATGATGCTTCGGTGTCGAAGCGAAAAAGCATGACTCATTGTCACGTTCCGCCTTAGCCGAGATGTAAGCGAGGCCGCGAAACAATCGATAGACAGGCACGATGGGCCGTTCGGCGTCATCACGCAAAAGTTCTGTAAAGTCTGTTTACGGAATCCCACTTTACAGAAAAACATTCTTTTTTAATAAACAAAAGCTTTAAGTGTTATCACGCAGTAATCGGAAAATTAGTTATTATTTCTGAAAATGTCAATTTTCAAACAATAAAGTCAAAACACATTTCATTTCGCACGTTTGTTTTCACATGTTAAGTAAACGGACCGCATTTCCGAGGTGTAATTCGTAACACGGCTAATTTGCTTGCAGTGTAAACGGCCTGCGATACGGTGCCTTTGATAATTATAACGTCGGTGCCTTGGAATTTATTACCAGTTAAACGGGGAACCGACGTGTAGTCAGGGTAAACTAATTGTTGCCTAACTAGGGTAAAGCTTTTGACATCTTTTTTACGTGAAGGGCCACCAAGAAATAGCTAGGGTATACTTATATGCTTAATGGTTTCCAGAGTAAAGATTTTAACGTTCTTTTTACAAGTACACTAGCTGACTCGGTAGACGTTGTCTCACCCGATTAAAGGTCAATAACGCCATCTGTTGGAACAAATCCGCAGATGCTACAAACTGTACACCTTACAGTATTCTTTTGAGTTTGTCTTCATTTCGTTTTTCTCAAGTCCCTCGTATTTATTTGCGGATTTAAGTAAGTTCGTTTAGTTTTTCATGCGGATATGTGCCACTTTAAAAAAAAATTAGTAACTTCAAATTGGTTTTTCGTCAATTGATCACTTGAAAAAAATCTTCTTGAAACTGATGAAATATAAGGGGCCACTCATATATTACAACCTTGTCACAGGTTGTCTTTATTATTATTATTATTATATTATATTTCCGACACCCCCTACCCCTTAGTCACATAGTCAAGAAAACTACAGTTACGTTTAATTACTTTATAGCGTATTTTAATTAAATTTTGACATGTGACGTCACACAGCTTTGGGTCCTCTCCCCTCTGCTCATTGTCAGACATTAACACATTTTGGTGACATCCTCTTAACATGTGCGATGTTAATGTTTTAGTCTTCAAATCTTAAGGGAGTGGAATAGTGGCTTAAATTTTTCACAAGTATTCATTAGACTCTTGAGAGTTTCTTAAGCTAAAGTCGTAAAAATTCCAGGTCTATATAGAAGTCGGCACTTACAAAGGAGTAGAATGGGTTGTAACATCTATTTTGCGGCACCGTTATTTTTGGTTACGAGTTATGGAAATTGATGGTTGGTCTTTTCTCGAAATAAAGAAACATTTATTCCAGGTACTTAAAAATTAATTCTAGATACACCAATAAATGATTATTTGGGGGTTTCTTTAGTTTTATATTTTTTATGTCACTGACATTAGGGTTTGGGACTGTTTTCAAGTACGAACAATCCCTTCTTCCTAGCGTTATCCTGTTCTAGTACCAATGTCCGCTTAGATCGCATAGAATGTGGCTATAGGGAGAGTTAAGATGACAGATTGCCATCTGACGTTATCCTCGAAACCACCACGGTCTCTACAACGACTAATATCACAAAGTGGCATTAATCGGATCCCACTGTTTTACGTGTCTTCCGAAACACGGAGGAGGTCGGATATCAAATATAAACCACTGATAAAATGGGTCACCCGTCTATCATCCGGTCGCAGTCTGACGTCATTCCCGGAATCCTCACAATCTCTGTTTCACGTACTTTCCGCAACACGAAGAAGTTAGGACATTTGAAAACCATGGTTAGAATCATGGTCACCCATGAATCGCTCGGTCGCGATAAGAGCTACTTAGCTAAGCGATTGACTCAAATGCCGGCCAGTTATTCATACTATGATCTCGTCAACTACGAACAATATAAATTCATATTAATACACTGCATTGTTTATTATATGTGCATGAACCATTATTCATGGATATAGTCAATCCCAGGTACTTTTTCAGAGGTCGCGCCATGCTTGCAGTCCTTTTAGTACCTTCTCCTGCTCCTTAAAGGCCACGCATCTTCAAACCTAGTGGTGCATATATCTTAGGGCTTCGGAAGTCACTTACCTTAACTGCCTAGTCATTGACCTTTTGTAACAAAAAAATTGAAGAATCATTAAAGCAGGCTCATCATGTAATAAATTTTCAAAACAGAAATTTTAATTCTACATTGCATGTTTTGCTTCAATATGACAAGAGTTAGGCAGGCGTTACTTTTTATTACTATTTCTTAGAGACTATTACTCCTAGAAGAGACTATTAGTGTTATTATAAGAGATTATTGACGTTTATGGTTAACTACACTCCCACCATCTACAGTTCATAGTTTGCCAAGGAACGATTTTTATTTCTATTCTAGCAAAAGACGTTCCTGACAGATTGATACTAAATTCGCGTTCACTTTTGATGTCTGAGTTCATTTGGTTACAGTGAATATAGATTGTAGACCAAAAGTCAGCGTCTGACATCGCTTCATCAATTTCATTTCCATTGCATTCGCTGAGGATTTCTACATTCTTGACTTTCCGTATTTTAAAGAACTTATTGATTCATTTGTTTGGATGAAGTCTGAAATGTAGATCAACAGTTTGCTTCTGCCATAGCGTCATCAATTTCAATTCCATTGCATTCGTTGCTTTCACTTGTCGGAGATTTCTACATTCTGGACTTTAAGTATTTAAAATAACTTTCTCATTTGTTTGGCTGAGTCCAAAGTCTGGATCAACAGTTGCTTCTGTCATAGCATCATCAATTTCAATTCCATTGCAGTCGCTGCTTTCATTTGTCGGATATTTCTATATTCTGGACTTTCCGTATATAAAGTAACTTATTGATTCATTTGTTTGGCTAACAAAGCAAAGCAAAGTATGGATCACCAGTTGCTTTTGCTATGGCAACATCAATTTCAATTCTATTGCATTCGTTGCATTCACTTGTCGGAAGATTCCTACATTGTTGACTTTCCGCATTTAAAGTAACTGATTGATTCATTTGTTTGGCTAAGTATGAAGAGTGGATCAACAGTTTCTTCTGCTTTGGCAAAATTAATTTAAATTCTATTGCATTTGCTGCTTTTGGTCGTTTCGAGGCTTCTATATTGTTGAGTTTTCATATTTTAAAGAACTTATTAATTGAATAGGTTGGCTTGAGTGTGGATCAA
>JANCMC010050420.1:3117122-3468442 GCA_024363005.1 Charaxes varanes | reverse complement strand
TCGAGGCTTCTATATTGTTGAGTTTTCATATTTTAAAGAACTTATTAATTGAATAGGTTGGCTTGAGTGTGGATCAACATTTAACTCCTAAAGTCATCTCATCAATTTGTCTTAATTATTGCTTTTAAATTTCTGAATTTGTGACACATTTTAATACTTTTTTTAATTTTCTTTTGTTTGATTTTTATTTGTTTTCTAGTTTATGGCCATTAAAAATGTAATTTTTTGTTTTACAAAGGACAAATGGGCAGGGGGTTCACCTAAGTGACTATCGACGCCCATGGACATTTGCACCACCAGAATGCTCGCAGGTGCGTTACCAGTAAGTGTCAATTTTGTAAGTGCTTTAGGCCACCGAAAATTCTCACAAACCGTACGAAACACGACAACAATACCATCACTTAACGTGACAGCATTGCCGCCACTTCGCGCCGATCTTATGTGAGAAAGATGTACGGGTACCCGGACGCGCCAAACCAGTTCGACTGCAGACTAAAAGGATTGCAATCGTGGCGTTACCTTTAATTATATAAAGGAAGTGATGGTGTAAAACGATATAGAGGTAGATAGAGAGGAGAAAAAGGATGCGGATACTACTTTTACGGACGATATAGAGAGAGTGACAATAGAAGCTAGGGTAATCCAAGGTCGCATACTCAAAGTAGATCTGTGCTGTTATTGGAAATAAAAAAGGAAGATCCACCCTCTGGAAATAAAATTGAGCTAATTTGAATTCTTCACTAGAGTAATCGCTTATCTGAACTTTAATCTGTCGGCCCTATTTCTATCAAAAACAACTATTATTAACTAGCGTATTTGATTCTGTTCACAAACATTGCGACAGCAATACGCCACGTTTATTCTGGTCCTCGATTGTGACAACAATGTAATTAATGTACACAGAGAACTGGTCACACAAACATGATCAATTACTCATTGTATTGGAATTACTGCCTAATAAAGCATTAATAATATTCAGCTAGAAAATTGTTTGCTACAATGTCCAAATGACAACAGTTACTGATCCTTATAATGAAATGAAACTGTCGAAATAACATTCATAAATACATAGGATTGAACAGACAGATAAGTTAAAAAAATGTTTTTTAGCTATCTGTTTCTTACGGCTAATCGCCAAAACTACTAAGCCAAATTTGACAGGACTTTTATTAGTACTAGAAGATAATTGATGTTATAAGAAACCAGCTGTGTCCTTGACTTCGTCCGCGTAAAATTAGGTTAAAAAAAAACAGATTATATTTTAGCGTGATGATAGGCGTATAGCTTTCCTCGATAAATGGGCTAATTTACACTGAAAGAATTTTTCAAATCGGGCAGTTGTTCCTGAGATTAGGGCGTACAAGCAAACAAACAAACTCCATAGCTTTATCTATTACTATAGATATAGATAACACAGACTAATTCGATTATAGTGAAAGAACTAACATTTCACATGAAAATTAAAAACCCTTGAAATGTCAACTAAATACGCTAAGTCAAATAATTCCAAAGTCACCAAGGAGATTCTAATTTTGTTAATATTTGTACGTAGATAAGGTCGATTTTTATTTGTATCGATCTACTTAATGATTTTGATCACGCAAACGAATATAATGAAGCAATATAAATTACCTTGTATAGCTACAGAAACTTGCTTTAGTCAATAATAACATTAACCCAATAAAACCCTTATCGCTTATGTAACACAAACTCAGAATTCTATCCCATATAAAACTCGATCATCATGGGATAAAGAATTTCGTACTTCGTATTAAATTTGTGCGGTAGCGGATACTTCTGAGGTTTCCGACGTAGCACGACTTAGCAATCGTGATTTCCAGTTGAAATCGTGCATGATCTTTTCAAAAGTAAATAAGATTTGAAAGAAGAATGAATCCATTGAAAAAAGTACAAAATGCAGTTTGAGTGCGCACTTTATACAATATAATAAAGTATAAATAATATAATAATAATAAGGCGTTAACTAGGCCGGATGTAGATCTCAGCGATTCATTATCCTGGCTACAATTTGGTGACCTCTTTGGGGAAACCGAGGGTTTTGTCTGTGCAATTATGGATGAAGTTATCAACCGTTTCCTCTTCCTCTATGCATTGAACATTGAACCCAATTGTTACAAGCACAAGTAGCCTAAGTCTTATCCGTTCGGAAATACAGACGCTGGTAATTGAATCCACAAAGGATTTGTGCGAGGTAAGAAGTTTCTTGAAAATCGCACGGTTGTGGATTTTGGGACATCAAGTGGTGGTGAGGGTGAAATTTCAGATTCTGGCGAGATGTCCTGTGATGGAATACAGCTGCCGGTATAAGTCCGAACAACTCCTCGGAACACTCCCCATGATACGTGCGGTAAAAGATACAGATTGAAACCAAATCTCTCCGCATAGCCAAAGGATCGAGCCGAACGGAAAGTTACTGTAATGCCGCTGTTATCGCATGCGTATCTATCGTATACGTTTTTTGCCATTGTCCTAAAATCAGCTTTTTTGAGTTGGGTTAGTTTATTATTAATCTTGCGAATTATGTATTTCAATCATTATAATAATAATAATTTTCCACCTGTCACCCTGACGCTCCGCCCGGTACATTTATGTATCTATGTAGGGTATATTTAAGTTGTTTTTTTATGAACTTCAGTAAGTTTATTAACACTCTATTTGACTGTTTATATATATTTATTATGTATCCGGGCGTGAGAGTTGAATTTATAAAAATAATAATAATAAAATCTTTATTTACAGGCATCTAGGGCCCACACGTATTACAAAAAATTAATTAAAAACAATTACAAATTAAATATCACAAATTTCATTATTCGTGGACATTGCTTTTCGTTTTCTATTACGCTCAAGCAGATGGTTGTTTGAACTTAAATTATCTCGTGTGTATGGAAAATAAATAAATTTAATAACCCATAAAACATTTAACTATGGCGTAAGAAATGTGTCAAGTTTAATACGCTATTAAATCTGTTTGCCTAAGGTCTTTGGAGAGACATTTGCAAAAACCGCCTCGTTATATACGTGTGATATTTGCTATTAAGATTTTATAATGAAAATTGTATGTTTAAGAATGTCTTTAACCTGTTCTAAAGGTGATCTGTAAAATATGTGACAGGAATTTTACATTTTTTAACTCCCTTTCCCTCCCTTGTCACAGGCTATCGCATTCTGGAAAACCCCTTCCCCTTATATTCATCAGACATTTTTCAATTTTATGTATTTATTATAAAAAATGGCAGAAAACATCAGTTTCAGTTTTGGACTTGATAACGTCTTATAAATCAAAGAACCCGGCTGTACGCACGTAAAAGCATGACCCATTGTCACGTTCCGCCTTAGCGGAGCGCGGAACTAGGGACAGAGAAGCACAAACGGTCTAAGTGTCCGACAATAATTGAATCCACGATAAATTTTTTGTCCCTGGGAAATGCTACAATAAATATCTGATACCTGGTTAGCTCAACGCATATCTAAAATATTAATAGGTCAATGACTAAAGGGACCAAAAGTTCTAAGTTATTTTCGGACTCTTTACAATATTTTTGTATCGACGACGATAAAAA
Source organism: Charaxes varanes (assembly GCA_024363005.1). Taxonomy (NCBI): domain Eukaryota; kingdom Metazoa; phylum Arthropoda; class Insecta; order Lepidoptera; family Nymphalidae; genus Charaxes; species Charaxes varanes. The sequence continues at coordinate 3,464,858 of JANCMC010050420.1, read as the reverse complement.
AGCGCCAACGCGGAGATTTAACGTAACGCTTTTTTAACTCTCGTTCGAATTATGGTTTAATTACAGCCTGTCAGATACGTTCTAAAATAGAAACTGGACGCAAATGTAACAGTGTTTGAATTGAATTAGATTTAATTTGGCCGAGTTAGATTGGTCGATCATATGTAAACTCTAGTATCGTAATAAAGAACATATTAAGTTAATCTTAAAGACTCATATAAATAGACGTATTTAGTTCAAAAACTGGTCAGTACAAAGCCTAACAGCCATATATCAGACGACATCAGGTGACTGAATTACAGCCTGTCAGATACAACGTAAAACGGAAACTGGTCGCAAATGTAACAACGGTTTGATTGAATTAGATTTAATTTGGCCGAGTTAGATTGGTCGTGCCGCAATGGTCTGTTTGTTATTATTTTCGCAGTTATATTAATCTGTGTAATTACTAAGTTTTAAAATTCATAGATGAAGGTAGCGAGATTTTAAAAAAATAGGTAGTGTGAATGAGTTGCAGTTTTATAAAAAAATGTAATATTTCTTTTTTAAACGCACTGGTTTAAACCTTAATCACTAATTGTCTTTCAATTAAAAAAACCAGCTGCAAGAGTGAAAAATTAAAAAGTATTTTTTGTTGTTGTTGTTTAAAAGTTAAAAATGTTAACAAATAGGTATATTATATTAAGTAAAGAAAATTCACAAGTGTACAATGTAGAGACCATACAGAATAAAAGAAAAAAAAACCATTAAAGCTGATGTTTGCAGGTAAGCGAGAATACGTTGCGGTTTTATGAAAAAAAAAATGTGAAATTCTTTTTTTTAATCGCGGGGTTGAAGGGGGCTTAAAAACTATTAAAGCCAGCCGAGGGCCGGACAAAGCTGGGGAGGCAATCATTCCAAAGCTTTTCAATATTGCCCGTTAAACGGAAGGTTTTTTTCATCACTTTATATTAACTCCATGTAAATAGGAATATATTGCAACAGCTTATATATACATTATTTAAAAAAAAAGTAAACTGACGCTTAAAGACGCCAAGGAGTTAATATGCAAATAATAATTAGTACATTCATACGATTTAGTAGACAAATACTGATGTGTTGAATTCGGTACTAAGTCAAAAAAAATCCATGCTAAACCGATAGCACCATTAATCTTCGGCGTCATTTGAAGGCGGATATCTCCTTAATAAATTAAAAGAAGGAACTCAACAATGCATATCTTAATTTTAAATAGATTAACTAAATCTTCTTCTTCCTTGTGTTATCCAAGTCTATTACCAGGGACGGCTTCAATTGTAGAGGATACGGCTGTGTGGCGAGTTAAGGTGACCAACTGTCTTCTGTCGTCATCTCTGGAAACTCCACAATCTCCCGACTAATAACACAGTGACATTAATCGAGACGTGTTTTACGTGCCTTCCGAAACACGCTCCTGCGTGTTTCGGCCTCCATCGAGGTTGTTGAGGGCGTGAGCAAGATGAATTGGATTAGATCTCACCGTATTTCGGGAACCTCCATCGAGGCCCCACAGTCACATTCTCTGCAATTTAAACGGATCCTGGTACTATGTAGAAGACTTAATACTTAGAATAAAAACAAGGCATTACCTGTGTGCACCGATCTTTCATGCACTATTACTGATTTTGGACATTTATAAACTTTTGGACAGAATTTACATCTGTATTGCTTCTTTGGTTGCAAATGTTTTTCATGTACATTCTTATTGTGACTTTTTAATTCAGCCTTAAATGCAAATTCTCTACCGCACACTGTACAAATAAACTCTTTTTTTTCCGAATGTTTCCTTTTAATATGCCTATTAAGATAGTAGCTAGAAGATAACAGTTTTTTACAGTGAGGGCACGCCATTGTTGTTGGGAAATGAACTTTTCGTTTGTGTATTGACAATTTTTCCTGATCCTTAAAAACTTCACCGCACAAATCGCACAGTTTTGGCGGGTTTGGCTTTTTTATTTTTGGTATCTCTATTTTTACCCTCTGCCTGTTTTTAGATTTTAAGCTTTGCAATAATTTTGTTTTTTCACCTGCTGTTTGCTTATTGGTATTGCTTGCCTTTAAACTGTAAAAAAAAAATAATTATATTATTAATTTTAACTGACATTGTCGTATGTGACCTTAATCTATATAATATATATCTTAATATATATATATAAATAAGAATTGCTGTTCGTTAGTTCCAGTCAAACCCAAAATCTGCTTTTCAGATTTGGAATCTGTTTGTTTTATTTCATATTCCGCATATCAGAAAAGATTTAACAGCAAAAAAAATAAAGAAAAAATCAAAATATTTTCTAAAATACAAAAATTCAGAATTCTTCAAATAAAGTTTAACTAAGTAAATCTACTATATAATAAAACATTCGGCCTGTCTCACATTTTATATAAAAGATGATTGAGGAATCCAATCAATAGAGGATATTGCTTAATTGGCAACGGCAGCAGATGAGCGAAAATATTTATAGCAAGACAATGTTTGCCGGGTCCGCTTATTCCAAATAAAATAAACATGTTAGTAAGATTCTCATCTATTGTTTAAATGTCATGTCATATTAAAAAAATATTTTAGCTCATATATATAAATATTTTTTCTTAAGAGAACTTTCCAAAAATATCAAAGTAGTAATTAAATTGAATAAAGTTAAGGACACAATATGTTCACATGTATGGGATAATTTTAAAATATAAAGCTTTAAAATGTATTCATAAATTTTCAAGATCACATGTTTTATTCAGCCGAATTTCATATAAACGGCAATAGAGTATGAATATTGGAAAATAATTTGTCATTAGTATTACCACCATTTATCACCATTCCAAGCAAACTGTCCTTCTAATATAGAAGATGCTATTTTATTTGTGACTTGTCTGGTGTTTGTTTTGGGAGGTTTTAACCTGGTGGCCCACGTGAAGGCGCAAAAGAAAATTGATACATTCTAAAAAATGTACCCTTAAAGATTACTAGCTCTCTTTACTTATCCCCAATGTTGCTAAGTGTGATATTTCTTTTCAATTTGAACCTTTTGAAAAAAGCTAGGCGATTTGTAGGGCTTATCGATGAAATTCATGCATAACATATTTGTTGTTATAGCTCCATATCTACCAGAAATTGTCAATAAATAGTTGATACAGGTAAATTTTCAAATTCGATACAGCTTTTCATTCAGCAAGCTAATACCTCTTCTTAAATCGCGAGATAAGAGTAATCCAAAGAATTACGGACCCATTTCAATTCTCCCGGTTCTATGTAGGATTTTTAAAAAGATCTTGTATAATCAATTGCTTGCACATTTTAACAAAAATAACCTGCTTTACAGCGACCACGGATTTACAAAATATCGTTCGACAACCGATGCAGCGGTTAAACTTGTGAAACTCGTATCTGATGCTTGGAAGAAATCGCAGATTACTATAGGAGTTTTCTGCAATTTATCACAGGTATTTGGTTGTGTCCAATATGAGACCTTGCTGCTTAAGTTAGACCACTATGGGGTAGAAGGATTGCTCTCGGTCTCATTTCTTCTTACCTTTGTGAAAGGACACAAATGTTCTGTGTTAATGAATTTTCTGGGTCAGTTACTGTTATCATATAAAAACGAAATTTTTGAAATGGAAGCGCTGAAACGTCTGGTACGAGTATTGTCATACTCAATAAATGGTCCCAACAACCACTGCACTCTTACAATTTTATGTTTGACAACAAACTATTTTTGATTTGAACTTGTAAGTTGCCTATTAGAAAGGACATTCAAAACAATTCTTGAGCAATGATATCGAATTTAAGTGGAAAAGTTAGAGAATGCTGGTAGTCAAGGCCAACTTTAATGCTCTTAGTTCAGGGATCATTTACAAGACCCAAGATCTGTGGGCCAATAACGTCAATGGCAAGAAAATTGAAAGAGAATATCCTACAATTGGCAAAAATATGGTGACTGCAGTACTCCCCACTTATTCATGAGTGATCAGCTAAAGAGGATTTTGACCATTATTGGTTTAAATCCCATAACGCGCTGGGATCGGATTCGGACGACGTTAACTGATATTAGGCACGTTCACTGCGGGTGTTGGGGCTTGATATATTTATATTTATTACAGTTTTATTGCTAGTTTAACTTTGATTCGAAACATATTGATTTCTAGATTAAAAAGCGACCGCGTGAGCGAAATTATGGTCTTTATTCTACCAAATTTTCCAGCACACTGAAGTCTAATTTTTCTCTTTTAATAAAACTTTTAGAAAATGTTAAAGTAAAAGATATTTGTATACTTTAATATAAAATAATATAATACCATTTCTGACACACGTGTGCTCGCCGTGTATTTTTGTGATTTCTTTACTCATCGACTGTAACATACCTTTTCAATTTCTAATATCGTTCGGTCACCCATCCATCACCCGGCCGCGGTAAGAACTGCTTAACCTAGCGATTGACTCAAATGCCGGGCACAGATTAAGCTGCGACCCGCGACTATTCATAAATGTCAGAGCTTAAACATAATGTAACTAATTACGTGTAAGTAAGTGCTATAAAACTCACTGGCGTATCCAGTAGCTTTAGTTCGGTACCTCAGCAATATCTGCAAGAGTACGCGCTTGGCACGGCGGCTATTTGCAAGTACCAGAATGTTGGCAGTTGGCACTAGACCAAATTATATATAAAGTAGACCGCTTAATAGAACGCCTGCCACTTCACTTATAAACCGGAGATGCATTCGATTTGTCAGTGCCTGTTGATAAATACTGTATTGGCTGTTTTAGTTTGTTTTATCTATCTTGTTTACTGAAATCAAGATGATATAGGAATGAGTATTTTAGATGTCTTATGCGTTACAGCTCTCTGATCAAAGGCCCGTAATTCATGTAATTTGATCCAAATTGAGAGCTAGAATAGTTCTAATTTCGATTAATGGCCTCTTCTTTTAATTTTACGTTTAAAACCTCTTCTAAATCAGCGAGAGCAAAGCGTAGCCGGGTCTGATAGTGTAGGCATTATAAAACTATTTTATGGCTGGTAGTGTTAGTGGTTATTGCGTATGAAAACAAATAGAGATCACGAATACAGAACAAAACTACATTTATAACATTTGTACGGCTCGTATGAAGCGCTAACTATGCGCCCGCGCAGCGCGCTCGCACGTGATTGGTCAGTTATATCTAGGCCGGCAAACGGCGCGCTCCCATTGGTCGGAGATTTCACAACAATATTTTGGCAATACGTCAACTAGGCGGAGCTTGTAGTGATGTTTGTTCATGCTAATGAGTCAACGTATAAATGTGTCAACCGCGCAGGCAATTGTTGCAATACAAAAATGTCTTTTAACATATATTAACACATTTATTAACGAGGTAAATGGTTTATTTCAAAAGCTTATATATTTTTAACACATGATTATGGGCCAGATTTATCTTTAACAGTCTGCGCACGATTTCGTTCGCGCTGAATTAAATGATTTTGTTTATTAAATCTTTAGAGTTTTGCATTTTAATTATATTTTCAATTTTTCTTTAGCGAATCTTTTAATGTAGCTTACGTGTAGCCTTGTGGCTTTATTCATATTCCAGAGTTTTTAATTCGAATCCTTTAAGCCTTTCCGTAAATTACCCATGAATTAAGATGCGTTGTAAATCTTTAAAAAATAAAGTAGAGACAAGACATTAGGGGACAAGAAAATAATATTAACTCCTTATTTTTTTTTTAAGTTTGGTTTTTATCATCATTATTAAATAGTAATATGGCTTTTCATATAATAAATACCATTTAAAACTGTACTGTGTTATAGGCATATAACGGATAAAGCTTACACGCACCCATATTGGTAATAAATAAATTCATGTGGGCAAGCAGATGCGTTGCCAGCCTTAATGACGAGTTTAGGCCACCGGGAAGTCTCACAAACCGAACGAAACGCGACATCTATACCATCTCTTGACGTAACAGCATTGCCGCCACTTCACGCTGATCTTATGTGAGATTTTTTTGGAGTGGCCACGACAATGACCTACGAGGTCGTGGTTTGATATGTACAACTATAGGATTTTAGTCTCACCTTTACAAATTTTTTTGCTTTTTTAAATATTACAAGAGGCACACTGGGGGATGACAGTCATTTGTGTGACCACCGATGCTCATCCGCATCACCAGAAGTCTATTTGTAAATTCGTATTCTTTCTATGTAAAAGAAATTATTATTGTTCTGTAAAAGAAAGAAAGAATCTATTCATGAAGATACAAAAGATACTAGCCATCGTACGGTATGAACAAAATTACCCAAATGTTCATATGAATCGGAAGTAGTCGAAAATAAATTCGTCTATTCCAAGTATAGTTTAGCGGCCCGTTGGGAAATTCTTGTGGCCTTGTACAGACGACGGGCGTTTTTGCGCGTGTTTTTGACTTTGAATCGGCGGTTTCGTTAAGTTCCCGGAAAGGCAAAAATTCATCATTTGATCTTTACGTCAACCAGTCAGAGGTGAAATTGTCTATTCCAAATATGGTTTAGTGGTCTGTTGGGATATTCGTGCGGCCTTGAACACACGACGAGCGTTTGATGCACGTGTTTTTGAAAGTTAATCGGTGTTTTATTAAGTTTCCCAAAGTACATAAATGCTTCATTTGATTCTCCAAACTGTTAGAGTTAATATGGGTTATTCCATGTATAGTTTAGCAGCCTACTGGAACATTTGTACAACCTTCTATAGACAGCTAGCGTTTGTTGCGCATGTTTCTGACCTTGGATCGGCGTTAATTTCCCGGGAACGTATATATCGATCATTCGAACCTGACTTCAATATAGAATGCAAATATGGTTCTTATAGCGTGAAAGATATATATTTTAGAAATTATAGCTTTTTTTTCTTTTAAAATATGTATTAATCTAGTCGATACGTTGAATATAGTGAAAAATAGATCATCGAAACCCCCGCATGTATGTGTGAAACTTAAGCGCATGTGAAACGCTTCTCGTTTGAACATAATTAAATGTGTATCCATAGTTCTATTTTTTAAATATCATGCATGTTGTAGTTTACAATTATTTTAGTATCAAATAAACGCGCTTGGAACGCTTGTCTTCTGAACCTACTTAAGTGTGTAACCACAAAACATTGTTTCATGTATTGCAAATCTATCTACGCCTGAGCTGTATCTACAGTTGGTTGTTTGGGATTGGTGTCATGAATTTATGTCATTTTAATGTAAATTAGCATTCCATTGGGCTTATCGATGTGTGTGTTACGTCTATATTTTGATATTAGAAATTATATGTACCAATAATAGATACAATATAATAGAAATAATGCGAAGAGGTTTTACCAGGTTATGTCAAAATTTATACTTTTCATAACATTATTTTAATTTGGCAAAGTCACCGCAACTTTTAGGGAAAACACGTAAAGGAGATTAGTTAACTGGCTAAAAGCAAAGGTGACAATATTCGAGCAAAGAGGTTGTCATCTCTGCCGAGTCAGCTAGTGAAAAATAATATTTAAACCAAAGTATGCACTAGTGTAAGAAAACCTAACCACGAGAGTAAGACTTGTTCGATCTAAGTAAAAGCGGACCATTCTGTTTTCTTTCAACTAATAGCATATTCATGAAAGTGCAACGTACTTCCAAGTCTACCGGGGTATTTGAAACTAGGAAAGTTTCAACGAGTGTCTTGGAAACACATAAATCCTTTTTCTATAGCATTATTCATTTCAACTCCGTTTTCAACTTTAATGCATTATTTTTTTTTTAGAACTTATAGTTTTGTGAGCGAAATTCATACTTATTCTTCTTCTTCCTAGCGTTATCCCCGTCAAGTACCAGGGTCCACTTAGATTGCAGGTGATTTGACTATGGGGCGAGTTAAGATGACCGATTGCCATCTAACGTCATCCTCGGAACCTCAACGATCTTTACAACCTTACGACTAATATCATAAAGTGACATTAATAGGGACCCACTGTTTTGCGTGCCTTCCGTAATACGAAGGAGGTCGGATATCAAATATAAACCAGTGTTAGAATGGGTCACCCATCAAGTAACCGGCCGCAGCAAGAGAAACTTAACCTAGCGCTCGACTCAAATGCCGATCATTGATTAGGCCACGACCTCCTCATTATGAAAATTGCTTATGAAACAAACTGACGATTTTTAATAGACACCTGTCACCTGGCTGGGTTCATTGAGAAGTCACTCCTCCTAAAACCCCCTCCCCCATCAAAAACACCCACAAGAAGAAACGGCTACCGCTCTATTTTTAGCCACAAAATCAAGATTTTACCTTCTTCAACACCAAACAGGCGTGTCCGGTGTATTTTCGTAACAAACAGACCGACGTGACTATCAGAATTGAAAAGATACTATCTACTGTGTAGTAATGAACACTCTTCCGGCAACACCCGTCGGACAAAAGGTACTATACAATAGAAATTCACGACACAATATACTAGCAAAAAGGATCAAGTTAAAATATCTTTATAGAACAAAGATACGAAAGACTTTGTCTGATTTGTATAATGTCGGAGCCAAACATAGATCAAACTGTTTGTAGGAAAATTTTAAGCAGATTTAATATATAGATTTTTTTTAAATATAATTTTATGTTTCATGAAATCTCTCTGGAGTTTGCTTTGATCCCCGATCCGAGGCTATCGTTCTACCCACAAGTCAAAATAGATTTTGTAGATATTATACTAAAAATTATTCCTAGTGCTAATATGGTGGTTAAGTATTCTAAATAATTTTTCGCGCAATTTTCTTTTTTTTTTCTTTCATATGGCCTATCCATTATCCTAAACAAAACCAGTTTTATAATGAAATTTTTATTTAGCGCTAACTTAATTACTTTCCCCAATTTGTCATTATTTATGTCAGTTATTAAGTCAAGTTGGCAAATAGCGGTAACCGATCAGCACTAGATTAACAGCAACTTCCGTACATTAAAGTGTCGCCAACACAAACTTGTTTACGTGTACTTCTTCTTCTTTCTAAAACTATCTTAAGCCAATACCACATCACAAATGACATTGTATATCTTCCTTACCTTTCATTCCACCTCCTTTCATTCCACCTTCTGCCTCTCTGTGATTGTAAGTGACAGCCGAAGCTGAACAACTTCACTTCCAAAGATTGCATATCCGGGCCGACTTTTGAAGAATGAGCGAGATCTTTTTCTTTTCATATATTCTGTGTTGCCAAGACTAACTTGATTTTACTGGAAGCTAAATTCTTCTTCTTCCTAACGTTATCCCGGTATAGTGCCAGGGTCCGCTTAGATTGTATAGGATGTGACTGTGGGGCGAGTTAAGATGACCGATTGCCATCCGACGTCATCCTCGGAACCCTCACGAACTCTGCAACCTCATGACTTGCATCACCCAGTGACATTAGTCTGGTCCGACAATTTAACGTGCCTTCCGAAACACGGAGGAGGTTGGATATCAATTATAAACCAGTGTTAGAATAGGTCACCTATCTATCAACTGGTCACAGGAAGTTAACCTAGCGATAGACTCAAATGCTTCCCAGTAATAAAGTCACGACCTCCTTAACTTATTTACGTGTTCTACAGAAGACTAAAATAGAGTTCTTACTCAGAAGAACTCTTTTAATTTTCCTGTCATTCCTTCTTGAGTTACCATCCATATTATTTTCCATATAAAAAAGGCACAAATATAAATAATTTTGTGTTCAGTATAACCAAAATAAGGCAAATTGATAACCTCCATTTTTGTCAATCAGTTACATATCAGATTATCACGGCAGGGAACTGAGGGATAACGAAATTTATCAACTAATTTGGAGACGATTTCAGCCGTGTCCTTTCAGCCAATATAACAGACTCCTCACCTCTCAGCGATATTAAATTTCCATCCATTGAAATTACAGGTGTCGACTCAAAGTAATTTTAAATTTCGTTATGTATTAAACGAGCATATCTTTTTGACTGTAATCAAAAATATTATTTTCGTTTTAATGGACCTACAGAATATTAAATTGGATTCTGATGTGAGAGAGGTTTGTATTTGTACAGACGAACGAACTATTTGTACGAACGATTTAGCAATTCACTCAATAACCCAAGTACATACAAATACCTTACCGAATATGATGGAACTTTAGCATCACCAGGAGGCTAGCAGATGCGGTGCCGTTCTTTAAAGACGAGTTAAGGTCACCGGGTAGTCTCACAAACCGAACTAAATGGAGAGAGACCTTTACCCTGCAGTGGGATAATAATATTATTTAGATGTAATTTATTAATTCCACTTTTAATGATATTAATAATGATATTCGAGAGATGTCTTTAAATAAATTTAAAGCTTTTATAAAACGTGAGCTCATTCAAAAATCCTACTATAGTTTAAAGGATAATTTGAATGATGATTATGCTTGGGACTAAATTGCTCTCACCAAATCTGAATTATTGTGAAAATGGTGGTAGCAAAAAAGTTACCCGACTGAGTTTGTTGCGGGCTCTTCTCAGTGCAGGGCGCGAGGAACCCTTGTAAACTTAGCTTTTAAATCGTAAATTCCATCACCAAATTTTACATATACGTATGAAATATGATACATATGACGTTCATAAGAGCTTATAGAAGAATCTATATGAATAAAAGATTTTGTCTTTGCAAATGAGCCAAAATTCGGGCAAGACAACGTCTACCTTTGCCGCAATTGGTACGCTAACATTGTGTTTTTATTGGCATGCCTTGTTAAACCTATATCTTCTTCTATACAAATAACAATAAATTTCCAATCTGTATGTAAGCGCATAACTTCCGAACGACTGCTCCAATTTGGATAATCCTTTCTTTGTTGCGTTCATTATTGTTAGGTCAAGGTTTGTGTACATGAAAAGTGTCCGTTTGTAACGGGTAATTTTCGCGAGTATTGGGAAAGGGAACGGAAACGGGAAGAATATATTATAGGATAATAGAATATAGTAAATTTTAAGTAACCCAACGTTGGGGCAGGACATCGTCTGCCGGGTTCGCTATGAAATAAATAAATGAATGTGACAGAATCCAAGAGGAACATGCGGTAATGGCGATGACCTTAAATGCGGCCGACACTCTTCTACTCCTCAACGTGGCCAACCAGGGCGTGCATCTATGGGACATACGTAAGTATTTTGGACGATTATCGTGCAGTATATTTGACTGTGTGTACGTTCCGATATACACTGCGACCATGGTAAGCTGTGACGTCAATTTTGTGCACTGTAATGGTGTTCTTTTTTTTTGGTTTTGCTATAGTTGTTACAGTTTACAACCGAATACGGTGCAGTATACTGATATCCCCATAAAATTTTTCCATTTTCACTTTTTTCAATTTTACACAACCACGATTTGCCTTCACCCACCATTTGTTAAATAATATAATACTGTTAAATTGTTAAATTTGACAGGTAAACTTTTTTACAAAGAGCCGCTCTTTTTTTTGATTGATCACGTGATCAAAGCACTGAGGGCACTAGCTCGAAAGCGCCAGTGCTCACAGTACAACAATGGCGACTGTTTATGACGTCATAAATTTCCATAGTGTACTACGACAATGTATACCAGAAAGAATTTATCGCCAGCGCGAGTACTCATCAGGGCTCGCAGTTTATATCGGAACATTAGCCAAAATTGGGCCGGCGCGTCCGGGTACCAGTACCTCTTTCTCACATGACATCGGCGTGAAGTGGCGGCAATGCTGTCACGTCTAGTGATGGTGTTGTTGTCGGATAAAGTGTAGATGCGGTCTACGGTGGAACGCGCTTGCCTAGAATGAACCTATTCACTCTTGCCTTAAAGATACCCGTGTTGTAGTGGTCTGGGAACAAAGACGCCGGGAGAGCATTCCACGCCTTTGCCGTTCGGATAAGGAAAGAAGCATCGAAAAGCTTCGTACGGGATGCCAGCATGTCAACAATATAAGGGTGGAAACCCGCACGGCGCCTGCTGGTTCGATGATAAAAAGGCGATGTCTTTCAAGCATTTATGAACTATGTATTGCTGTTTTATATCAACATGAAGTACTACAAAATTCTTGACTCGCCAACAGTACACACGATAAGTAAACATCAGTGTTGACCACAACAAGGCAATGTATTAATCTAGCTAAGCGGTTAAATCTGCTGCCCAGCGGACTACGGCGGTACAAAGTTAGTTTACAATAAAACTATTAATCTAACGTTGTCCACTGATTGCCTTATTGTGTAAATTGTCGTAAAATCTTGACGTCGCTTCGTACTTTTGTTGCTGATTATTGCCTTGTATTCATATTAGAGAAGTATTATCTTTCGCGGTTGCAATATACAGGCACTTCTGACGTCTAAAGGTCGCTCGCGTGTTTTGTTTCCGTCGTATACTCAAAACTCGTCGTGCAAATAAAACGCACTTTAGTCTGTTTTAGTTTAATTTGGTTATATAGATTTAGACAAGGTTATTTCAGAGTAATGCAGCCGTACAAAGTTAGTTTACAGTAAAACTATGAATCTAAAGTGTCCACTGATTGTCTTATTGTGCAAATGTACGTAAAATCTTCAACGACGCCGCATATGTTTGTCGTTCGCTGCGTAATCCCTCACTCGCACGAGAGATTTTTTACCGCACGTTAAAAAAGCGTCCAAATAGAATATATGAACTCTAAAGTGTGTGTTCACACGACAAACGCTTTATCATAACGCGACGCTTTTTAATCGAGCAATGTACATATTTTCAACGGTATATACATACATATGTATACGGTGTACTTAAGAATCGACGTCGCTGAAAAAGCGCTATCGCCGAGATTTAACGCAACGCTTTTTTAACTCTCGTGCGAATGAGAGCTTACTTATTATTTTTACTTTATCCTGGTTCAATATTAGCAAAATATTGTCTTTCGCGGTCGTAATCAGATACTTGTTGGCGACAAGCGATCGTCTGCGCCTTCGTTCATTCTGCATATTTTTTTTATATTACAAGTGGAAAACGGGCCGGCGGTTCACCTTAATGACTAGGAGGCTCCTCTCCCTTTAAGAGGCTCGCAGATGCGTTGCCAGCTTTCTAGGGTTGCCCACATCGTGAACTCTCACAGAACAAACGAACATCGACAAAAATACCATCACTTGACGTGACACAGCATTATCGCCATTCACGCCTGCCTTATGTGAGAACAAATTAAAATTAAGCTTTGGTACACTTGCTAAGACCTAGAGTAATTTTGTGTAATGGATTTACGGACAGGAAAATTTAATTCTTTTAGGAAAATCTGCATAAACATACCTAAGCAAAACTTTGTGGAATTTTTAAGTATACATATGTACGTACGATCTCAATCATATATGGTAACCGTACCATTTAGAAATGTTTATTTTCCAATACATAGAAGTTACTCTTAACTGTACCCATGGTATGGTCCCATATTTTTATTTTTAGTGTTCTGTACCTCCAAAGGAAAAAAGAAAACTCCTATAGAAATTACTTCGTTTTTCGTTTGTCTGTCTGTCTGTCAAGACCCCTTTTTCTCAAAAACGCGTACAGGTATAAAGTAAAAATTTATACCAAATGTTGAGGTTCGTGATCCCTTAAAGCTTTGTAAAAATCAACCCTCCAAGTATGCGAAATGAAAACATATATATGTCGCTTATGTCGCATTTTACATACTAGTACAATCGAAAAGGGAATCAAAACCTATAGGGTACTTCCCGTTGCCATATAAACATGCAATTTCGCAAGAATCCATATCTTGAAGTATAGGAAAAATTCATTCCGAAAACGAATAGCAGTGACTTTGTCAAATGAAAAGGAATCTTAAAATAACGTGGTACCTGGTGTTACGGAACCCTTAGTGCAAGAAACCGACTCACAATTGAATGGTAATTTTTTAATTTCAGTTAAGAATAGTATGTTACTTGGCGTACATATTTTAATTGTAATAGTAGAGGCAGGTTGAAAATCAGTGTCATGTGCTCACGACAATGGCGAGCTTGCACACTTTAGTAACGTTACAATTTTTTCTACTTATTTCTTAGTGGTGTATTTGGACCAAAAAGTTTTTTTTTAATGAGTTGTTTTTATTATTATTATTAAAATGAAATAGTCGTAATTTTATTCAGTTCTAACCGGTGTTTACCGTGCACAAATATCGCTTAGTTAATAAGGAAACGCTCGAGTAAACTCGACTAACGGTCGTAAAAAAGGCAGGCTCGTAAATTACTCTATATATCTGGATAAAATTGCTCTCAAGTGGTATACGACAGAACAAAGTTATCTTACAATGATACCATTTTCCAAGTCCTCTTGGCGTATTCCGTAAATTGTCGTTAAAGTCCGCTCCGCAAGAGATGCTTTGTAATTCCAGATTTTTGTTTCACTAGCTTTGACTGGGATTAGTTTTATAATAAAAAAAGATATGGCATGGCACCAAATAAAGGCTTAGTAAGTAATTAATTTTGTTCATTAAAGTATTTAAGTTACTTAACGTAGTATTATTAAAACTCATTTTTTTTTAAATTGCAACCGTTAATAATTTATTGTAAGGTAGCTTTGTTTCTTTTATGGCTGATGCTGACAATTTTGTCCAAATGAGTGCAGTAAACTTATTATTAACAACCTTCGCGTTTCGTAGAGACAACCCAAATGCAATGGGGGTTAAAATAAACTTATTAAGCTCTATAAATTTCGTTACTTTGTAATAAAAATATTATTAAAATTGAATAAGCTATTCCTTAGATGAAACCATACAAAACAGACTTAAATAAGTTTTGGTCACGGTTTAAGATGCAATAATATATCAAATAAGAGACGTAAATAACATCTTACTCTTATTTCTTAATCGTTTAGTTCAGAGGTCGGCACCCATTTGGCAGGAAAGGGCCACATTGTTAAGAAATTAGATGTAGCTGGTCCACACTTGTATACCAATTATTTGGAAATAGGTGTTTTGTAACTAGTTAACTATTTATGTAGGCAGACATTTTATGCGATGTTGAAAAGGGTAAATTTAACTACAAGACGAAAAAAACTTTACACTCGTGTAATGTTATTAACTATTATTTATTTATAAGAAATAGATAGTCATTTACAAAACATCCGCGGGCCACAGTGAGAGGAGTCAGGGGCTTCATGTGGCTGCGTGGTTCAAGCGGTGCCGATACCTAGTTTTGTTAGTTAATTTGTACGTTATTTTTGACAGGAAGGCAACGCGGCAGGTCGTGGATGCGTGGCTGGTGTCACATGCGACGCCACCGAGCGCTGAACTTGCCTCTCCATCGAGAGCGGGTTCAGGGTCTGGTGCCACTACACCAGTGAGGTAATTATTTGCTTACATATATTGTTTTTGGTTTGCTTTCCAGTGGCTCACGTAGTCTGTTTTACCTTTAAACGTGCACTCACATACAACTCACATAAGCACACCTCGTTTTACTGTTCGTGGTTCGTCCTTTTACTGGTCCGTGAAGGACTTCCGCACTTTTTCAAAGTTCCTTACATTTCTGTGAAAGTCTTCCATTGCGAGGGTTCAATCATTCATATTTTCAAATGCATTTGCTGGACATCCTCGTACACAAAAGCACACTAAGTCCCGCCATTATGTTGGATAACTTATAGTAGCATTATTATTGGAGCGTCAGTAATCGCTTTGTCCCGCTATACCCGCAGACTCCATCAATCTTGTGTCATCCCGACCATACCCACTGCCTCGCCGTAAATAGACTGCGTACCGATGAGTATGAACATTTTTCTAATGTCAACATAAAGTATAACATTTTTATGATTGATTTTTTACCGCGCGTTAAAAAAAAACGTTGAAATGGGACATATCAACTCCCAAGTTTGTGGTGACATGATAGCGCTTTTATAACGCGACGCTTTTCTGTCCAGCAATGTTCAATTTTTAACGTTATATTATGTACATATACGATATATTTTTTATGGAACGCCGAGATTTTCCGCAACGCTTTTTTAACGCTCGTCTGAATGGGTGCTGAGGCCTTTATTGTTTGTATTGGTCATTGAAAGTTAACTGTTACCAACATTTCTGTAATTGCAACCCATTCGAAGTGACCACAGCCTGCGTAGAAAAGGGTGCTGAAACGAATAACGCTATAAATGTTGCAGTTCTTCTAGCTTGAAACATCTCCTACCTTCTATGGAGTAGAAAACAAAACGAAACAAAAAATACAAATTAATTATCTCTCTGTGGAAAGGTTGAAAAACGAAAATGTACATTTTCAACATTTATTAAAACCCTATTATTAAAAGCTCTATTGTCATTTGTTATATCAACAAAAACAGGTTATCGGTTAATACTAGATTCACTTCTATGTCATCATATTCCATCAATTGTGGTAAGCATATCCTGAATACCAGCTTTATAACAGCAATAGAAGCCAAAATCAAAGATATAAAATGGTTCTTTTTGAGAAGAAAAAGTTTTAGCTAAAACAACACCCATAAAGGCCCTTCAACGATTGCTGGCCAACTATTATATCCCAATAGAGACCACTTACCTGGAAACCTTTAAGAGTTATAAAGAAATCCAATAAAAACAAGCACCGACGAATACCATTAAAACTCGCAGACAAACAAACCGTCCGACGTTATAAAAACAATTTATCTAGTATGAGAGATCGCTGTCCGAATTTCTTTCGCTGGGAAACTTTAAGATAACGAAGCGAGATCAAATATTACTTTGAACAAATTCTCGCACCTAAAAAGACATTCCGAATTAAGGTGCGCGCGGAGTTTTTTATTGCAGCTCCGCAAAAGATATTTCACAGTTAACTTTTCTAGACGGAAACCGACGCCTTGTTGTCTCGGTCTGTAAGTGTTACCATCTCTTCACTTAATTGTTATTAAGAAGTTTTTTCATATGTTTTTTTTTTTGGGTTCCCTACCTAAACGGAACGTTTAGAACTGTTACTGCCCGTTGCATGCACTTAGCGAAGAAGATATATCTTGAAGTACAAGTATAGAACAATTGCGAAAACTGTAAATTTTTAATTAACTAATAAAAATTAATGACTTTGTCAAATTAAAAATAAAAGACTTATGAAAAGTATAGTAGTAATTAAAAAATAACTTGGTAAAGTATTACGTGTTGGTGCGGAACCCTTAGTGCGCGAGTCTGAGTCGCACTTGCCTGTCATTTATAATGTTATGTAATTTTTAGTTGCTAATGTAATAGTTTCTGCATAAATGAGCACATTCATATTTTTAAATGAAGTAATATTCCGTGCTATGCACTCTTCCGTCACTAAGACCTAAAAGTATAACTGATATAATCAGACGTTACTTTGCGGAAATTCAAGACATGCGTGAAAAACTAAACTACTTTGCTTTAATCCGCGAATGAATACGAGGAAAAATCGGTGTAATGCTGCAACCCGAAAGCTATGGGCGACGGTAGGCACTTCGGTGCCTACTGCCTGCTCGTCTGCCCCCTTGTAACATAAAAAAAAAAAAAAAAATCTGAACATAATATCTTCATTTATGGATAGAGGCGGCTGGCATGAGGCATGCGAAGTCACTCATAGAGATGTAGTCACCAAAATTCACTACTCGTCTCTTGAATCGAAGCAGGAAACAGGTAAGAGTAGTTATTACATATCTAACGGGTCACTGCAAACTGAAGAAACATTTATAAACCATCAACCCCAACCTAGGCCAATCAGGCTGCAGGTTTTTTCAGGAGGACTTGGAAGCGTCCAAGCACATCCTCTATGATTGTTATTATGGGGGGAAATACTCTAACCCCAGGGGGAATCAGAGCGCTCACGCCTCCATTACTAGTTTTATGCACTCTGCTGCTCTTGCGGATGAGATATAAGCTGTTTAAGTTACAAGAGATCTTACTGGCTACAGTAACGGCCTTTGGTCTGGCCTCGGTGCAAATAACAAAAACGGTAAAACATCTCGACCGATTTTATTTAAAAAATTTATGTGACCATAGTATATTTTTTTTTATTTAAACGAACAGAGTAACCTCATCAGAAGAGTTTTAGAGCCTCTTTCATTTCTTTAAATTTATTTCTTGCTTTTTTTTCACATTTCTTGCATATCAAAATGGCCAATTGTTTTCACATATCGACTCTCTTTTTATTTAAAAAATAACCAAAAGCAACTTTGAATATTGGTACTTTATAAGTTTATTTACAAGAATAAATAGGTGAATAAAAGATTTTTTTCATATTAAATGTGTTAATCTTTATTTAACATACAATTTGGTTAAACTTAAAAAAATAACAACAATAAAATCGATTTGGGTAAAATCATCAATTGTACTCTCGTTTTAACTAGGCTAAAGATTAAATTGAATTAAATAAATTAATTAATTTATTACGACTATCACAGTGATACTAAGTACGAATACATGCTATTGGTGCGTTATGATAGTGACTATGAGTGCCGATCTTTATTTTTTTTTTATAATTAACTGTCAAGAAAGATTGGCAAAAGATAATGATAAATTTTGGAACACCTATGTAGTAATGTGTCAAATCTGAATAAAGCAGTTATCATCCAAATCATGTTTGATTTACACAAGATGGCGGCAGCGATGATTATTAAACTATATTTCGCGTTATAAGCAATAGGCATGACGACAGTAATCAGAAATCATCTAAATTATATATTTATCTGAAAAAATAAGATGCATAAAGCTTAACCAACGTATTTATTTTTATATTGCCAGCGAGATTAATAGGGATTAACAAAAAAAAGGAAACTATTAAATACCACAATCCGCCATGACAGCTAAAACACCAAGCAGAGCGCATGACGTCACTGTATGTTATAGCGCGTTCCAATAAGAAATTGCAACGTTTTAAAGGCACAACTAAGAGGCTCGGAGATGCGTTGCCGGCTAGACAACCTAATGCCTGTGTTATAGGTAACAGACGCCTGTTATAAACAAATAATACATATAGTAATACACTCAGATTCGAGGCGGGAATCGAACCCACGACCCCCGGAGCGGAAGGCAGGGTTACTACCCACTGCGCCAACGGGTCAGCTATGTATAAATACATACATATAAATAATACATCCAGATTTGAGACGGGATTCGAACCCACAACCCACATAGGGGAAAGCAGTGTCACTGCCAACCGCGCCAATAGGCCAGTCAGTTACGCTACTCAGTTACTTATTAAGAAGACTTATGTGTAGTTTAGTGGATATAATGAAGTCAAGCGTTTACGATTACAGTTATTTCGAAGTTATATATAACTATGTACAAATATTGCTGTACAAAAAAAGCAGTAACAAACAAACCAATTAAGTTCTCACTCATATATGCACATCCACGAAATTAAGTTTTGTTTTCATATTGTATTAAATGAAAACGTTTTTATTTTTAAGCAAAAATAAAACCTCATTTTGAGTATGCGCTTTTCGCACACAAAAAGTAAATATCAACATAAAATTTATTAACTGTAACAAACACGTTGCATGTAGCAAATTTACATACGGTGTCACTTCACAAATGAGAATGGAGAACGAAATTTTAATTGGTGTTACTTTTTTTTTTTTGCTAACAATAGAAAATCTACTGAAAGTTATGCAATTGAAGGCTTTACACAGGATGTTTGCAATAGTAACGTGTCATGGAGGTGACAATGTTAAGATAGAGAGAGCTATAAGTATAGTATAAAGCGGACCCTTAATAGCCCTCTAATATACACATGATTTGAACACTAATTGAGTTTTCCCCACCAATCCTTGGGACAGTGCCTTACATAACTTACCCCCAAAATCATAATAAGAACAAGTATTATAAGTGACAAGATGGCAATTCTTGGTGTTGCCAGTATGAATAGATCCAGACTGAAACTGAAGGCGATAACAGTCCAAATAATAAAGGTTTTAATTACGACATCAAAATCGATAGAAACCAGTCAGAAACTAAATCATACGGCGTGCACGTCCTAATAATATACAAAGAAAGCCAAATTAATAGACAGGAAAAGATGACCTTTTTCAACTATTTGTCTAACTTGGAATGGTTATCTTAACACAAGAATAATAATTGACATTGTCATCTCATAAAAGATTATTTGAGGACTTTTCCAGTCATAGAAAATTTACGTAATTTTATGATCTTTCTTGTCAGTACATTAATTGGCTCGCAGATTTGCACGTTGTTCTATTCAGTTTAAAATTACATTATTTAGAGCATACTGCCAATCTTTCTACACGTGCAGTCTGTGGACCAATTTTACGCAGTGAACCTATAGCGCCTTACGTGTTCAATACAACAATGTGCTGAGAGCGTTGTTGGGGCGGCCACGATACTGAAGTGCGGTGCAACTCAAACAATGAGCCATCTCATATCGTTCTTAAGCTCTTAATAGATTCCTGAATCACTACAGTCTCGTGAACGAAACATAAATAATAAATGCTGCCTTAGACTTGGCTCTTGTTTTAATATAATTTCTTACAACTGACAAACCAAATGATTTTCATATTTGCAATATGACAGAAAAAACTATTTTATTAAGAAACACCTCTTTGGTAGACTGCTGTGTATACATGTATCTATAGACGTAATGACCTCTATAGATACAGACTTTAGCCAGTAGAATTTCAATTAATAATTTAAAAAAAAAAACATCAAATTTAATATTCAATAAACCTACATATTCCATGCGTACATTGAAGTCCTTTTATATGACTGTTAATTAACACTTGACGCTAAAATGAACAAAATTCAATTTGGTCCAAAATTTGCGAGATGCGTCGTCCATGTGAATATTAAACCCATCCTTTGTCAAATTGTGTCCAGTGGAAATAATAACAATATATTTTCCAGCTGCGAACAGTTATGTTTTTTGCTAGTTGTTACCCGTGACTGCGGTCGCGTGAGTTATTTTTTAGGACCCTTAATTCTTTGGCTATTGCCGGAGCCAGACATACCTCAACGTGTTTGTACATTTTTGTCCTTGAGGTCTACAAAGTTCAACAAAACTTCAAAACTTTGCGTAGCTACACAAAGTCTCCGGTCACACTACATGATCATTCAAATGAAGTATGTCTGGCTCCGACATAAAATGAATATAGTGAAAATTTTTTCCTTGTCGATTTTTAGTCTGTGGAGATCAAAAGAAGAAACACACGAAAATGGCACATTTTTTGTGTTTTTAAGGTTCCGTAGTGCTACATGGAACTCATATAGTTTCCCTCTCTCCGTCCGTCTGTTCGCCCAAAAGGTGCTCCCCACCCCCATAGGATTTCCAAACTATTAAATGTAGAAACTTGAAATGTTCCATGTTGATAGAACATGTAAAAAACTTACTGGGAAAAATTATTGTAGTCTTTCGAGATAAAAAAAGGTTTGTTTGGCATGACAGCAAGCTTGCAGACATGCTTACTTCCACTTAGATACGTTTTGCCTTAACCCTCCACCATGAGGAGGTCGTAGGTTAATCGCTAATATAATTATAGCGTTTCAAGATAGGCATATGTATGCAAATTTTTATATATATCTTATATATAAAAATGAATCAAAGCAAAATGTGTTCGTAAGCGCATAACTCACCAACGCCTGAACCAATTTTGCCAATTCTTTATTTCAAATATTCGTTGAAGTCCAAGGATGGTTTTTACGGCGATAAAAATTCCAATAATTGCCGGGAAAACCCTAAAAACAGCCCTATTGTTTTTCCCTTACAAACGTTTTCTGTCTAAAATGTTGAATCAAATTGAACTTTATTGCTATTCTTTAAAGTTCATATTAAATTACAAGTACTCACTGTTGTCTAAGCAATTTAGGTGTGTTCCTAACGTCAAAGAGTCAATTTGCACTTAATAACCTTTGTAGAGTCTATCTCCTGATGATGCTTCGGTGTCGAAGCGAAACGTGCTTTGAGGCACATCGGAAAGTGAGTGTAGTGCTGTGCTTTGATGGAGGATTCGGTGGTGTAGCTTTGGGGTTGCAGCATTACACCGATTTTCCCTCGTATTCATTCGCGGATTAAATCAAAGTAGTTTAGTTTCTCATGCATGTCATGGATTGCCGCAAAGTAACGCCTGATTCTATCAATTTAAAATATACCTATTGGTGAGAGCAAAAATACCTGAAATATGGGCGTAGAAAGTCGATATGAATTGACCGCTTGCAATCTCTCAACAACTTCTATTCAATGCAAACAAACACTTCAATACATTTTAATAAGATCCATTCAGACCGGGAACCTTCTATATTTAACTTTTAACGTTATACTGTCTACCCTGAATTTGAATGAAATCTAATTTACCATTAGTCGGAGGTTCCAATTATAGAATAGTTTCTATGATCTGAGGTCGGAGGTCTATTTTAAATGATAAATTTTCATATAGAAGTTTTATAGGTCGCGTTTTTCTCACAAAGCACCATCACGGAAGGGAGAACAAAAATTATTCGTGAAGTTAATTAAAAAGTGCATACTTAAGTAACTGACAAATTATACAAACCGTCTACAAAAGTTGCACATTATTTTAAAATACCCATAAAAGATTCAATAAAAAATTCTAACATTTCTTTTTAATTTTTTCTAAGTATCTAAATATTCCTCTACAAATTGTTTTTTCAAGTAACCTTTCAAATGCAAACGGAATTCGAATATGGATTTTTTTTTGCTCTGCAACCGAATTGGTTTGGCGCGTTTGGTAACGGAGGAGTGATATTAATGTTCATAATGGATTTAATACGAATTGAAGTTTAAATTGTTACAAGCTGAGACTGTCTGACAATTTACGCCACAGAGGTCATCACAGAAATCTGCATAAGTGGGGGTCGAATACTTGAGTATGAACATAACTTATGAAATTGAAGTTTTGGTTTGTTACAGAATTCATTTGTTGTAATTATCGCTATATTGCAATACATTGCGTGCTCAAATCGTTGTCTTTATTGTAGATAATACTATAAAATCGCAATGTATTTTCAACAAAGAAAATTGTTTGAGACAAGTGTTTGTTTAGTACAATACGATTATAACGCGTGGGTTACGGGCAATCCACGAAAATGTTTCGTTAGGGTTAGTTTAGTGGATAATTTCACCATAGATGTCTATTCTTTGCCCATGGCGAGAGCTTCTAGGTAAGCTATCTTAATTACGTTGAAAATGCAACTTTTACGAAACCTATGAATTTGAAGTTATCGTTCTAAAATTTTCACCATGGACAAATAATATGATAAGCCATAACAAAACGGCTGGTCCGTTGGCGCAGTGGGCAGTGACCTTGCCTTCTGTTCCGGGGGTCGTGGGTTCGATTCCCACCTCGAGTCTGGGTGTATAATATAACTTAATCTTCTATAAATAGTATAAAAATCAATCGTTGTTCTTAGTCTCGCTAAATCTCAAAAGCGGTTAAACCGCTATTCTGGATTCTGTTTGTTTTATGTTATCCCTCTTATTTTCGGAAAGGTTTAAAAGAAAAAAAAGAAAGAAAAATATTAAAAAATACTAGAAAAAATGCAAATTTGGTCGCTACTTCAGATAACTTCAAATAGATGAAGATCGTACTAGACCTTTTAATAGACGTGCTATGTAATATTATGTTTTCGTAAAGAATTGGGCTAGTGTCTCGTTTTATGGACAATATATAAAGGAGATTGGCTGATTAACTAATAAAAGACGAGCCTAAATCCCGGCAAGACAACGTGTGCAAAGGCTTCTAGTATAGGATAGAAAACAAAATGTACGTTGAGATATAATAGAAAATCAGTCCAGTGATTTTATGTTGCATCTCAACCACAACCTGTGCTTTGATGGCGGTGTGGGTAGTGTAGAATTCGAATGCAATATTGTCTGATATTATTTTCTTTTTATTAGTGCATTTACGTATTATAATTGTGATCATTTTTACAAGGAGTTACAAAATTAAATAAATATTTTTAATTTTAAGTGCTACTCTGTTACTGTTTAATAGACGATAAAATTACCCTATAGTAGTATTTTCCTATAATATTAATCAAATTTGCAATAGTCAATATTAGTTTCCACAAGCATCGGACCACCTGGCTTAATTGATAAAGCATCTAATCGATTCCAAGGGGATGCAATCTCGAAATCTAACACGCTGAAATTTCCGTCTATTTACTTATATAAAATCTCAACCATAGATCGTGGTTAGCGATGTAAAAGATAAATCTTCAAGATGTAATTGTTTTAGTTCAATAAACAAAATAGCGAAGTTAGTAAACAGTGCATTTTTAAGATGCTTTTGTATGCTCATTATTACTAATTAAAATTAGGAAACGAGAAGTTAATGAAACTCATGCCGTTCAATAAAAAAATGGCTTAACTCATGACCGAAAGTTTCGAGTTTTCGATCCATTTGTGTAACATGGGTAAAGTATGAGTTGGGTAAATTTTGCGGTCGTTATTATCTGATTTCAGAAAGATTTACAATAGGTCTGGTTCCTATAAATGCCTTATTCGACTGATGACTTAGCATCAATATAACAGCATGGAGCGAAGATCTGTGCAAGGAGACTGTTAGACTAGATGCTCAATACTGGGCTAAGTACGCTGATAATAAGAGTAAAAAATGGATATCATATACATTATGTCCTGCAGGCGGAGCCGATCATATCAAACAAGAAACGCTGCACTATCATCCTTTGAAGTGCGAATTTGCTATATAAACGTCAATCCCATAACCATTTTTTTTTTATGTTACAAGGGGTAAACGAGCATGCAGCAGGCACCGAAGTGCCTACCGGCGCCCATGGACTTCTGCACAACCAGAAGGCCAGTAGAAATAAACCATTATGAATAAATTTTGAACTGATATTAACAATGTTAATGTGAGTTTGTTGTTACCTTGGGGTAAGGATATTATTAAATAATTACTTGAATCCTTTGGCGAATACAGGAAAACATCAAAAAATCTTAAGCAATTAATGTCTCCTGGGATACCTATATAGGAAAAACCTGTTAATATATTTAGTATAAGTGATAATTTAAATATCTATACTCGATGACAAAATTAATGATCTATCTATATTAATATATAAAGAGTGTGTTTGTTTGCTTGAACACGCTAATCTCAGGAACTACTGGTCCGATTTGAAAAAATCTTTCATTGTTAGATAGACCATTTATCATGGAAGGCTATAAGCTATAAATGTATCACCACTATAAAATTGAATCTATATTTTTTTACCCAATTTTACGTGGTGGAAGTCGTGGACACAACTAGACCTATACGAACCCGCGATCAAACATATTGATATCTAAGAAATGTCTTAATTGAATTCGCGCGATCGCATCGTCCACAATTAGGACAATTCTCGCTACCTGTCTTAAAAACGAGCGAAAAATATCCGCGTTTCTCTAGGACTTTATATAAATAGTAGGTATGCGTACGCTCGGTGCCGCTGCTGATGGCCTCGATCTGCTGGTGCGCGGGCGCGGGCTCGCTGTCGGGCTCGGGCGCCGCCCCCGAAGCGCTATGCCCCAGCGAGCTCTCGCCCTCCTCCCCCACGCCGCCGGCCACCGGCGACTGAGCGGGCGACTCCTGTATGTGTAACGTTTCCATTCAATACTGCATATAAACCAATGAACGCCGGCTGGACGCTCAAAAAAACATGACTCATTGTCACGTTCCGCCGAGTGTGAAAGAGAGATTGCGGAACAAGCGATAGAGAGGTACGATCGGCCGTCACCGTATTAAGTTTGGTAGCCATATTAGACCAAAATTCTATTCGCCTAGCAGTAAACTATGTATTTATACATTATTATGTGTATTTTATATTATGTGTTTTATTAAATATATATGTATGACAAGTTTAGTTGTCTTAATTTATCCAGCTTATAAATTTTCACGGTTATAGTTTTAATAGTTGCCTAGAAGAAATTGTTGCCATAACGATAAGGCCGCCCTTTGTACCATAGTGTGAACTATTACTAAACATGTATTTCTGTAACTTCAGTACAATTTATAATATATTTATATATACATAATGTTTCTTTAAATTCAGTCTCGGATTTTTTAACATGTCATTAATGATAATGTATAAGTAAAACTAATACTAAATTAGTACTTTAAATGTTATAAATTAAATATTGATTAATTCATCAAAGTATACTTAATATTGTACCTAATTTAATTGAAGATTTTAAAATTGCAAGGTCCTCGTTGACTACATATAAAGTACCTACCTGGCGCTCAACGTTCTCAGCGTCATCACCTTCTGCCTCTTCTTCTTCTTCACCACCTTCTACCTCTCTAACACTGAAAGAATTTTTCAAATCGGATCTGTACTTCCTGAGATTAGCGCGTTCAAACAAACAAACAAACTCTTTAGCGTTATATATTAGTATAGATATACAATTTACTATAACATATGAAATTCTAACAGCGACACGATGTTTTCTCCCTCTTGGGCATATTTTAAGTCGTAATCGAAAGGAAAAGGGCGAAATTTTCCCGAATTCGGCGAGATATCGTAAACAAAGATCTAAGTGGATTCTGTACGTGACAGTACTACGCAGATTATTTCACTGTCCGACCAAATTTGGGGGCTGGGGGGCACATTTCATAAATATTAGCGATTATCGAGGTTTCTCCTGCTGATATAGCTAAAAAGAGGAGAATGCTGATTTTTTTATCCCCAAAAAGGGGTTTGCCATAGGCATAATTTTGCAGTTATACAATGATCGCACTCAGAATTAAAGACAAAAGAATGTATATTATTTCACCATGTGATCAAATTTGTGTGCACATTTTATATATGTTTTAATGTGTGCTATAATAATCATATATATATTTAATATGAACTGTCATTATTTTAAGGTCCATAAATTTCTTTTTATTCTTTAAATACATACATAATTTGACTGGCCCGTTGGCGCAGTGGGCAGTGACCCTGCCTTCTGCTCCGGGAGTCGTGGGTTCGCCTCGAGTGTGGGTGTATAAGTATGTATTTATATATTTCTAAAAGAAAAATATTTGTGTATAACAGGCGTCTGTTACCTATAACACAGGCATTAAGTTGTCTACCTTGGGAACACACGTCCGTGTGTCATATAGTCCTGTATATATTTTTTTATTAATCAAGGAGTTGATAGGTCAAGTAGTTAAGATTGTATTTAAAAAAAACGTTTTTTTTTAAATAAAAAATTGAAAAAACAATTATAAAAAATAAGCAATATTTTAATACTTACAGGCACAGTAAAAATCCCTAAATTAACGATAGGTTTAGCTCAAAAATCTAGACATATAAATTAAATTTAAGTGTCTGTTTTTAGCGTGGAATTTATTATTTTTTTAATACTTGCATGTGACTATATATACGTTACATATAACAAAAACACAAGTTAATTTTTTTTGTGCCTGTCTGTCTTTTGATCTGTCTCTCCGTCTGTCAGTTTATTCCGGGTAATCTACGAAAGGATTAGGCCGATTTTAACGGTTCTTTCACTGACATATAGCTAATCTTACTGGGAGATTCTTTAGTGTTTAAGAAATAATTCGAGAAGAGAAGAATTTTTATTTTTGTGCGGAATCCTAAGTTTCACAAAGACAACTCTCATAATTTATCAAAAGCACTGAATTCACGCGGACGAAGTCGCGGGTTTGAGATAGTTATTGTATATAAAGAAAATTAATGGAATAAAATACTACAAAATTATGTGGCAACCCTAGCCACTTTACAATGGCGACCGAATGTTGCAACATTTGAGATTATATCGAATGTAGCCTAAATCCTTCTTTAAAAGCCGACAACGCATCTGCGAGCCTTCTGATGGTAGTCCATGGGCGTCGGTAGTCCCATGGGTGGTAAAATGCCTGCTCGTTTGCCCCTTGTAATATAAAAAAATAAAAAAGAACGAGCATTCGCTCGTATGATGTAAATGGGTCTTAATGCCGGAGCCAGACATAACTCAAAGTGTTTGTACATATTTATCCTTGAAGACTACAAAGTTGTACAAAACCTTGCGCAACTCCATAAAGTCCCCGCACACATTATATGATCCACATCACATTACATGATTTTCATTGAAATGATCATTCAAATGATCCCGGCGATAAGACGAATATCCTAAAAACACAAGCTTACCCATTCAGATTAGAGAATGAAAACTTTCCTTATAATCTGAGGTCAGATATGATTTTATTTTAAAAGTAATAGAGGAAATCTTCGTAAAACATTGCAACAAAAAGAGACTGAATCGTTTAGTCTCTATTTAAGTATCAACAGGCGTATGGATGTTCGGATTCCGTTTTAACATCGTTAAAGTACTTAAAAACCGAATAAATGTTCCACTGAAAAGCCTATTCATTGGTAGCGATCAAGAAAACGTTTTCAACTGAAATCAAAATCGCATATATTCTCAAAGCGGGATTTCCGCAAGTAGGTAATAAAACGAACGCCGATTGAATATTGATCGCGAGGAAAAGGGGAACGATGGATTGAAACAATACCGAAATTGATGACTAGGTCACAGTTATATCTAGGCCGACATCGGAGGTTGTTATACAACTGTGTAAATTAATTGTAATTCTGCTTCTATTGTGATAATTTGTTGATTTTGAACGTGTCAAAGAAAGTTGTATTTAGCAACATCTTACGGAGATTAAATACGCCACATAATCAGTCTGAATAAAAAGTACAAAATCAAAATTACCTTTTGTTATGGTGCTACAGGGCTTTGTCTAAAATATCAGTGTTTAATTTCTCATTAGTGAACTGTTCTCACTTTTAACCATCATGCGGATTGTGTTAGTATTTGTGGGAAGACACGCCAAGATGGATAGTTTCGGCGAGGAATGAAAGGTGGGAGCGAAGGTCGATATTCTCAACCACCGCAAAGGAAGATCTTCGTGTCCGGGCTAGTTGGAGTTGCCCGGGAGGGCCGCGCCTCGCCGACAGTTGTTCATCAGAAGGTCTATATGTAGTAATCGTAAGTAGAAAATTCGCTAACGTGAGTTGGTTTGTATGAACATTTTCAGTGTTTGTACGGCCAAGAGCGTGTCACGACACGCTTAAATAGAAGGGTTTCGTATCTGATACGCTATAAACGTATTTGTTAAATAGCTGCAAATTTTGTTGTCAGATTTCATTTAGAATAATTTTCCTAATTAATTATATTAGAGTTATTAGCTTAGAAAATATTCGTGCTGAGTGCACATCGGACCCTCCTTAGTGTCAACGCGGATTGCATGGTTACAACCAGAAAATTTAAAGCATGAATAAAAGAGGATGGACTGTGCCGTAGAGTATATTATATAAAAAAAAATAGGTCCCACTGCTGGGCAAAGGCTTCCCCCTTTTCTAACCACATCTTCCTTTCCTGACCCGCTTGGATCCACTTCTTTCCCGCAAAGGCGTCCAAGTCATCTCGCCATCTCTTCCTCAGCCTACCTGGATTATGTATTAAATAAATAAAACAAAAGCACACGCACACCAATGCCAAACGATTTACATCATTTACACACACATGTATTGGATGACGTCGAAGCGTCATCTTGACAATCGTATGTTATATTAATCGTCAAATTTTATTTTACTTTGAATGGAATAATTTGGGTGTGTCGTTGTACGCAAAAAGATATGTGGGTGAATTTAGACCAGCCGGCTGTCTCTAGTATATATCATTCTTTATAAATGAATAAGCATTCTAATCTAAAGGGTACTTGATCCCAAAATTAACTTTAATTATGAAAGAGAAAAAAAAACCCAATTAGAAAACCTTATATAGTTCTATCAATATATTTCTTCTATTTAAAAACTTGTTGTGATGGTTTACGTGTACAATTTAAAAGACTTACGAAGTAATGTGCTGGTAAGTTAAGGTTTACCAAGGTTCATTACCCTTTTAATTACTAAAGGTTGACTAAATTTATGATGGTATATATGAAAGTATATTGAGGACGGTTTACACGGATAATTTAAAAAGTTCCATGTCTCATCGGAAAAACACAACTTAATATTTCTCTTGCAGTTCATTTTCCTTTTACATAATATAGTTTGACTATATTGCTGCGTCCATAAGTATGTCGTCTGAATTTTACAAAACTTAATCCACATAAAAACAATAAACGAAGTGACTGAACTCCTGATGATCTGAATGTATGTTTAGGATTGTTTAAGTGGAGAATTAAAAAAGTGCCATAACTTATCGAAGCAATCTAAGTTAAGGTTTACTTTGAGGTCCCTTTTTCTTTTACTTAGTGTACTTTGATTGTTATGCCGCGATATAATAAAAAAAAAGTAAATTACGCCTGTTTTTGGTAATAATCTGAGCGATTGAACCTTTGTTTGTCGAAAAAATCTATATTTAGGACTGTTACGTGGGGTGTTTAATAAGTGCCATCTCGTACCGAAGTAAGTTAGTGATTTCATTGCGGTCACTTTTCCTTTTACTTATAATAAAGGTGGAATAAGTTAATGGCGATATGAAAGTCTATATTTAGGACTGTTTACATGGAGAATTTTAAAAGTTCCATATCTTATCGAAGAAATATACTATTGTTTTAATGAAGGGACCTTTTCGTTTTACTCACACAGGCTTATTTATAAAAGTAGCTATCTTGGAATCACATGCATTTTAAATTTTTTTTTTCGTTTTATCTTTTAGGAAATTGAAGCTATCGAGGAGCAATGGAGGACGGAGTCAGCCGAGCTGGTCACGTGGCTCCGACAAAAATTAAATAGTAACAGATTATTTAATATATCTTCAAAAAATAATATTCTCATAAAACAACGCTCAAAAACTCTAGTGCTACTAGCTATTGTTTTGGAATTAGTGACGTCACTCACCCCTTAGTTCCCTACCCCATAGTTATTATCGAACCCTTTCATTTTTAATCCATGCCAAGGGGGCTTTAATGAAAAACATCATCCGCCATCTTGGAGCGGTGGCCATTTTGAACAAATTGCAATATTGATTAGTTGTCTCATTGCGCTCAATATTATTTTCAATTTAGAGGACCAAAGGGCCACGTACTTCCTTAAAATATCAGGAGGACCACAGACGTGTTTTTGAGAAATAAATTTTTGGTATTCTATGATTGAACGTCCTTAAATTATATCGGTACATAAATACTGCATTAGTATAATTATGCGCGTTTTGTACTTTATAAAGTTGTTATTGTCTCTGTCGAGATTTACCGCCATAATATCTTTATTTGGAAAAAAATGGGGATGAACACGGATCTCCGATGCCGGAAAATATGAGGCAATCACATAAAACGATGTAGCGCCTAAATAAAATATGATCGAAAGGTATCGTAGCTTGAACGCGTTAACGGCTCATTTAACAGTGACTTGACACAAACGATGACAATTAACCGTTTTTGTTCTATTATTATTATTATTATTATTTAGAGACTATTCTTTCCCGCTGCAGGGCAAAGGCCTCCCTACCCTCTTTCCATATGATCATGTATAAAGACTATCCGTTGCCTTCTCTCTAATATAATGATCCAAGTAATTTTTCCATCCCATTCTTAGTATTTAGTGAGGTCGTTTCCGATCCGGGGTCCATAATGGAGAATTTGGTTCAAATATCTTCCGTCATGCGGCAGCTTTGTTTAATTACATTTCATTATTACGTGTAACCCAGTATAGAATAGAGTTAAAATATATAATTTATATATTAATACGTGAAGCGATAACTTTAGGTACCATTTTACGAAAATTGCGCAGACGGAGGAGTATGAAATTTGGCTCTATTGTAGTTCATATAGAGGAAGGCGTGCGAATGCTAATATTTTTTTATGACATGCAATATTAGTATATTAAATGATTAAAATAAAACCACACGCACACCAATGCCATGTGATATACGCCATATACACACATGTATTGAATGAGGTTAAAGGGTAATCATGATTACTAGTCCGATCAACGTAGCAGAAAACGTCACAACATCCTGCAATTTCGAGATACAGTTAGATACTACGATATGTACATATATGTATTTTTTGCGCTGAGCAACTTTTGACTCTTGGTTTTTTTCGATTTAAGAAGCCGTACTCGTGAAAAAAATAAAAACCATCAGAAAAGAAAGATTTCGTTTCGCCGTGGCCGTGGAAAACAAAATTTTGTGAAAATTCAAGTGCACTTTTGGAAGTATTACGAACAAAAACGTCTTTGGAGGGGTCGCAGGATATCGCTGGTTACAAGCGGCACAACATCGCCATTCGTGGAGATTAATGGAGGAGGCCTTTGTTCAGCAGTGGACGTCCCCAGGCTGATATGATGATGATGATCATGAATTAACTGTACCCGCGGCTCCACTCGCGTGGTGTCATTGTAGTAGTATTGGAATGGCGGTCGGCTTGCGCCCCTACAACTCTGTGCCCGGTTGCTCACTCCTCACCCCTTGAACCGCCGGGTAAAATCGGCCTTGATTGGTCCTCAAGATTGTTAATAAATTGCTAAATCGTCTTAAAAAACTTCATTACAATTTAAAAGTAAATTATTAACTTATTTGTAGTGTACCGGTTGTGTACGATTAAAATGTCAGATTAGTTACAGCGTTTGACAAATACTTTAATTTGGACAAATTAATATCTTTAATAATTGTTAATAATAACTTAATGTAGAAAATAATTTTAATTTAAAATTTGTAGTTTAATTTCAAAATTTTATTGTAATCCAATAAGACCTTTGTACCATATCTATCTAAATAAATCATTGAGTCATTGAAATGTCCTAATAAACGTCTTATTTGGCAAGACAAGTACGAGACCCATTTGATCTTTTTCCGTCAATCTTTCCTACAATCACTAGTTTGGATAGGTTTTATGGTCGTCTTCGTGCAATATGGCCAAAGTAGGAAAGGACTCTTTGGTAGCAGGTTCTGGATAATCTGATCATCATCTTTAGCTGCTAGTATATAGTAAGTATCATACAATTGTTACAATCATTGAAATAGGTCATGTACTGTGAGGCAGGAAAGAGTATAAAAATTAAAATTCTAGATCAATTTTCAACGTTTAGTAGAAACATTCTATTTGTTATCTACAAGTAAGCGTTGTTCACTTCGGTCAGCAATACCGCAAGTTCTTAAATAAGCGCAGACAGTTTGGTCCACGGTCGCAGCTGGTTGCTATTGCATCCGGCTAACAAAATTTCCCCCATTCTAATTGTGAATAAAAGTCCGTTTATTCGAGCCAGTGTTGCAAAGTGGCTATCGATGAATAGCGATAGTGTCGAACCTAATCGCTGATACTACCGATGTAATAGTAGTATGTAATTATAACAAGCTCATTATTTTATCGATAACAAACTTATGGTATCGATATTATCAATCGAACAAGTATTTTTTGAAGTGAAAGCATATGTGGGCGCGTTGTGCCTTCTTGAGATCAACATAAATCAATATTTACAATCATAAATAAAATAGAAATAGCTACTAGTACAACTTGATGCATGCTGATATGCAGTACGGAGTTGAGCGTTGTTTTTTTCCTCAAATTGACGACATTTCCGAACCAGTGCGTGCAAAGGGAGCCGATGACTTGGAAAGCATTGGTCTGCTCGCTCGATTTGCACTGCAAATTGATTTTTATATCGGTACCCGTCTACGTGTATAAGCATTTTGTTTGTCATCGTTGTTTTGTGCTCCTAACTAAGAAGTTTATCCATATCTATGTTTACAAGAATGTCTCGTGTAATATTACGAGACTCTGTCATGGATACCATTCTTTTAATAATCTGTTTTTAAAGTATAGTACATTATACTTAAAAGATTTAATTTAAATTATCATATATCTAGTCACCTATTCAATTATAATATTATTATCTTGTGCGATAATGCGTTTCTATTAAGATGCCAAAGATACCCCGGTTTCTTTGAAATGGTCCCTTTTGTGGGGTCAAGTTGATGTGGCGTTTCCGGCATTCACAGCGCCTTTGAACTTATCCGTAGCTTTGTAAGGCTGTGCTTTTAAATACGTGATACTTCGAGGACCTTCATAAGGTATGTCTCAATAGCTCAATTTTAGAAAGGGCGGACTGAAAATCGTGAGATTGTTTAATCTTTGACTTCGCTGTTAAACTCATACCTATTACAGATTTACGCTTTATTGTACAGCGAGTTCGGGAAACGAATCAAAAACTTTAAAGGTTTTACTTAGTCACTTACATATTCGTAGATGTCCGTTAGACATTTCTTAAGACCTTTTAGGGAAAACCGTATCTGTTTAACGGGCTCAAACACTTTTAGTTGTTCATAGGCAATCTAAGGACTAGTTTCTGTAAGAGCATTTTAAGCGTCACGTCTTTACGGGTCACTGCGGAAAGAGGGCGGCGCTGTTTCGAATGACACTAAGTGATATTGCAATTTGCAGGGCCTGTTATGAGGAAACAGAATCGATGGGGCACTTGCTGTGAGGGTGTGATGGACTGACCAGAATTTGATTGAATATCTTCGGCGTGGCTTATTCAAGATCGGAAGACAGGGGTTCCTCCAGGTTGCAGATGCGATCATAGAACTGCTCGTTTGGTTTTTTAAAGCCTTGTAGCTGGAGAAACAAAAGAAGAGATCCATGTGGATCGTATCCGCAATTCAGGCCCTATCATAGGTAATAATAATAATCTGTTTAACGTACATAATAACATGTTCTTCGTCAAAGTTCCAAGAATAGATTCATTTCATCCACTTTGTATTCAAATGTAACCCACCTAGCGAAGTTTGCCGACAAACAAACTCGACTTGACTGCGGGACACAGACACTAGCTCCGGTACAACCCACTTTCAGTTTGATTAACTCGTATTGTAATGTGAAATTGCATTCCATCTTAGGTGAAATACACAAACTTGCGATTTGCAAGGTATTTACTGCCTCTCACTTATCTTGTTCCAGCTGCCAGTGGAACCATACTTCGGTGCCTCCGAACTGATATGACCTCTCCTTTGATGTTGTCATTTTTAGGGTTCCTTAGTACTACAAGGAACCCTTATAATTTTGCTCTGTCCGTCTGTTCGTCCGTCTGCCCGTTTGTCCGTCTGTCTGCCCGAAAGGTGGCCCCCCCTAGCATTTACAAACTATTAGACGTTGAGACTTGAAATTTTCCATGTTAATAGATCGTGCTAAAAACTCATTAGGAAAATTATTCTGAACAAAATTGGACAACAACTTTTGAATTTATTTAACGTATCAGATACGGAACCCGTCTATATAAGCGTGTCTTGACACGGTTTTGGCTATTTTATTTGGTCTTGGGTACGATGTCTATCAAAATTTCTGATGTTTTTCATCTCATCAATTTTTTGCATTCTGGTTTAAACAAACCAATAATAATATAAATAGTGATGCTTTTTTTTAATAATGATATATCACCAACCTAAGAATATTATTAGTCAGAGATCAAACCCCGTGGGATATGAAAAACAGTCATTTTTGCCTATCCCTTCGATGATATAATTTATATTACATTTGTGAAACCTCATGGAGTGACGACGTTTTTCTTTATATATACATATATATATAGACAGACAATTCAATTTCATTTATAGGTGTATACTTCTCTGCGACTAGGGGAGGGTAGAAAAATCAATGTCAATTGCCCCTCTGAGCGTGACAATAGCTGATGATATATTACGTGTTTCCGGGGGTCGTGCTCCGTACTTCGTGTCATTCAAGACTAAGAACTGGGGCGTTTTACGTCACCAGTTTTATCGTGATATAGAAATGAAATCCACACTCTGCACTAAGACTATTATGTAATTATTTATGGAATAAGAAAAATGTGAAAATTTCTGTCGCTGTCCTAGATCATGCTCCTGTCCATCATATAGTATGCACGCTATGTTATTAGACCATAGATAAAAAAACCGGATGGACAATGAAAAACAAATAATATTATTCGCAGAGGTTGCTATGGCTCTTTGGCACGATTTATAACGGCAACGCGTAAGCGAATATACGTTGTCTTTGCAGTCATCTATAGACTTCCATGACCGCTTCCCATTAAGGAGGGTTTACTACTAGGCTACTTGAATACACGTCTTCCCGCAAAAGGCATTCAAGTCAGCTCACTACATCTTTCACAGCCCACGTGGTCGTCCACATCTTTGGCCAACCTTTTTGGGTCCATTCTTGCCACATGCCCAGCCCATTCCCACTTCAGCTTTGCCGACTTGTTCCCTACATCCACAGGTTAAAGTTCTATTGTCACCATAGCATTAGAAAGTAGCTCTAATAGGAAATAGGATAAATAAAACAAGCCTTGGATTATTATTACAAAAATTGTGATATATTCTTTCTTAAATCTATTAATATTTAACTGTACAAAATACATGATGTTTCTAATTTACACAGTAGTACATATATAACAAAATAAAATATCTGTGATAAAATGTTACTCGATTGCTGGCGACGATCGGTCGTTAGTCAACGCCTTTCTTAGCTTCACTGTTGCGAATTGTTGAGGCCTGAGTGGAAGAGAATGGTTTTGGCACTTTAATACAAAAACTTATATACAATACGTATGCGTTCAAAATAATAATACAGGGTATCTTTCACCATGTAAAAATCTGCTGACAAATCGCAAATTAAACTCTCAGGAAGGATAATTTATATTTTCCCCTTGACATTGGGATGGCAGTATCGGTAGTTTTAAGAATTAAGTAATGTTTCCCGATTAGTAATTTACAAGTTATAACACTATGCGCCCTCATTTGTACTAGAGCTTTTTTACCGCGCGTTAAAAAAGCGTTCAAATAGAGCATATCGATTCCAATACTTAGCTTTTAATTCGTAAAATTTATCACCGAATGTTATAATGATTAAAAAATAATAAGCATGACGCTCATAAGTACTGTAAAGTCTATGTGAATAAAGTATTTTTGACTTTGGCATTGACAAGTTTGTGTTCACAGAGAAGCGCTTTTATAATGCGACGCCTTTTTATCGAGAAATGATCTATTTTCAACTCTATATATATATCTATATGGTTGATACGAATACATATATATATATATATTCGTATCAACCACGCTAAAAAAGCGCCAACGCCGAGATTTAACGCGACGCTTTTAACCGTCGTGCGAATAATGACTTAATGAAAGAGGCCGCGATACATACTTTATGCTATTGGAAAAAAAGAGTACTTAAGAGAAAAAAAATGCACTTGGTATGACAGACCTGGCGCTCTATGTCCTCAACTTTTTGCACAACAGTGTAAGCCATCAACTTTGCCATTTAAAATCCAAGGTATTGAAAATCTTTGTGTAGGTGCATTTTTATCCTTTAGACCTCAATAATATAAACTTATGAAAGGGTTATATATCTTATTTGCATAAAAAAAACGTTTCTTGTATTAAAAATTACATAGTATTCTGTGATTTATATTAATTAAAGATATAATTTTTTGTAGCTCATATATTATGTTGTTTAAGTGATTTAAACCTATTTCCGTACAGGAATAAGTATTTGTACAGTGTTAGCAAATATATTTACTGATATAGCTCCTTAGCTTACTTTGATATATTTTGTTTCACAACTCTAAAGGTATTTAATATTAGCAACAACAACATATAAAAATATTTAATAAAAAATCTTACGACTTGTATTCGCATGTGAGTTTTAAGTATCAGAAAATCAAGACAAATAAAAAAAAATATTTTGCAAAATTAATAAAAGTGCGTTTTAAACATAATTCTTAAACTACGAAACGAGTAAAAGCATTACGTATAAAAACTGGTATAGCAAATAACTAGAACCACTAGAATAGAAACCCTTATATGAATGTAAATTTTTCTTTACATCTACTTGTACATGGCAGTTATCAAGAAGTTTAATCTTACCCTTAAAAAGTTATAATTTACTTTGAAGAATTAATAAGATATCAGTCACAACATTTTGTTAAGAGTCGTCACTCTGGTAGCGTTTATGATTAAACTGTTATATTTGTAAAAACGTGCCGAAAATCTAAATTCTTCATATTCATATATTATGATGAAAACCAACAAAGCAAGAACAAACACAAATCTTTAAACAAGCAATTATTTTTTTCATTACTTGTTAAAATTAGGATTAGCATATAAACTAAACTTTATTTGACATGAAGTACAGACACAATAATAAGCAAGTTACCAATAGTCTTATATATGTTGGTAACCATTTGTATGTTGTTAAAATGTTTTAAGTTAGACTGGATGCTTTACACTTAGTGATAGAGGATAAGTAAGTAAGTAATATTAAGATAAGTAGCTTATTAAGGAATATTCCTTAATAAGGTACTTATCTTAATATTTTTTTTTTGTATTATTTTAAAAAGACTGAAGAAAGGCTGTGTTCAGGTTAAATTTTTACAAGTTTCCTTTTACCCTATGTTACATTTCATCTACCCAGCATTTTAATTACGGCTTATACCTCACAATGCCAGATATATTAAGCTTAAGCGTCTGGACCGTTGTTAAAATAGCATATAAACGATACACCGCTGTCGGTGTGAAACACCTTTATATCCACTCGAACCATTCCAAAGCACGGGTGGCCTACAATTTGAGTCATCGTTCCTATAGGTGGGCTCTTG
The DNA here is from genome assembly GCA_024363005.1 of Charaxes varanes. NCBI lineage: Eukaryota > Metazoa > Arthropoda > Insecta > Lepidoptera > Nymphalidae > Charaxes > Charaxes varanes. The sequence continues at coordinate 3,426,396 of JANCMC010050420.1, read as the reverse complement.
AACCCCATACAAAATGACCCATAATTCCCTTGTTAGGGCCCCAGAGGTACCCCGGCTAACATTAATTTACCTTCATAAATAATAAAACCAACAAACGGATATAACCAGTTACTCATTAATTCTTCATCGAACTAGATAATTGTTCTTTTAAAAACACGTATGATATTCTTATTGAACAAAATGTAAAGTTTCTTTATTTAATACTAGATGTTTCACGCGACTACATCTGCGTAAAAATCTCCTATACCTAGTCCTATATCCGTTCTTAGCGATGTATACAATGCCTACTTGCCAATTTTGATCTATATACTTTCCGCGGTTTTCAAGATTTCATGTTAGGTGAGCATTCGCTTTTATATAAATGGATTAATAATATTAATAATCTAGTTTAAATTGTAAAAAATTAACACGGAATTTTTTAAACATTAACGTTTTTTTTTCAATAGGGTGTGCGAAGCGAGCCCTAACAGTTAACTGTCACGCCTATAGGCTTTTACTTTAACATAGTAGTTTACTTTATATCCAGATGTGTTACCTTTTAAAAAATATATAATACAAGAAATAAATAAATAAAATAAATACATACAGGACTAAATGACACGCGGACGACTGTTCTTAAGGTAGACAACTTAATGCCTGTGTTATATTCCCACCCAGACTCGACTCGTCAGATCGAACGCACAACCCCCGGAGCAAAAGGCAGAGTCACTGCCCACTGCACGAATATTTTCAAAGTCGATTCTTCGACTCGAACAGTTGGAAATGTTCGTCCTAGGGCCTCATGTAAGCCCGACTTGGACGCCTTTGCGGGAAATAAATGGATGCAAGTAGCCCAGAACAGCATGGCGTGGTTGGAGAGGGGGAGGCCTTTGCCGAGTAGTGGGAAATTATAGGATTATCCAAAAATTATAATTGTAGTTTGTCATTATAAGTCTTTACTGTAAAGCCTTGTTCAGATATAAAATAAATACGTTCGATGCTAGGCGGCTGTCTGGGATATTCCAGTAAACACAATAATAGGTATGACATTTCAAAAATAGTTTTCATTTCATTCGTTGAAATGTAGGTTAAAATCAACAAAAACGATTTCACTTCGTTGTGGCTTAGTCTAAAAATAAATAAATATGGCTCGATACGTTCATACAAAAAGAATTGCTTTAAATTAGTTGGCAAACTTCTTTCTAAACAGCCAGAGGGCCTAGAACGAACATTCTCGATAGTTTTACTTACTTTTACGTTCGAAACGAAACGTCAAATGAGGATTTGTGCTTCAATTTTACTCGACTTACATGGCCGTAACGTCGACGATTGATACGTGCCAGTTTTGATTTCATTCGTGCTGGCAATATTTAGCAACTAAGTTGTGTAAAATGGTATCATTAATATTTCATTTGACGTTCGGTTTCGAACGTAAAAGTAAGTAAAATTATCGAGAATATTCGTACTAGGACCTCAGTTCTCTGGTCTGTTAAAAACATTTAAATACAAAAACACTCTTACATGCGTGATTTGCTTACAAACGACCGGCATTTAATTTTTATTTACACAAGAGTAAATTACACTTGATTCAAAAGGGTCCGATTCGCATCGTAGCTCGTGAATCTGTTTCTATATGCAAATTACTTCCAAACCGACAGAATGTTTTGAATTGTAAAGATATTAAAAGTTTTGGATATATTTTTTTTTAGGAGACAAGGATTACTTTTTGTTATGTCTAATAGCCCTCTAGTGAAGCAATTTTAAAATCTTATCCAAGGAGTAGGTATCACGGTGGACAGAACCCGTTGTCCTATAGTTTAACCATATTAAAACCCAGCTGGTACTCGCGACTTTCTCCGCGTATAATTCAGTGACATACCTATTAAATTTTATGATTTAAATTTTATTTCCCTAGTTCTTCCGCTATTATTAATGAAGCCTATATAAAATTAGCTCTCTGTCTCTGAAAGATCTATCAAAATTGGTCGCCGTTTCGAAGAACACCCGTAAAATAAAACAGATAGGCAAAAAGGCCTTACATTGGTTTTGTTTTTCGTTTCAAGTACCGTATAAGGTAGATAAAAATTTTCAGACCGCTTATACCTCATTAATCCGGCCCTGTTGCAAGATCTCTTCTTAGCGGAGCGTAGCGTTAGGCGTGCTAATTATAAACTATCTCCCTGCTGAATATTATCTTTTTTTTTATGTCATATTATTTTACTATTATATACTTAATAATTGGGTAAACGAAGAGAGAGACGAAAAGAGACTACCGACGCCCATGGACCGCTAGTCTACCAGAATGCTCGAGAATGCGTTTTGTCTAACGGAATTTTAAAATTGGTTTTATACCAATTTAAATAAACAAGTTTTGACTTTGACTTTGAAACTGAACATTACTATATTCATATCTTTGAAGTGCTCGCAGTTTTATTAGAACATGCCTACCTTCAGAGACATCCAACTCGATATGTATAAGACTTGGAGGTGTGTGCATCTATGTAGGTACACCCGGTATGCACTCTCCGATAGAAGCGGACTTCTCAAATAAATCGCGAGCACAAAGCGCTGCTTCTATTAATAAAACGTCTGGAATTTAATATTCGAGGGTCACGCCCGAAGACATCCCACACCTGGATTTATTTTTGTACAATTTGAGTGATGTAGGCGCGGCAAGGGCTAAGAAATGGACTGTTATTTATAACACCGTCATGGGAATTTTCTCCCATTTTTAAAGCATTTAATCGTATTTATACTGTTTTCTTTCGATAATACAATTTTTTGGAAGCGATTCTCCTGTATTTAGAGGGGTTCACAGTAACAACTTTATTAACGTGCATTTAAATGCCGCCCTTTGATACTTGAATGTAGAGTTATTTCATGAGAACTAATATTTTACGGATTTATTGTTTATTTATTAAAAGAAACACTAATAAAGTTAATTCTACCTTAAACTATACAATAAACTACTTATAATCCAAAAGAACAGCCATCCGCAATTTCTCGTCCCAATTAGAGGCCAATCCGCTAAGGCTTTTATAACTATTTCAGTAACTCTATCCGTGCTTGTATCTGCCGTCCGAATGGATAAGAGCCGCCCTAAGTTTTTAATCTTGTCTCAATTTTATGATTATCAATAAGTCTTATTATAAATTATTAGAGAGGCATAAATACACTTCTCATCCGTGGAGCCCCCACTGTGGAAGTACCACCGCGTAATACTATACCTTTTTATCCGGTTAAATGACTTTTTAATTGTAATCATTACTTAAAACTGTAGAAAAATAATAGGAACATAAAAATTAGATTTATAAATACCTACCCTGCTATGCATTTGGAGCACTCCATAAATTCGTATTCATTTGTAGGAATAATAATAGGTATATCCGATTGCTACCAAATCTACCCGCAATTCGAACATTACGTTCACAGATTTTTCAACAATAGTGCAATTGTTTTCGAAACCTTAAGTGACGTATTCACCTAGGATTTAGTTTAAAGGGTAGTTGGAATTTTATTAGAAATTGCTACAATGCATAGACAAAACCTAGATCTAGGAGTGGAGCTGACATCGTTATATTGTGACAATACTGTATGTACGACATTTGTCGTTGGCGAACGTAACCAAGCCATCAGGAGTGCCCTCCGCATACTGTCATTAAATAAGTTACGATCTGTTAAACGGCGGTGGGGTTTGAACCGGGTACCTTGCGGATTTCAGTCCATACCTTATACCGTTGAGCTATTGAGGCTCTGACTTTATACATCTGTTTTATTATTTTTTATTATATTGTTACTCTTTTCTGTGAGTATAAAGTAAAATAGAGGAAATAAATCTATATCTAAAATGTTAAGTATTAAATTTTATGTACTTTCATAGTAACAATCGTCACTTCGTCTTATATTTATCGAAATTTGTTAAAGATATCGCGATATAGAATGAATACGAGCCGACAGCTTATCATCCCAGGGGTGTATCCCTTACCCCGCGCCACGTGCGCTAGAGGGTGTTTTGGTGTCGGCGCGCGCGGTCGAGCGAGACGTGACCGACCGCTCTCCGCGAGTGACGCCGCGAAATGTTCGCGAAATTTTCGATACCGTGATTCTGTTTTTATGTGAGTGAAAACAATTAACATAGGCAAAAATAACATATACGAATTCAATTTCATTTGTGAGTCAAAAAAGAATTTGGTGAAAAAAAAAATTTGTCAAAAATTACGTTGAATTTTTTGTGAGAGTGGACAAAATGTTTAGTTAAAGGAAACGCAATCAAAACCCTAAAGAAATCTCGTGTGTAAATTAACTAATTAGGAAGAAAACACTGTATATACTTGAAATTGATTTCATACGCGAGTGACAAAAAATCTCTTTGTGTGAGAATGAAAAAATATTTATTTAAAGAAAAACCAAAAAAAAATCGTATCTCAATTAAGCATATTAGGAGAAAATAATTATCTAAATATAATATTAATTTCGTACATGAGTGCCAAAAAAATCTTTTTCGGTTAATTAGAAAATAAATCTAAAACTCTGGTTAATATCACATGTGTATGAAAAAAAAAAAACATAATCTGAAGACAAGGTCATCTAAACCTTTGAGAATATAAATTTAATCTATTTAGTAAAAACTTACTAATATAAAACGCGAGTGATAAAAGAATGGGATAAATATTTTTTTATGAAAACTCAAAATGCTATTGAGAAATATGCGTTAAATTTTCTGATAAAAGTATTTTAAAATCTAATTTTAATTTGTATTAAATAAAAGTGATTTCTAACAAAATCGAATTTTAACGCTGTTTTGAAAAAAAGGAAAACAAATTGCTTTTTCAAGATTGTGTTAAAACTATATATGATAAATAGAATGACCTAAAACATATTCGAATTTTGAAGATATTATGAAGAAATCAGTAAAAATGAAAAAACTGAAATGTTATAAAATTTTTAAAGTAAATATTCTCATTAAAATGACCAATTAAATACAAATTGTCATTTATTTTAAAGAATAAAAGGGTTTATTATCATCGTTTCTTGTTGCGTATTAATAAAAAGGACAAGAACGTTTAAAATAATGACATAAAACTTAACTAGAACGGAACGTTAAGTCATTCAAATTTTCAATAATCTGTCAGATTACGTTCGAAATCTAACTTGATGATGATGAGACGGTGGTGGTGGTGATGGTGGTGTTTTTGATGATGATGACAACGACCACGGCGATGGCGACGACGGTGGCGGCGGCGACGGCGATGGCAACGGCGGCGGTAACGGCGGTGGTGGTGGTGGTGGTGATGGTAATGATGATGATAACGAAAATGACGTAGAAGTCTTCAAATAATTTTGAAGAGAGATATTAAATAAATAAAAACGTTTAGTTACAAGTAAATTAGATTACAAAATTACATTTGTAATAGTCCTCAAACTAGGAAAACCTGTATTTTGAAAACTATGAGTAAAGCAGAGATGTTATGTGTAAAAAAATAGCTTTGATCTTATTTAGCTATTAGGAGAGTGAATAATTTCGTACGTATTCTCTCTCGCAATAACATTTTCTTGCAATTACTTTGAGTAATTACAGCGTAGGTGTTAATTTCAAGTGCGTTATTAATAAACACTATATGATACCTGTCGACTTTCATTAAATTACTATTGAGTTGGGATAATTAAATGTTTAATTAAAAGTAAGCAGCCATCATGGAATCGAATGTTATTTATTTATACAAAATATTATAAACTTTCTCACCTTTTGGACTTAGAGTAACACACACAATTTTTAAGATTCAGTCAATTAAAACAATAAGTAGAAACCCGAAAAAAAAACGATTATACCATCCATAACATAGACATTAATGCGCAACACATACACGCATATTTAAGAATTTGTATTGACTTTACAAAATATCTCTCTATGGAACCAGTTGCCACCACATGTGTGTTTTACCCGATACGTTTATTTTGATTTACATAATTACATAAAACTACTTTTACTTAAGCGAAACTCTGCTATTAACTATTACTATAAACACTATAGATGTTGGTATTTTTCAAAATATTCTGGCTGCTGCTTCCTCTGCAGCAACCAGAATGCTTTATAGTTTTAAATTAAATTAATATGTTATAGTTTAAGTTTAGGGTATGACATTATCGTCATGGACATAAAAGTCCCTAAATAAAAATAGATTTAAAAAAAAAACTATTACTAAATGACAGTTCAAATTCGGTTGTGCCTAAACATAGGATCACGTGTGTGTAATCCCTAGACTCCTGATTAAACGGTCAATGCGACCGGTATCGAATGTGGACGAACCCCTTACGTGGTATCACGCGCAAACCGATTAATCTCCAGAGCTTTGATCCAAGCGTAAATGAATGAAAACAAGCTTTGGGCAACGTTCAGAGCCTAGTACTAAAAATGTCGAAAGGACCTGTTTATCCTAAAATGAGATTGCTGATGTTTCATTGTGGATATGGACCATGTGTTTTTTTTTAATTTATGTACGTAACACAATAAATAGGGAGCCTTAATTAGCAAATTCTTTTTTTAAACACTTTCTTGGTCGAGTATACATTCTAAAGGGAATCATGAAAAATGTAAATTTATTGTTCCATCATAAGAAAAACAGGCGGCTGTTACCTATACCACAGGCATTAAGTTGTCTACCTTAGGAACAGACGTCCGTGTGTCATATAGTCCTGTTTATATTTATATTTATTTATAGGTCGGGTTGTAAATCATTTTCAAACCCCTAAGTGATAATAATGGCTCGTGCGGACGACGTTGCGGAGTGTAGCTAGTTACAATATAACATAATATAATTCTGGCCATATCAGTCTGCGAACCGATGACCGCTGGGGTACACGAGTTCTTCATGAACGAGGGCGTTTATACGGGTCTCTGTAAACGCTCTCCAGCTGACAACATGCGAATGGTCACTGGCAGATGTTGGATGCGTTAATCCGCAGACAGGGTGATATAGCGTTATTTGCGGTACACTTATGTCTAGCAGTGGACTGCAATAGGTTGGTGACGATGATATATAAGGTTCCCGATGAACTAATAGCGTCTAAAACATTCCAATAAATCGTTACAAAAAAACTATATAGTTTAAACTGAGGGCGTCGCACGAACTTCTCGATACGAAGTAAGTGTCGACTAGACTTTGCTTAGGATGAAAATGTTCGTGCTAGGCGCATAGCGGACTCTTTTAATGCCGGCGCCAGACTTAGCTACATTTGAATGACCATTCTTTTCGAGGTGTAGTGTGACCGTAACTTTGTGTAGCTACGCAAAGTTTTGTAGAACTTTGTAGTCTTCAAGGACAAATATGTACAAACACTTTGAGTCTGTCTGTCTGTCTGGCTCCGGCATAAATGTCAACTCGGGTTGCATTAGCATTGATTAAAAGCGTTCGCGATTAAGACTTGGCTCCTGTGGGCCAAGCACAAAAAAATTCATCCTAAGTAACGTCGATTCGTCGATTTACTTCGGTTCGAAAAGTTCATGCTAGGCCCTCAAGTTTTATCGATACATGTTTATGAATAATCGTTGTCGATTAAACGGCATAGCTTTTTTGCAACGATTTAACTGTACAATTTTTTCACAACGATTTAACTGTAGAGTTTTTCGCAACTATTTAGCGAAACGTGTGTAGCGGCTGTTAGTGTTGTTGAGGTTGGTTAATACTGGTCTAAAGTATGTTTAATTTCAACAAACATTATTCAGTATTGTTCAGCCAAAGCGTACACGAAGTTACATAAGTTAGGAAGTTCTAAGCGGGGCAAGGAAATACTTTAGACAGGTGTATAAATTTTCAAGCTCCACGCTTAGCTGCCACGTGCAGATGTGCCTTTGGTAGTAACTTTCTAATATAATAGTTTTAATGTATTGGAGCGGTGCTATATTAGCGTTGCGTAGCGCAGGCGCGGATCTACCGCTGTGGGCACTATGGGTATTTTTTTTCTGATCGTGTAATGCTGTTGGTCAGAGTGATCTTCACAGCGTCAACGGGCGGGGTGTTTGGGGCGAGCCGAAGCTCAGCCGTTCGCGAAGGCCCGGGTGGGGCTTCGGATCGAGAGTCGGCACTTCGCGGATCGGAACAATAATTGTTGAGTCCACATTCCACATGGCGGTAATCTCACTGGCAAGATCTAAATATTTAGTTAATTTATCTTTTTCAGCCTTAATGAGATTATCATCATGTATTTATATATTAGTATAGAGTACAGATGTCATTCTCTAGGTTGTCATACATACGTGACTTTTTAACTTTTATATCTTAAGGTTAGTTTTCGTTCTTATTCCACGTGTTCTACTTTTATTTCCTAAATTTTCGAGGACGAACTTTATGATTTTTGTTCATACGGTAGTAAAAGGAACGGTTTAACTAAGTTTTAAGTTTAGCATCTATATTAGCCAGTTCTCCTGTGCCGTTTTTAACGCATTTTCCCCTTCGTCCCTTCACCCGTGTTTTAAAATTTGAGTTAATTTGCTCTTACAGACGTACAGACACATGTACAAAAATTGGTGAATTCACCATCATTGTCGATCTTCAAGGCGGCGGAACTAATTTTGAAGGGACTTGTAGTAGCAGATGATTGATTTTGAAAGAAATATTAAAGTGTATTTTAATCTCACCAAAAGAATTTGGGTTCCGCATAAAAATTAAAATCCTGCTATTTAAATACTATTGTTGAATTTAATACTGGCTATCTTTAATAGTTATACTGAAAGTCAGCTTTTAATATTTATAAAACTGTCGGCAACTGTTAGAGACAGTCCAGATAGTTCCAGAGAGAAGAATCTCTCTCATCTCTATCTTTGTACGCAAAGAATTGCGTGTAGCATTTTTCCGTATCTTACTAGAAAGAGTTATCTTACCAATAGACGTGTACGATAGGTATTCATACTTTTTGAATATCTAACAGATTACCTGAGAATATTCCAGACCAGAACCTCATTATCAAGTTATTGATACGCCTTACAACCTGTCAATTAGGTCTAATACATCTAACATGCCAAAAGCACCTTAATGACGACATGTTACTGTCGTTTCGCAACAATAATTGCTTGCAACATTTCCACGAATTCTTAGGTAAGTTTGCGGCAGATTTCAGTGGCAAGGGAAATGAAACTGTACGCTATAATGTTAAGACTCAAATTCCGTTGCGACGTAAGAATATACGTCATTTTGTAAATTTTACGCATTAAAATACGCTGTTCTCAGTCGGCAGTTCCAGCCCATCACGAACAATGCTCAGGTGTAGTTTAAATTAATTATGTTACAAGACAAATGGGATTATTCTGATACAGTATTTTGGTACTCCGTTATCTTTGTACGGGCACATTGTTTATTCTAAGTTAGTTCATTGTTGTACTGTTAATTAATTTTGAGGAAAATTGCAATTTCCAAAGTAAATCATAACAAAAAAAATTAAATTTCTATATTGATTCTTAATTTGTCTTCATTCTTAATTTGTTATAGACCATTTAATTAGAGGTAGCGCCATGCTTGTAGCCGAATTGGGCCGGCGCGTCCGGGTACCAGTACCTCTTTCTCACAAAATCGGTATGCTAATTGAACATTTTATTTATATCTCCGTATTATTGTTATATTATACATTTCCTTGTGAAATAATCTATGCAGCTAGTTAAATAATACAATTTGTGTTTAATATTCATGTATAATATATTCATGGGAGAAATAAAAATTATAAAAAAAAAGGTTGGGAAACACTGGGGTGTTTGTTTACTTTTTGTCTCAAGACGAAATGAATAGGGTATAAATTAGGTCATACAGTAGACAGATGATTAAATATGGTAACGCATATGTCATTTCGTACATAGTTTAATCTACATTAAATTAAATGATGTACTTATTTGTTATTTATGCAACTTCGAGTATGTATTATGCTGGAACCAGACATAGCTTCATTTGAATGATCATGTATTGGTGCTGGGGACTTTGTGTAACTTCACAAAGTTTTGAGGAACTTTGTAGACTTCAAGGTCAAAAATGTAGAATCAATTTGAGCTACATATGTCTGGCTCCGGTTTTATAAAAGGGTATGAGGAATTACCAATTATTTTGCTAAGTATCCATACAATTATGCGAACAATTTATTATATATGAACTTAAGACTAGATCATCTCGGACTTAATGTATTGAAGTGATAACATTTTAAATGTATACGCGTTTCCAAATGATTGATATCTTATAAAGATTTGATGTTATAAACCTATAAGCAAAGGATGTTGGTTAAACATCTCTATTAAATTCCCCTTTTTAATAGGGATAAATAGCATAGTAAGAGAATCAAAAAAAGTAGAAATTTGGTACTGAAATGAGTAATAAACCCATTTCCGAAATTGATTATTAATAATTAAATGGTTAGGGTTTTAACTTTAGGTATACCCGTTTATTTATGTTCTTTTGTTAAATGTAGATCATTATATATTTTTTTATATATATTATGTCCTATCCGTAAGCAATATGTATCCTATTTTATATCCAGGGCGCCAAAACTACATCTTCAAATATTTGTGTATGGCGCGGTATTTTGAATCAAAGTCTGTGCTGAAAGTTCCGCGCCACAAACAGCGATGACACGAGTGTTCAAATATTTGAAGCTACAAAACTGGCACCTGCATTACACCACAGAGTATATGGCGTCAAACACATATCACCTTTGCTCCATCGATTTCAATAGACAGGTCTACTTTTAATATTATGCATAGACTATATGACACAAGGTCGCCTGTTTCTAGTGCCAGAGCCAGACATAGCTCAAAGTGTTTGTACGTTTTTGTCCTGAAGTCCTGAAGTCTACAAAGTTCTACAAAACTTTGGTGTCAAAGTCAAATGTTCTTTATTCAAATAGATCTTTACAAGATTTTATGCACGTCATAAGTTATTACTTTTGAAATCATTATTTAATTAGAGATAGAATTTACGTCTTAAAAACTAAGTTAACCAGGTTTCCTGGAGGCCTGCAGTGAGAAGAGCCCACGACAAACTCAGTTGTTATCACCAGAACAACGCCCAATCATGGTACAGGTTTTTCTCTAGCGTCAAGATAAAAATAATATGAAAATTAATCTCTTTACTTTCATGTACAAACAGTTTGAGTTATGTCTGGCTCCGGTTTTATAAATATGTATCAGCAAAAATAAGCATCTGAGTGATCTCTCATGTCATTCTGACATTTAACTGAGTAGCTACCGTTTAGCGTCGTGCATGCACAGAATAAATAATGTGTGTCCAGGTTTTTTATTTTTGATTGTTTATTTTTTTCTTTTGTGAAAAATAGTTTATTTAGTATTTTATATTGCTGTTGTTTGTTTTTTATTATCATTAATTTAAATAACTTATTCAGTAAGGTTTAGGTATTAATTTTAAATAAACTGTGTTATTTGTATTTCTGTTTGTAATAAATATATTATTTTTCTTAAAAAAATACCGAACTGTCTATTATAGAAATAAATATTATCAGCATAAATAACCTTTTTTTAAAAAAGTAGATTAATAACATTATGTACATTATAGGTGGTAGGATCAGCTGTCAGTCTCTTAGTGATATCACCACATTTGACTGGACTTACATTAGTCTGTGTGCCATCTGTGGTCATTGGTGGAACATTTATTGGCTCGCTGTTAAGAAAGTTGTCAAGGGAGGCACAATCTCAGGTAATATATAGAAACTGTTTTGAAATATTTTTCTTTGCAAATAATGAATATAAATGTTCTTCACAAGCAGCAGGGTTTGTTTAATATTATTAAATATTTAATGTTGTATTCTGAATTTACTCTGCTTTAAGCTAGCATGTTTGTGTATTTATATAAGGCATTATTGTCTTTAGGCCAATGCTTATATTTAAAGAAAAACCATTGTGTCTTGCTTGAACGAGACGCTACTAATCCTACTTAAAGGATTATGTAGAATTTAGGCAAATTTATTTAATTTTTTCCTTGCTTGCATAAATTTGGCAAAGTACCTGGGTAGTTCCAAACAATCATACAAGGGAATAGTAATATAAAAATACTATAGAAGTACAGTTTTTTTTACGATAACACGAAAATGAAAACGGTCTTAGCTTAATCAGAAGCCGGTATTTGAGTCGATCACTACGTTAAGCAGTTCTTACCGATGCCGGGCGATGGGTGACCCATTCTAACAATAGTTTTTAAAACCTCTGATCTCCGTGTTTCTGCAGGCACTTAAAACAGTGGGTCCCGATTAATGCCACTAACTGAGATTGTGGGGGTTCCGGGAAAGACGTTGGACGGCCGTCGCTCATCTTAACAGCCTAATCTTCTGCGAATTTATTCGGATTCTCGTGTTTATTTGGATAACGCTAGGAAGAAGAATGGTAGCACAAAAATTCTGTGCTTACACTGTGTATAGAGTAAATAATAATTAAATAATTTTTATTTTATTTTATTTATTGGCTCGCTAGTGTTTATTACGTACAAAATAACATGGAAATAACACTTATAAAATAACTCCAAGATATGTGATAGTGTATTTCTACGTCACTGTACACCTGACATATGCTTTATCTAAAACTATACTCGTTCTATCTAGTTATATATAATCTAGTTCTTCATATTTGACAAATGTTACCCTTTGATACTGGACTATTTGTTGTCCGTGTAAATATGTTTGTATATTTCTATAAATTTACATTTTGTATATTATTATCCGTTTAAATACATATATATTAATGGTTAAATCGTATACTTCCTTTGTTCCTTCAGCCCGATGTCGTCCACGGTTGGAAAAGGTACCTTAGTTTAGTTGAGGGAACGTACTATTACAAAAGATCCCATAGGGTTGAAGTTACACTTAAACAATATTTAAAATTGTAGATTAAGGTAGTTCAACTTCATAGGTACGTACTTCCATAGTTAAAAGTTTTTCAATTTGTGAGGAAAATAATCACGAATGTCCTCATGTTTCGTTCTATATATGAAAGTCTATCTATTTCTACTAATTATAAAAACGGCTTATGAACTCACGCGTATGTTATATCGGGATTTCCCGACCAGTTTTGAACCCGTCCGAGGACCTTCCCCAGTCCTTGGAAGGACCCCGGACGGTTTCGACTATTCGGGCAATACCGATATAACACGGGTGAGTTTAAAAGCCATTTTTATAGTATGAATTCCGCTCACGAAAGTCTAAGTTCTAAAATCTATCTGTTTCATAAGGTAACAAATAATTATTCATAGTATATAATACACTTATACATAAAATTAAATTAATATATAACAAAAGTACAACCGACAACAGAAGCGCTTTCAATTTAACAGTGAACTTTCACATTTCGTGTTGGAATCAACAATTACCATTGTTTCAACGATTCGGTCCATTATTGTGAATTTCTGTTGATAATGAAATATGGAGCTGTATTTATCAACATTTGAAAGCTCGCGAAGTTTTCAACAAAAGTTTGTCTGAACTGTCACAATGACAAAAGATGGCAAAACAGAATGAAATACTTCAATTCTATAAAGAATTGAAGTATTTAGTGGGAATTTAAGAGGACATTGCTTTCTACGGACATTTAAATTCTCTAAATAATTGTATAGGGGTTTTGCATACTTAATTATATAATTTTATACACATCATTGTGATTTGAAATACCTATCAGTATAAATCAACTTATCCTAATTATTGTAATTATAATTGAGACTCGAAATTTTCCAGGTTGATAGAACACGCTTAAAACTCATTATATAAACAAATACATATATATTACATAGGACTATATAACACACGGACGTCTGTTCCTAAGGTAGACAAGATAATGCCTGTGTTATAGGTAACAGCCACCTGTTATAAACAAATATTTTTTTTAGAAATATATCATGACAGACACATGGATTATACACACAGACTCGAGGTGGGAATCGAACCCACGACCCCCGGAGCAGAAGGCAGGGTCACTGCCCACTGCGCCAACGGGCCAAGATCGGCGTGAAGTGGCTGCAACGCTATCATGTCAAGTGGTGCTATTGTTGTCGCGTTTCGTTCAATTTGTGCGAGTTCCCGGCGGTCTAAACCCGTCCTTAAAAGTCGGCATCGCATCTGCGAGCCTTCTGGTGATGCAGACGTCAATGGGCACCTGTAGTTTCTTTAGCGAAACGAATGCTCGTTTGCCCCTTGTAATTAAAAAAGGAATCCTAATCTGACATCAATACAGATAAGGTAAATTCATATCTCCTTAAAATAATGAATTTTCCAATATCCAATATAGATATGATTGGATATCACCCAATCAAGTTGTCTCGGTATGTTGAACTATAAAATCTAGGGATATACATTCGAGGCGACACGCAATACCTTATTAAAGTTCTCGGATAGAAGGCTTATACTTTTGAACCAGTTTTCACATAATTCACTGCTGACTTGTTTGATGGAAATATCTTAATACTTTGCAATAGGCTCCGTTTTACGCTGAGCGGCCTATTTAGGTTTTACGGAAAGTATCTAGAAAGTTTGAAAGTTCCCAGATAATTCTTGCCTTAATACTTTAAGTATCTTCTTAGAACTACTCTGAGGATATTGTGCCTGCCTATTCTTCTACGAAACTTCTTGTTTGTATACTAAAACGGACCCTGGCGCTTCACGAATGTTAAATTTACAATTATTGCTTTTAATTTAAAAGTTGAAAGATTTTAAAAAAAAATTCTTCACAGATACTTTTGACTAAGCTTAGTGGTATAATGTGTCGGCCAATGTCGCACAGAATATACAGTTTCAAGCCCTACGGTGGCAAAACAGGTTCTGGACATTTTCTTCTAAAATTTTGCCTTATTTTAAGACAAAATGTGTGTAAAAATAAGAAAAACATTTTTGACGCGAATTTATAATACGGGACCACGACCGCAGCTGAGAACGAGTGTAGAAATAAAATTGTTTGCTTTTAAAAACTCAAACAAACTGCGCTTACAGACAACGAATTTAGATGAAAAATTTACGGATAAATGCACGAAAATAATTGCTGTTTTACATAAAATATCGCGGACGATATTTCCGTGCGAGGGAGAAGCATAAAATTAAAACTTGTTTGAACCTATATAGTGCTCCGGTAGTTTATTTTAAAAAACATTAAGCACTTTTAAGTCTTGTGCCACATACCCTTGGTGCTCGCTTTTTATGTACTTTAATATACTTAATAAATGGGCGTTCGTTAGATCGCATTACTTCCTGCTGTACCATGCACTAATTACTTCACACCTGCACTTTGGTAAAATACTAAAAAAACATATAAAAATAAACCCAGCAAGTGCCAGTCAGACTCGCGCACTAAGGGTGCCGTACCAACACGTAATACTTTTACCACACTATTTTAAGATACATCCAAAAATCAAAGTCAAAATCGTTTATTCGTATAGACTTTTCTTAACACTTATGAACGTCATATGTAGAATTTTATAATTATTTTTTAATCATTATAATAATTTGGTGATAAAATTTACTACTTAAATGCTGAATTTAGAAGGGTTCCACGAGGTCTGCACTGAGAAGAGCCCGCAATAAACTCAGTCAGGTATTTTTTTTTGTTATAACCATTTTTACAAAAATTCAGATATTATCATAAGATTTCTTTTAATTTGATGAAAGCAAACAAATTTACGGCTGTCGGAAATGACATTAACTGTAAAAGTAATGATTAGTGAATAAATTTAGTCAAATCACAAAGGTGTAAAATCACTGAAGTTGTTTTTGCTGGAATATTGTTTTATGCGTGCGAAACTAGATATTAATCGATTTTTAAATTATTTTAATAAAGTACCTTTCAAACTTGTCTAGAAATATCGGCACTGCTAAGATCCTTGTTGAACTGTTACAGTGAATCGCACGTGCTCTCTTGTGCATTTGACTAAAGATTTTATAAAGTACACAATACGCCATTGTAAAGTCGTTAATAATTGTAATACCAGCATTAATTATCTTTATTTTTTATATGTATGTGAATAGGATAAAACAAAACACACAACACTTTATATCAATCATGCGTCAAATCGACAATGCAACGATAAACAGCTAAATTCAGGCCTTCGTCCACCCTCGTTCGCTTTCCATTAACAATTCACTCGGCCTTTATAAGTTTTGTCAGGAATATTGATCAGAGGGACGGAATCATCTTTCCTGCCACGCACGCATTAGTGCTCTCAGTGCTCCCAAATATTGTTGCGGGTATCCCTGTTGAAATATGGATGCGGTAATAAAAAAAAGCAAATATAGCTCTGGTCTGGCCGCAGGGAGGTTGGTTGGTAGGCCGATCACGTCGGACCACGGGACGGATACCTTGGGCACGAGAAGGCTGCTAGTGCTTATGAATGTTACGCAACTTCATATAACAGTTTACTGTTATATGAAGCTGGCTCAGAGAGATGTGTGTATTTTGTAACTTGTATATCCTGTTTTGGCACTTGGTGTCGCTAGATACTTCACGACTCTAACAGCTGAACATGTTCTAATGAGATCGCATTCTCGAATTTGTTCTAGTGTGTGAATTTTGAATAATTTCCTTGCATAGCGTTTTAAATTTAAGAGTCCTCACAAGTAAAGATCACAATATTGATATCGTGATAATAACAATTCTATTTTTCTGGCAATAGACAGTTTCGTTAAGTAGTAAGCTACCCTACTAATAAGGATATGTAGGAATTATTTGGTATTTTCTTTATTTTTTCCGTTCCGTTGTCCCCAAGGGAAACCTTGTAGTTGCGCTCTATCTGTCCGTCCGTCTGTCCGACCATGTCTAACATCTACAATTATGAATGGAAACGCATCATTTTTTTTTTTCATTTTTGGTTTTAGGTTTTATTTTTGGCATCATAGAATAATAATATTTTTACTGTTTCGAGGTCAATCACATATATGAGAACAAGGATTTTTTTTTCATTCAACTCCATCGTGTGTTGGTTCAATGAATATCTCTTTTATAATAAAGGCAATATTTTAGGAAGTGTTTTCATTAATATGGGTACCATTTTTGAGGTACATGCCTCCAAGCCCCCCCCCCACCCCTCAATAATAGATTTTCAAACTACATATTAGGTGTAGAGACTTCCAATTTTCCATATAATTAGAACATGCTGAAAACTCATCAGGAAAATTACTACGAGCGAAATCTGACACCAACTTTTCGATATAACAAATAATTTACGTATCAGATACGGAACAATTCTAAATAAAAGTATCTTGACACGATCTGTCTTGGCTACTTTATAATATATTAAAACACAAATAACCTCTAATATTTTACTATAACTTTTTGATAACGTTGGCAATACTTTATCCACTCCCATAAGGATTTTTCCTCTTTACACGTACTTAACGTATTAAGGCTGTCTGAGTCAGTGGTCTAGCACGACTTAAAATTTAGCAATATAGAGCTTCTTAATGGAAGGAAATATTATATCTAGAATTAGAATCAATGGCTGGTATTACTTGTAACACCATTGAAATGTAGCGCAAATTCTACTAACCATTTCGGATTATTCCGACGAGATCGGAGGGGCATACTAATGTTATTGTACACGGGAAAACTCAGAGTTGCCAACGTGTGACCGTTATCACCGAACAATAAGGCTTAAAATTCTATGAATATATTCGTTATCTACAGCGCCGACTGTACAGGGGTTTGTTATATATTTAGCACAGAATTGTATCTTACATGTTAGATAATAAACACGCATTAGTCTGTATGATTTAATGGTGCGAACAGAGCCGTGATGGTGGAATTGTTAGGAAATATAAATATTCTTTTTGACAGTAAGTTTTTTGGGTATTTTGTATTACTAGAGATCGGCGACTGGTCTAAATTCGCCCACAAACCATTTTGCGTACAACTACGCATATTCTTCTATTCAAAGAAAAATAAATTTTGTCAATTAATATAACATATAAATAAATAAATAAATAGGACTATATGTTTTAACTATATGTTTGTCACGATTACGCTATTTCATCATCCAATACATGTGTGTGTAAATGGTGTAAATCATTTTGCATTGGTGTGCGTGAGGTTTTATATTAATAATTTAATATATTAACATTGTATAATATAAAAAAAAAATATTATCATGCGCACACCTTCCCATATTTAACTACAATAGTGCAAAATTTCATACATAACCGTCCGCGCTATTTTTGCAAAATGTTACCTAAGTTTTCGCTTCGCGTATTATTTCATATTATAAGAGAGTTCTGTCTTATACTTTTCATAGAGTGACTCATGAGAATAATATTATGGAGAGGTTGTCAATCTAAGGAGGGAAGACAAATTGTAATTTCATAAAATCATAATGCGATATTATGTTAGGAATTGTTGTTACTCGTTTAATAGACTAAGATTAAAACCTGTAGGAAAACACGATGAGTGTAACAAAGAAAAAGAGCATTGGCTAACGCCATACAAAGCTATACAGCTATAGGCTTAATCCGTACAAAGGAAGAGCCCTCGGAGAAATACCAAGCTGTATTCTACCCGATCCGCGCTCGCTTCGGTATAGCTATTGTCCAAAATTTAAACTTTATCACCATTTCTTATGCAATCTATTGATACTTCTTTGTATATTCATTTATCCAAAATCGAATTTACTAATTTAGGTGCAGAACGTTATGTCAAGTTTTTTTGGAATAAACGTAAAGGAGACTGCGCAATTAGTTTTGAAAGAAAATTGCGCTCCGATGCACGTCGGGTGGAAATCGCAAATAATAAAAATTTTTTGTTATATTTATTTATTTAAAAAAATACATGTATTTTTAATATGAGATTAAATTAATCTAATCCAAATTTAAAATAAACCTATAACAAAAACGCAAGTTAAAAAATTTTTTGACTGTCTGTCGGACGGTCTGTTCTGTCTGTCCGTTTGTTCTGTAATTTTCGGAACGGCTGAACCGATTTTGATGGGACTTTACCTGGTAAATAGATGATTTTACGAGGAACAATATAGGCTACTTTTATTTTGGCTAAACAATTGGGGCTCCCCCCCCCCTCCCTTATTTAAATAAATCACTGAAATCACGTGAACGAAGTTGCAGGGTACAGCTGGTAAAAAATGTAATCTTTGTTTCAGTATGTAACCAATTCTCTCGTGGCGTGATCTCCATGCTGGGCGCTGTCACACCGGATTCCTTCGATACGCTGCATTCCTACGCCAATACTTTTCAAGTGCCGTTCGTTACACCTTGGTTCCCGGAAAAGGTAATATATTTTTGATATTAGCTGTAATATGAACAATACTAAAACTTATAATTTAATAAAAACTAGAGATTGCCGGCTGATCGAAATTAATCCAGAAATATTTTGTTTTAGCATTCACATATCCTCCTTTATATAAACAGTAATTGTGCCAAATTTCATACTCCTCGGTACGCATTATTTTCCTAAAATGGTATAGAAAGTTTTCACTTGACGTATTAATTCTCTCTCTCTTCTTAGCGTTATCCCGGTCAAATACCAGAGTCCGCTTAAATTGTAGAGGATTTGGCTGTGGGGCGAGTTAAGATGACCAATTGCCATCTGACGTCATCCTCGGAACCCCCACGATCTCTACAACCTTACGACTAATATCACAAAGTGACATTGGGTACCTTGCGGATTTCAGTCCATACCTTATACCGTTGAGCTATTGAGGCTACAGTTGACTGTAAACTTTTTCAAAAATCATTTGAAAAACATAATAACTAATCGTAGACATAAATTATTATCAACGTTAAGTATAAAATTTATCATAAATACCTATATTATTATCCATCACAATTAATCAATAAGTAGTTCATTAATTTATTAAATATTTTTGATAAAAAAAATTGTAAAGATTTTGGGTGTACACTGTTTAAAAATAGTGTTTTTGACGATTTACTTCGTAGGATGTTTTGAAGCCGAATTGGAGTTAATGTGTTTTAGAAAAATCTTAATTAAGCTTGCATGCTAATCCCCAGTTTTAAAGCTTAGCAAATTAATACTCCCTGGGTTTGTTGTTGGACCAAAGACCTTTAATTAAAACTCTTATTTAAAAATCAAATACAACAGAAAAGCCACTCCGTAATAAAGTGCATGTCGAATTCAAAAACGTTTTATTCAAACATACTTTACTAATGAACGTCACGTGTATAATATTTATCATTGTTTTTTAATCGCTATTATTTATTTTATTTCTTTTTTATATAACAAGGGGCAAATTGAATGGATTACTATATCATTTGGTAATAAATTTTACGATTTAAAAACTAAGTTTAGAAATTGTTTAAGTTAGTCCTGCTCTGCATTGTCCAAGAAATAGTTTAAAAAGACGTAAGAAATTTCTTTTTTTTTTAATTTCCCAAATAAGACATGTCGTAAATTAGACATTTAAGGGTTCAAATTATACAAAATAAAGTCTTCATTGTCGGAATCATCATGGGAAACATTTATCTGAATCTTGATTTAAAGCAGTACTCCTTATCTGGTTTTTAGTAGCCAGTATAAGTGAGGTACCTTCAAGAAGTTACCTCAAGTTCCCCAGTTCCCCAGTTCGCAACGACCGGCAATGTTTCTGCCGGTTTTCTGGTAGTGCCCAGTTAGGACGTTATTACGTAACGTAATGTACCTAATGCACAGTACGTGTATCAACGTTCATTATCTCAAAAAGCGAATTCATCGTTAACATAAACGCTCGAATCAGCGGAACGGTCACGTTGCAGCATAATGAAGACGCCGTTTAAGTATACTCCAGATTAATGGATGCTCGAGTAAATCTCTAAGGAGATATCCCACGCAATATAGTAACACGTTCACAACTTCAACATATATAGTAATAAACAGCAAATAAAAGAGTAGGCATATAAAATTAAAAACCCATTCTGAAATATCAATAATGTCAGCTGAGCTTAGAGCAGTTTCTGAAGTACATAAGTTCCTCAATGGTAATAATTTTGTTATTATAACTCATTCCAAAAATAGCCTTCAATATTTTTTTTAATGTTCTCAGGGTCAATATTGTGGCACAAGTGTTCCTTATGCTTGCGTGATATTAAAAAAAATATAGAGTTTTTTAAACGCCACTTAATTGTAAAAGTAACTGGAGTGTATTGTTTTGCCAACTGAGATTGTGGAGCAACTGAGAAATGCTTCTTTATATCTAAAGAAATTTAGTTGACTATTAGCAAATATTAAATGAAACAAAGAACAGTATCTAAACCAGCAATTTTTGTGGTTCTTCTCGGCTCTATGTTAAACATTAGTGGTGACTTGTAACAGTTTCAACTTATAAGCACGATTTATAGAATCGTTTATTAATTTAGTTATTTTTTTGACGTGACGTGTTACGTCGTATAAATCGATGACCGAACGCCGGTTGCATGCACGAAAAAGTGTCACGTTCCAACTGAGGCGAACGTGTAAACGAGAACGAGGACTAGGCAATGTAGAGGTATGACCGGCCTAAACGTTAGATGTTATAACGTAAAATTATCGCCCATAAACAGACTTTACAGATAACGTTTTTTTTTTAAAGAAATCTTTGTACTAAAACAAAACAATCGACAAGAACGTAATCTTCTTCTTATTATTGATAAATTCTTTTATAAGTTAGATATGATTTTCCAAAATTAGGTGAATAATATTTTAAGCAATATAAAAGTATGCTAAAATTTCTTCTACTTTATTAACAATTTTACGAAAAGTTCCGCAGTAAATTCTTCAGATCGCAAGATCGCAACTTTTTCTCCTGATGAAATTTTAATCGTTCAGTTTAAGTTTTAAACCAGCGTTGCTGTTACTGCATTATTGAGTAGTCGAAATCTTATTTTAAAGTTTCTTAAGGGTGTATATATGAAATTATACATTTTCTACTGGGCATAAGGGTGTAATTTTCTATATATTACAACTAGGAACCCGCCCCGGCTTCGTAGATATATCTGTGTAATTCATATAATTTTTCCTTTTGAAGCGCTCTACTTATTGTTGAAAACCGCATTAAAAAATTGCGTTGCGTCGTTTAAAAGATCTACGCGTACAAAAATGGGAAGGGTATTTATTTTTAGCCGACTTCAAAAAAAGAGACTGCTCTCAATTTGACTGTACTTTTTTTAAGTTTGTTACCTCAGAATTATCGACGGAGTGAACCGATTTTGATGGTTCCTGTTTTATTTGAAAGCTGGTGCTTCCTTTGGAGTCCATTTAAATTTGATCGATTCTAACAATCCACGAGAAAACCGTAGGATTAATCTTGATAAATCAAATTTAAACCGTAAGGATTAAATTTGAATGTAAAGTATGTGAAGTCAATTTTTTTTTTGTATAATTTTTACTTGAAAATGGGAATACCATTTTCTTAATATAAATAAAGAAATTTAACTTCTACAATAATAATCTACCGTTATCTGTAGTCAAAATGACATTGAAATTCAAAGTATTACATCAGTTCTGTTTCATTGGAGCCATATGTGATACTATGACGCATTATCTAGGTTTTCACTTACATGCAAGTTCCACTGTAGCTGGCTGACTCCTGATTTGCCCTCTGCTCGTCCAAGCAAAACAAGCTATAATACGGCAAAAAATAGAGAACAGACAATTGCCTGTTCTTTTGCCCCTTGTAACAAAAAAAAACACCAACAATATTTTGGATACCCCTTCAGAAAAGCTTTTTTAATAGCCTGTGGTAGGAGTGGTCACGTATGTATTACACTTTGTATGCTTATATAATATTAGTTGAGATACTGTATGACACATGTATGTGAATTAATTACTGCACTACATTTTAATTCCTTCCTTAATACTTTATTAAACCGACAACGCGACGAATTTCAATGTGTACTGACCTTAATCGAGTATAAAACTTGTTTTGATAACTTTTTGGCTTTTTTAAGACTTTATTTATTATTGTACCGTTATATTTATCGTAAAAGTTTAAATGAAGCTGTTTCAAAAAACGAACCAAAAAAAAAAAACAATTCCTGAACTCGGGTACGAGATATCCGTTTATATATTTTCTTCCTACTACGCAGTAATGTTATCATTAATCATTACATGACCAATCAGAAAGGACGCCTTTTCTGCTTAGAACTTAACTATTTTACTAATCAAAATTATGTTTTCGCCTAAAGAGGCAGCTTTTTTCTCGTATTGCACGCCTCATAACGTATAGCGTTATGGGAAGTGCTATACTCTTACTGAATCAAAATTGAGCGATTTCCTGAAATAAACATCACTCTATTCCTTTGGTATGGTACTTATTGTTAAATATAAATACAATAACCTAAACACTGACATAAAAACGTAAGAAAACGCTGATTAAAAAATATTTCCCTGTACGTCCGGATGTATTTGTGTGTGGATCTGGCACGATCACGTTCGAAACAGTAAACTTATTATTTTATTTAATTTCATTTCATTAATGGCTTTTTTATTAGCTTCAAAATTACGTCATGCTGTTGTCTATTGAAAATGGGTCTGTAATTCGGCATCCTTTATTTATAACTAATGAAAAACTAAATTTCAAAGGGAAGCGTTATGAGGCGTGCATTTTGGATGTTCTAAAGTATTTTTAAATATGCGGTTGTATTCTGAAGGTAAAATCCACTGATTAAAAATGCAATCACGGACGAGGAAGCTATAGCTGTAGCATGTATTATAAAAAAAAAGAATGACTCGAAATTAATAATGTTTTTAAAAGTTGGTTTACTTATAATTTATTCGAATTATCGACCAAAAATATCTCGAATGCACAAATTAATCCTGTGTTTGAAAGTAGATTTATAATTTATTCGATTTTATTTTATAGTTCACGGTTTATAAAATGTTTTTTAAAAGATTGTATAATTTATTATTTTTTAAACACTTTAAAAAATGCTCTCCGCATCACCAACTCATTTTGAAACACTATTTTCCGAATGCACGTACTGTCCTACTAGTTTACAGACTTATCCACTTATCCAAGTGCTTCTTTCCAATTGCTGTTAATACATAGTATTTAACTAGCTATGCCCGCGACTTTATCCGTGTAAACTTAGCTCTCTCTCTCTCTCTCTCTCTCTCTCTCTCTCTCTCTCTCTCTCTCTCTCTCTCTTTCTCTCTCTCTCTCTCTCTCCCCCCCTTCACTCTTCCCCCCATCTCTCACCCTCTCCTTCCCTCCCGCCCTCTCTTTCCCTCTTCTTCTCTTTCTTTCTCTCTTTCTGGCTATGTGTGTGGTGTGTGTATGTGGTGGTGAACACAGACTTCCTAATGTTATCTCTCCATTTCGCCCTGTCTTTAACATCATTTCCACTTGTCCTTTAACACTGCATCTGACTTTTTACATTAGTCTGTGGCATTTAAAAAATGACAACTGCAATTTTTTAAACGTTACCTGCAAATTTCATAGGTGTTGAAAACTCGCAAAATCACCTTGAATTAAATCCGTTGCGTCTAAAGCCAACAGTGCATAAACCAAATCTCTCATATCAGATCGCGCGATGCACCAATTGGCCGACGAGCGCTGCAATCATTACAACACAGTCTTAGGCAATCATAATATTTGTGATTAGATCGTACTATAAATATTAAATCTATACTAATATATAAAGCTCTAAAAATTAAGATAAATATTAAGAACATAAATAAGTACTATAAAAATTGTTTTGTTGCGCATCATTGGAGGGATATATAGACAGGGTGAAATGGCGCGATTTGGGGGAGGCCTATGTCCAGCAGTGTACTGCAATAGGCCGATGATGATGATGATGATAAAAATTGTATAAATAAGATAGTTGTATGTTAAATTTCTTGTTATTAGTAAGAAATAAAAAGCTTTTTTATTTTTTATTTCATTTATTACTAATATATAAAGCTGTATACTAATATATAAATAGTGTTGGCAACACTGGGTGCTTCATGATTGGTCGGCGCGTTTTCCGGCTACTTAAGGAAGTTCCCGCCAAAAAGAAGTTCAAAGAGGGATTTCACAGATGGTTAATGAAATATGAGGAAGTTAATTTAAATAAATATTCTTATATAGTTTATGTTCTACTTTGAGTAATAAAAACATTTTAGTGTGCTTATGTTGTTTATGTTAAATAAAAGTATGGAACGAGCTAGATAAAGTTTACAATAGTTTGTTTGTTTGCGTGAACTTGCTAAACTCAGTTAATATCGGCCCGATTTGAAAAATACTTTCAGAGTTTCAGCACATACATTGAGGAAGACTATAGGTTATATCACGTTAAAATTGAATATATATTGAATGTTGTGCATGCCTTTAAGTTAGGGTCATATAATGACATGATTCAAAATTTTCATTTTTTTTTTAGTATATATACTTATAAAAATATGTACTCTTGTCGGTAAGCCTTAAAGAAAATAAAAAAAATTAAGGAAAATCTACTTTTTTACGTAATTTTAAGCGGAGGAGGTTGTAGGCACAGCTACTATAAGATAATATGTATAAATAATATGAGAATCTGATCGTGCGATGCACCAATTGTCCCGTCTTAAGCAATCACAATTGAAGGCGAGAAAAGTTAATTTAGCCCGAACGCTCGACTCTGTAGTACAAGATTCTTCATCAAACGAAAAATTCGACCGAACGATGCTTCATCAACAACTTCCTTGGCTTTACGGGAGGAACGACTGAGTGTTACGGTCAGAGCGGAATGAGCTCTCTGTCTGGGATTCTTTTGATGGATGTCGCACGGGTGTTGAGGTGCGATTTTATAGTGGTTTTTTTCGATTTGATAATAAAAAATATTATAGCCAAGGTAAAATAAGTTTTCCCAAATGACTTTTATCGCACACAGCTAAAATCTGGTTTTTTAAAGGTTTCTCAACTATTGAAAAGGACTCTTTACTAGATAAAAAAAAGTTTATTTAGTAAATAGTTAGTCTTTTGGCGCAGATGACAGTGATGTTGCCTTCCGCTCTAGGGATTGTGGATTCGATTCCCGCCTCGAGTCTGTGTGTAATATGTATGTAAGTATATATTTGCAAACATATATAAAATTTGTGTATTGGTCTGATTTTACCGCCATAGTTATTGAGTTATCCTGCCTTAGGAACGCGTGCTTTTGTAACATTACAGTTATATGTAGGTATGTATATAAAAAACGTTAAAAATGGGCAGGCAAAAAAGGCAAAAAAAAAGTGAAGAGGCGGGCAATATATCGAAATTTACATGTCACTACGTATATACATATGTAGGTACGTGTATATACATTTAGATTGACAAAACGAACATCAAATTATCCGGTTCAAAATCAAAGGTTGACAAAGTGGGGTCGAAGCGAATTCTTTTGAAGGAATTCGGGTCCATCCGTGTCAACATTACAGCATCATTTACACTAGACGTCGCTTTCAAAATCTTATTAGAGCGCGCGGAATTCGCCCGGGCCATTTCTAAGCAATATCGCTTAAATTACTCCCGGCTCCCGGGGGAATGGAGTCGCACCAGGGAATCCTTTCAGGGAGTGAATTGTTTTAGGCAATTCGTTTCCCTGATTGCTATGTAATGACGGTTTTACGGTCATTTTAACCAGCTAAAGGTTCGCTCTATACAAAGTCTTTTTGTGAATCGTTATTTGAGATTGCTTTAGAAAATTATAGGTGCTGTAGTTGAGATGAATTCTCGATATCTCACGTCAGATATTTTGGGATAAGAAAGGTATTTAAAAAAGCTGGTTAAATCCGATTTAAATTATAATTTATTTTATTTAACATAATATAAAGAGTATCTTAAAGTAATTACAATCAATGTTTAAAATCTTAAGAAATAGACAATAGATTCTATTCAACGAAATCTAATCTGGCATCATACTGACATTGACTGGCCCGTTGGCGCAGTGGGCAGTGACCCTGCCAACTACTCCGGGGGTCGTGGGTTCGATTTCCACCTCGAGTCTGGGGTCATTAACTACTTAATTTTTTCTCGGACTTTAAAAAGATCGCTGCGACTCAAATTGCGGAACTTTTAAGATTTATTGAATTAAAAATATAATAATTTATAATATTAAATAAAATAAAAATAATAATAAAAATAAAAAAAGATAATATTCAATTGCCTATCGTCGTGGCCAACAACATAAACTTTAAAAAAAAACTTAACAGGAGGGTTCACCATAATATTAAGCGTAACTCATAGTATTCCTATCTTATTGATTGATTAAAGTTCCATCAAAATATGTTAAGTCAATTATAAAAGCAAACGTTTTACTATCCCATAACTTAATTCTAACTTAACTGTCGCTTAAAGTTAACTTGCACTTCACAAACCGAAGTTGTAAAGTTTAGTGCATATTTGTATAACTTTATGAATATATACATTACTGCATTATTATATAAATATATACCCAAATGTATATAGAATCTTAATAATATTTTGACATAGTAAAAGCACGACGAAGTTACGCCTCAACATTCAATTAAAACCACCAATAACGTCAATTTAAAACTATTAAACTAATAACAGACGCTTACCCTTCAATAAATAGGAGAGAAGAGAGTTTATCTGTTGATTAATCACAATAAACACCGATATAACACTGGTATGTCACTAAATACGTGTGTTTATCACCAAATATTCGTAGCTGGCGCACAACTGACACAAGTAAATGCCGAACGCGTACTGGGGGCAGGAATTTTGTTTGGCGGAGTCTTTGGGAGCCCGATGTGGCTCATACCGAGTTTTAATTCTCCCCAAATTTCTCCCTAAACACGCTGCATAAGGAGAGTGCGTTCAGTTTAAAAATGCACGCCCTTCCACTAATTTGTCCACTAGCTATTTGAAAGTGTGAAAGTAAACACTAATTGCAACGCTTGCTTGAGTGTGTTCAGCGATTTTATTGAAACCCGAACTTAACCTCGCACTGTAAGGTCAACTAATTGCGCGATCGGTATAGCGAAGTTTTAGCGATTGGTCGGGCGTGCTTTTGTAGATTGAACGCACTATAACAATCTGTAGTAACAAATGAACCATATCTTTACAAAATGTAGAACAAAGTGGCTTCTCATTCTTGTACGCTTCTTTTAATCTACATAACGGATTTTAATGGGGTTTTCATCAATAAATAGAGTGATTTAAGAGAAAGGCTTAAATGAATAATATATACTTATCTACATTGCGCCCGTGCGAAGTCAGGTTACGTCACCATTGTACAGTTAAACAAATAATAAATAAATAAATTTATAGGACTATATAATACTAGGACATCTGTTCATAAGGTAAACAACGTACTGCTTGTGTTGTGCTGTAATAAAATTAAATTGCATGTATACACTGGCGAGATAAAATTATTTTACTAAACGAATACAAGATCAATAAGTAATAAAACGGAACCAATAAGTGACCATTTTGACCAGTTTGATTTCATTATTTTATTTATTTTTATTTTTATACAAAGATATACCAGCAGCATGTGGAAAATACATTAAAAACTTAATTAATTATGAATTCCGGGGGGGTGGGGAGACAGAAGGTCTCTCCCGGAAAGGGACCTTTTTTGTAAGACCTCGTCGAACGCAAGTGTTTGAAGTCGAAGAGTCGACTGTATTTAGTATGATAATGTTCGTGCTAAGCACACTGAAGGTAAGCCTTTATCGTGTCATGCTTTTAACCAATGCTAAAGCAATCCGTGTTGACACTAAGGCCGGTCCGCTGTGGGCCCAGCACAAATATTTTCAAAGTCGACTCGATCGGATCGAAATGTTCGTCCTAGTGCCTTAGAGCCCTGGAGGTAAGTTTTAAGGCACCCCTTACCTGAAATTCAAACCATTGCTGCCCCTATAATACAAATATTGACCCATACGGAACTATAGTCAGTACTGTACTATACATTTTGAACATAAATGTGTCTCTTCGTAGTAAAAAGGAATTGAAACAAATGATGGTCACTAAGATGAAAGAGCTATATTTAAAGTAACGGAAAATAACAAACTCTGAGAATAATAACTTGAAATAAAAACCTTTTCGGAAAGCTTCAAGAAATCTCTTCGGAATTCAGGAAATCCGAAGAGATTTCAATCAATTTACAATGCTACGAACGCCGCTGTAAGTTTATTTGTTAGTTACGACTGTTTCTTACGACTTGTTTGTCATCAGTTAGGAGTTTTATATGACGACTGGTTTTATGACGATTTGTTTGATGACACATCTCTCAACGAAAAACGTTAATACGTCCTAGAAGCACACAAAAATCTGTCTAGAAAGCAAATTAAAAAATAACTAATATATTAAAACACATTATTCAATCAAATATTTTCACATTTATAAAACGTGTTACGATATTTTTATAGAAACTTAATGCCAGCCCTTTGACACAAACTATACAAAAAAAATACATTTTTTTCAGTACCGACTTACGCCTAGAGTTCACTTATATAATAAAACATAAAATCTTAACATTTTATATTAATACTTGATTGCACTCTCCATGTAATTTACATACCTTAGTCAACATACATATGTATGCTAATGGATTCTTAAAGAGTAGATTCCAAAAATTAATTTCAATTTAATTATATTAGATAAAGCCAAGTATAGAACGAGCCAAAAATGTTTTAATTAATATTTATCCAATATTCTTAAGAGCTCGAATACGTTGGTATAATTAATGAACATTTTCTAAGCACCTAACGTATACTGATGTATGCTTACTGTACGGAAGGAGTATACATGAATAAACCTGGTGAAAGAGCTCAAATTCTTTGCTTTAATAGGAATATATACAACAGGTTTTCCTATCACTACAAATGTCATTTAACTTCATCATATGCTGTAAAGTTTAATGTTTAATTCATAATTAAGTTTCATACGAAAGACACAGTAAATGTAAATGAATACATACAAACCCGAGCAAATGAATCCAGCGTAATAAACTTATTTTAATATATCAAGGAAAACGCCTGACAAAAAACGAAGAGCAATTTACACTGACTTTCCGATGTGCCTCAACGCACGTTTCGCTTCGACACCAAAGCATCATCAGGAGATAGACTCTACAAAAGTTATTTTTACGAATAACCTTTGTAGACAACAACACAACAATATTCTACTCAAGATTCTACTACTAAGCCCATCGCTCATCTTCTCAATGCTCTTTCTGTCAACAAGCATCCGCACAACTCTGAACCATTCTACTTCTACATTCAGCAAGTCCAGATATACATACATACATACATATTCGTCACAATATATTTTAAAAAAAATCGCATCGTCAACATATCATGGGGGTGAAGGGGTAGGAAAAACTGAATGTACAGGACATTAAATTTTCCCTGATGGTCTTGGGACATATAGGCAAACCGATTTCCAGTCGAGTCAGTCTAGAACAGACTTACATAATTAATATATATATAATATTATGGTCTGGGCATTTAGCAGCATGCGTTGTACGAGAATAATCCTATAACGCGTTTTCCCATAACGAAACCTACATAGTTATAGGGGGGATTACAGTAATTATAATAACTTGAGTCCGACTAACAGGATTCGAAATTGGAAGTAAAAATAGGGAGACTGAATTTATCTTTTTTTCGAAACCTGAGATTGTGGGAACGTATTTTGGATTTCTTTTACAAACATTCATACAAAATGAGATCCTATGAGAAGTCAGTACAGTTAATAACTTCGATTACACAATCAGTTCTAAGTTTTGTGTTGATTAAATGAAATTTACTTACAAACACACTACAAAGATGGTGTTTTTTTAAATTAAACATAAATATTTTTTAAACCGTCCGAAGTAAACATAGTACGGATTAATAAAAAAATACGCGATTTAATACGGATTTATCTGGTGGAAAAAGTAAATCTCTATTTATAAAATAATGCAATGTATTATCTAAACGGTATTAATTGCTCTGACACGGTTGCTAATCCAAATTTATGATTTCACCATTTGCCGAATAATAATGAAAAAAAATCTATTGTGTATATAGTATTTTTTTTAGCGATATTAAGCCATTTCTCGTCAACAGCAAAGTCATCTAAATCTATATTAAAAAAAAAAAAAAAAAACAATGAGTAGTCTGTGTGTATTTTTAGCAGTTTATATATTTGTTTACTTTGTTTCTGCTATTGGTAAGATTGTTATTTTTTATTTTTTAATAGATAATTATTAATATATAATAAAACCTCTAAAAATTTTTGGCTTCCGTATGAATAAAGAAACGTTTTTTTTTATACGTAGACGGTCTTCTCAATTATTTAATGTGTACACATTGAAACTGTGCGTTAGCTAACGTTATTTTATAATTTAGTAAAATTCTCGCTTTTGAGGAGGTTGTGGCCTAATCAGTGGTCGGCATTTGAGTCGATCGCTAGGTTAAGTTGCTCTTGCTGCGATCGGCTGATGGATGGGTGACCCATTCTAGCACTGGTTTATATTTAATATCCGCAATATGCTTGAAAAAGAAACTCAAAATTGGACTTCTTAGATTTATTACCAACGTAGTCGCGGCCGCACATTACCATGAAAAAATGTTTAAAAGAAAATGTTAAGGATAGATTTTCAATACCCAATAAATATATTATCCCGCATATAGTATACTTGTAGGAAGAAACACCTATTTTTTCTACGTCTGTCTGTTTGTTATATATTATCACCGAAATGGCTGGACCGATTTTAACGAGATTTTTATTGGCAGATATCTGAGTAGTTAAACAGCTTAGCAAATCAAACTTCAAATTACAAATTAATTTGTTGTTACATTTGCTAAGCTGTTTTGCTAAATACTGATTAATTTGAATTGAGATTTCACAGAAAGTAAATCTTCCAAAATTGACCTATGTATATTATTAGATTCAATGAGGACGAAGTCGGGCTAACTGCTGGAAAGTGGATAAAATCATGTTTGAATTAGCGACCTTGTTATATAGATAAAATAATATATTCGCATTGAGTTTTGTGATCAGCTATAATGACAAAATTAATACATATTATTGAATTTTATTTGATACAAACGAGATAAAAAGCATTATCGAATTTGACTTTTCACCTTCAAAGTTGTTCTCCTGATTAACCTTATTATTTGTTAAAATACAATAGACATAATTTTTCAGACTATTTTATTAACTTATTACTACCTGTTGATAATTTAAATAGTAAATTATATTAGCGATATTAATTACTCCACACCTCGAGGATAGCGCTTGTTTTGCAATTCGGTACAATTATAGGCCAAAATCCCGACGCATTTGCTATAAGCTAGCAGGTGCTAGACTAAAGTCATACATACTGAAGCATTCTGAAGGCTGGTAGCTATATATTATATTTTATATACTAAAATCTGGTAGGTAGCAGACTTCAGTATGCTTATTGATGGTTAACCATCAAGATCAATATGACTTAATTCATTTATGATATATCATTACATTTACTTATAGATAGACGTTGTTTTCATAATGCATTATTATCGGTATATGCAGCTATAGCTTGTTAAACTTAAAGAACTTTTTTCCTAAAAATGTTATAGATGTTTCGGTCTAGAAATGTGCGCACCTCCACTAATAAATTGCAATGCTTGATCGTGTGTGTGTGCAGCGTTTTTATTGTAAATTTAAACTCAACCATGCATTGTGAGCCAATGATATTGACGAACTTGCGTGTTTGCGTCTACACGCTATTATGCTTGTAGTGGTGAACACTTGACTGTACGCTCTACGTATATTTACTAGGAATGACTAACCGCAGTTCTAGCAGCTAGTCCAGCACTTCCAGGTGGTAACTGGTAGCATTTTCGGTCGCCCGCCATGGGAGAACTTTTCATCGTGTCGCGGAACGGGCCGTACATAGATGACGCAAATTTACACGAATACGATAGCACCGATACCTGGCAACAATTATTTAAATTAACAAGAATAATATATTATATTGAACATAACAAAGATATATAATAATTAATATGACATTAATAACCGGCTAAGAAGTAGCGACGGTGGGGCACTTGCCCCACTGTATTTATTTGCGGATTTAAGCAAAATCGTTTAGTTTTTCAAGCATGTCTTGTATTTCCGCAAATTAATGCTTGTTTCGGATAAGCATATATTTAAATAAAGTTGAAGCGTGTGTTTGTGTCTTCGAAATTATTATTTTTTCCATTCCAATCATATGGAATGGAAAAAATAATAATAATATAATCATATTTACGACATCCATACCAAATACACACGTTAAAAATATTTTGTCTGTCTCTTTGTTCCGGCTAATCTCCAGAACAGTTGGACCGATTTGACTGGACTTTCACTGGCAGATAGCGGATGTTATAAAGAGTAAAAGGACTTTAGGAAAATAATTAGCGTTACGCACAGAAAATAAAAACTGAGCGTCACATACCAAATTTTTTTTTGTCTTTTATACGCATACATATTTTATACTACAAACTAAATAAAATAAAAAAAAAGAAACTGTTACTTTCTTAACGATGTGATATCACACCAAGAGCCTTCGAAAACGTGGCAACCTTGACGAGGACGTGAGAGGCGTTGAAAAATCGTAACATTCGTGTGTCTCCTTTTAAAGAAATCTCCATTCTTTTCTCATTCCAATGAGAAATGTACTAAGGTGACTTAAGATGTTGGTCGTCCACAGGTGCTGGTGGTAGGGTACGGAACCGACGAGACCGGCGGGGATTACTGGCTGGTGAAGAACTCGTGGGGACGCTCGTGGGGCGAGCTCGGCTACATCAAGATGGCGCGCAACCGCCAAAATCACTGCGGTATCGCCTCCGCGGCCTCCTACCCGCTTGTCTGATTTACACCCCAAAACTGAATGCCAGGGACTGTGAGCAATGTTTGCGGAACACTATAAATAACATCAAGTAACTTAAATATTTCAATATGCATTGCTCTTTACATATCCAATGATCTGTATTACTAAGGGACGTCTGTTAATTTAAATGAAAAAATATAGTTCAAATGCCCACATCGCAACCTTAGACTAAAAGGCATTTTAAAATGACGTTTTCACATTGCACGTTTCAAATTATTGAACAGATGTCCTTATAAATGTCCCTGGATGTAACCCCAGAACATATTCTATATAAAAAAAATTAAAAAAAAAACTGCTAATATAGTATGTGTTTGTCTATGGTAGTAAGAATTTTTATAAAAGAGTGTAAAAAGAGATAAAACAATTCTTATGATTAATTGTTTGTATCGCAACCTTTTCAGAAGTCGCGTTCTCTTATACTTTAATTTTAAGACATTATTTTTAATTTTAAGTAGCGTTAAAATATTATATTTCAAGTTTCATTTTTGATACATTACAATTCATGTGATATTACTAGCTTAAAATGAAGGTTAATCTAAGCTAAATAAAGACTTTTTTATATAAAAAGTTTGAAGCATTGCCGTTTTTATTTTCAGACTATCACAACTGGACAGGAATTCGACCAAATGCCTGAAAAAGTAGAAAATTTGCAGTTAATTTTCAAAGTGAGCTAGGACGAGATGTTATCTTTTTGTTAAGTCAGGCAGCTACTGATTTGCTTTTGCTCGTTGTGTTTTTTTTCTATCTCCAGTCTTTTGCGGGCTACTGATTAAAACTATTTCTGGTTGCTTTTGGACTTGGTATAAGGAAAGCCTGACATTTTTCCGACTACTGCCTTTGCAAATCTTGGTTTACTTCCAGTCCTTAATTCAAGTGTTCGTCATTGGTTCGGAATATTTCCGTACCATATTTTGTAAGCGAACATGTCAGCGCTTGAACACGATCAAATTCGCTGTAAATTTATGGATGTCACGTAATAAACCAATACGTAAAAGAATCGAATAAAGAATACGTCCTGCCCCTTGTGAAAGAAAATAATATTCTTCTTCGTCTTCCAAGCGTTATCGCGGTCATGTCTTAGGGTCTGCTTAGATTGCATAGGATGCGGCTGTGGGGGGGGGGGGGGACTTAATATGACCGACTGCCAACTGACGTCATCCCCGGGGAACCCCCACAATCTCAACAATGCCAAGAACAATATCACTCAGTGAGGCTACTCTAAACCTCTATTATACGTGCCTTCCGAAACACGGAGTTGGTAGGATTTTTGAAAACCATTAGTAGAATTGGTCTCCCATTTATCACCTGGTTGCGATAGAGCTACTTTACCTTCCACTCGACTTAAATGCCGGCCACATATTAAGCTACAATATCCTCATATAGAAGGTTATGATATAGTTGAGAATATATACCTTAACATAAATGAAATATCATATATCGCACACTTAGTCATAAACTGACCTAACTCAAAAAAGCTGATTTTTGAGAAGACAGTATTTCAGTGTCTATTTATCTTTTTAACTAAAAACCTACTTTAGTTAACGAGACAAAAATATCTGTATCTCATTGTTGGATGGAGATATCGAAATAATTCTTAGGTTGGCAGACACGTAGGTACATAAGACAGATTATGGTATTTGTGAAGAATGTGCAGTGCCCAGACAAGCCGTATAGGCTTAAGGGCGCGAAGAATTTTAGTGAAAGTAAATTATTGTATTAATAGATGAATAAATGAATAATAATAATAATAGAGGACGTTGAAACGAAGCTACCTTTGTCATTAACTGACTTTAGACCTAAAACGTAATGGGTCAGTTTATGATTAAGCGTGCGATGTAATGGATTACAAAATTGAACTAGCTTGAATAGAAAAATACCACAGAATATCGTCTTTAAGAACCAAAACTTTAGCTTATTCACAAAGAAGCCACACGAACGACGGAAAATCTTTAGCTTCGGTAGAGCTTTAGAGGTTGTTTGTGTCTTTTCACTGTATCGGGTTGAAAAGCTACTTTTCGATCTAGGTTTCGTTACATTTCACTTCAAAATTCACTTAGGTATAGAAGTGTAATGGACAGACTAACATTTGCCTTTATTATATTTGTGTAGTATGCACGGCATTCATTTTAAATCCTTTAAACATTTCCAGGTTTACCAAAATGGCAATGGCTTAATATAAACCGGAAAATCTGAGGTAACTTGTACAACGCGCATGCATCGTCAGCCTTAATTGCAATTTTTCATTCATGTCGTTGTGACTCTTAGGTACCGGTAAATAAAGGGTATTTTCCTGTAATGTGATTCAATCGGATTCTCTTTTAATTTCACTTATCTCTAAAAATATCCGTGAGAGAATTGTCACGTGTCAAGTTTGTAGATATCCTTTTATAGTGGGTATTTATTTTTTGAAAAATTTTATTGGAATATGTTAGAAATATTTCTTAGAAATTTTCGCGATCGTGTTTTTTTATTATATAATATAATATGATATATATTCTTAGTGTCGTGTGTTGTTACAATAAATAAATACATAGAACTATATGATACACGGACTTCTGTTCCTGAGGTAGACTTAATACCTGTGTTGTAGTTAACATCGGCCTGTTATATACAAATATTTTTTTATTACGTGCATTATAACATATATAATACACCCAACTCGAGGTGGGAATCGAATCCTCAACACCGAAGCGGAAGGCAGGGTTACAGCAAACTGCGCCAACGTGCCAATCAACAATGCGAAAATAAATTTTAAATTTTTCGGAAAATGTAAAACAACAATATTATGCTAATATTTAAGGAAATGCAAATTGACAGTAAAGATTGTTTTTCCTTGTGAAAGGAAATGTCAAAAAAATGTTTTGCTGTTGAATGTACCGGGACATCTTATATATGACACACGCACGTCTGTTCCTAAGGTAGACAATTTAATGCCTGTGTTATAGGTGACAGCCGCCTGTTATACACAAACAATCGTTTTTTTGGAAATATATTAATACACATACATATAGATAATACACCCAGAATCGAGACGGGAATCGAACTCACAACCCACGGCACGGAATTCAGGGTCAGTGCCCAATGCGCCAAAGGCCCAGACAAAAAAAATTCTTGCGCCGTTACCACTTCTTTATAAGACAGAGTCATGCGGTAACAAAATAAAACTTTCAAATTGTTGCCCCATTTTGGATTATTCTTATTTTTTTTTTATTAATCCGAAGTAATAGATAATTATTTTGCTCCTAAGCTTTGAAAATCTTCCACACGATATTATAATATTCTCCGCTATTTCTTTCAAGTTTCAAAGGAACTCGGTAAAACCTCACGAATGCCGCGTTACTTTATCGGTAAAAATCTTCAGAGTTCGTAGAAGTATTAAAGACGATGCCTACAAAGTTGCCACCTGGTAATACTCCCACGGAAATTTTTAGGTTGAGTGAAATTAAAACGGGAAATGCAGATGCATTCACGCGAAATTGAACCATATTCGTTGCATTTACATTTTACTTTGCAAGGAATTGGATATTGCTTTGGATTAGTCTATTATAGTTAAAAATCTAAATATGTCACGCAAGAGTGGTAAGAGTATTAGTGCTTTGCCATATTTATATCGCTAAAGCTACTCTGAAAATAACGCTACATACCGATACATTCGTATAAATATCATTAATATAATATTGGTACATACAAATAAAATCAATAAAAATGTTTTGAAAAATAGCGTTGCGTAAATATTGGATACTGTTATATATCTATATATCTCTAGTGCCGGCCGGCTGGACCGATTTCACAGATGCTTTTTTCGTTGTGCATATTATTGTCAGGAGACGGTTCTTATTAAAGAAAAAAAATCTCAGAAAATCATATTTAAGAATACTTAACCACCATAATAAATAAGTTTTTAAAGGGGGAACGCGAACGGCAACGTGAACTGGTACGGAAAAGGGACCGGAAACGGAACGGGAACGAGAATGAAAACGGAATGGAAATAATATTGTAAGAATAGAATGTAGTAAATACTAAATAACCCAACATTCAGGTAGGACAGCGTCTGCTACCTACTAACGGACCCGCCGTTAGTAGATTTAGCATATTATGTTTAATTGCTAGATTTATCTTATTTGTGGAAGTAATATAGGGTAATTATAATATTTAAAGCACATATTTTTAAAATTCTTTATTATAATAATTTTTAGCTTGCTTCTAAATACACAAGTCAATAATTCGTCTAGTAGTCAAGCTTTATGCGACTGTACCTATTTCTAAAACAAATCAGGCTGACATTAGCCTCTATCTTATAAAAAAAAACACTAGAAATTATTTCCCCGCGGCTGCCCGTTCTTCATTCTCTTGTTCTAACTCCAGTAATCTTTGCAAAACTCTTTGTCTTTTTCTTTCCATTGGCGTTTTAGACCACCAAGCTTCTGCTGCTGCATCCTGGGTGTAAAAAAGGAAAAAGACAAAAGAATGAAATATAAAAATAGCCGAGAGCGTGTCCAAGACACGCTTATATAAAAGGGTTCCAATTCCAAAATAATTTTCCTAATGAGTTTTTAACCCGTTTTATCAACATGGAAAATTTTAAGTTTCTACGTCTAATAGTGAAGGAAATGCTAGGGGGAACCATTTTATGGGCAGACAGACGGACGGACGGGCGGACAGACGGAAAATAAAAGGGTTCATTCTATAATGAGTACATTCTACAATGATTCTTTTAGTAGTAGTACTACGGAACCCTAAAAAGACTCTTTAGGTATTTTGGAAGTATGGCAGATTGTGAAGAAACTTACGTGTTCGACATATACTGGTTCAAGATAACTGAGTTGCACAGCCACTTCTTGAGCTGTCAAGGCCCGCACGCGCAGCTGAAGACGTCTCTTGGTTGTAAGAACAGAATCTAATGCCTTCAGAAGTG
Source organism: Charaxes varanes (assembly GCA_024363005.1). NCBI lineage: Eukaryota > Metazoa > Arthropoda > Insecta > Lepidoptera > Nymphalidae > Charaxes > Charaxes varanes. Next base: position 3,387,761 of record JANCMC010050420.1, on the reverse strand, counting down.
AACCTTGCAATGAGAAATGATTACATTTATGTACACTTCTTCTTCTTCTTCCTAGCGTTATCCCGGTTTAACACGAGGGCCCGGTTAGATTGTAGAAGATGTGGCTGTGGGGCGAGTTAAGATAACCGATTGCCATTTGAAGTCATTCTCGGAACCAGGAATATAACCATACTCTTTTAAAATTTGATTTTTAGTATCTCGGTAAAATCGAAATGAACAGGAAGATAACAAAAATTTTTACAGGATGGCTGAAGACGAGAAACAAAGACTTGATGAACAGAGAGTACAATTAGGAGAAAGTGGTTTGTCAGAAAAGGCTAAAAAGCTGGAAGATGCCATGGAATTTAACGAGGTATGCAATTTTAGACTCCTTGACTTAAAAAAAGATAAATGTTAAAGATACTTCTGATGTATGCTTAATGGTCCTTTTACCACTCCAATTAACTTTTTTCTTTTTTCTTTTTTTGAAAAATGTGTAAAGAGTCAAAAATGTCAAAATCATAACCCAGTCCCCTGACTAGGATGTGGTTTGAACCTTCTAGTATAGAGCTATTAAGGAAAAATATTTAAAGAACTGTAAAATACAGTCAAAACCGAATATACCGACATCTGTCACCGCTTCGGATCGGTTATAACGACTAAATGACATGATGTCCGACGAAGTCCCATTTAATAAATATCTATATACACATATCGCTTTTAACAACATCGGATAAAGAAACGTACCAGTTGAGGTGACTTGAGTACAGTCGGAATATTCGGCTATTTCGAACAATGAACATCGTTTTTTAACATTTTTTTTACAAAAACTATCCCATAACGAACTTTGCATTTGCAACATGAATATAATCATTTATTATAGTGTACAAAGCTATCAGTAGACGGATAACCGCGCTGTAATTTAATTTGTATGGAATGACGATAACGGAATGTCTATCTCATCGTATGGGAAGTATAGAATTATGTATCGCAAAGAAATTCCGTAAATAACAATGTCGTTGTACAAAGAATTAAAATCATTAAGCTCAAATCTATAGATTTTCGGAGATTACAAAAATCTAAAGATTTCTGGCCGAATTTCGACCAATTGCTCGGTGAGCTCTAGTAATTATTATTATTGATTACGCCCTAGCCCCTTATGTTGACTGGTTCGTTGGCGCAGTTGGCAGTGACCTGCCTTCCGCTCCGTGAGTTGTGGGTTCGATTCCCGCCCCCATATCGTTAAAAAAATTAGATACACGCAGGCCACATTGTTAAAAAATGATATGTAGATGGGCCGCACTCACAAAATGCCTGGACAATAATTCATATCCGACGCGATTCCCATTTGCCACTAGCTATAATTATGATTTGGAGATGTTTTATTATAGGCCAAAACTGAGTGCGCCACAAATTTGTAATGAATTTGTTTTTATAATTATGTACATACAGTATCGTATAGAATAATACTCTAACCTAAATAATTTCTTGCGACGCGTGACTTTATTTGACTTGAAGCGAATTGATCATCTTAAATATTACGTTATATAAATACTACACATGTTACTATAGTATAGCAGTAACTCAACAATGTATGCATCAAAAATGATTGAAATAATATAACTCCATGTCTCATTATCGCGCCTTGAATTTATTTCTGCGATTCCTGGCTGGACTGTTTTGATCAACACTTACATTTTTACTCAACTTTTTCCTGAATTCATCAAAATTCTTCCCACGCACGGACTATTGAATGTTATGGTCCAGGGGATGTTCTCTACTACAGAATTATGGGTTTCCCGCGCTTTCTTAGAGATTGCTAATATTGATACATTTAAATGGTCGCGTTTTATAGCTTTAGGTGTTGCCCAAGAGGGAAGAAAATTAGTGGATAATTCACTCGATTTATATACTTTTGTTTCTCTTTAATATTTAAGTTGAAATGTGTATTTATATCCGATTGTATGTCTTTTTTCAATTAGTCATGTAGTTTTAACTTTAGCGCTCCGCAAAAGTACCTGTAAGTAAACGGAAAATTTGTTTCTTCCGGAATTATCAACGCTATCTGAGGAATGCGGATGTTAAAGGTGTCGGTGATCAAATATAACATTTTACTTACTCACTATTATTCTGTAGGCCTTCAAAGGTTCCCATTGCATATACCCACCATATTCACCAGCAAAAGACATATAAAATCATAGTTGCATTTGCGTATTACCAACAATACATGTCAAAAGTGTATAAATTACAAAATTTGGTTGCAAAGATGTATTATCTATATTATACATACTTTATTGAAATATTATTACAGAAAAATAACAATTGTTTCCAAACCATCAATCAAAAAATGGGTCACAAACAAGATCTTCTACATTGAAATTAATTTTGGGCTTACATAAAAGGTAACAGATTGAAGTTAAAAAATATGCAGCTGTTCGCGTAAAAAAATATCAGATCATTAATCATAACTTTTGCTGTTTCAGCACAAAACTTATCCGACAATTTTCGGTTTTAAACCGACATCAAAAATAGGAGGAGGTTATCAATTCAACGCGTATGTTTTCAATTCAACGGGTGGCGGACGAGTGGCGGACGGGTGGTGGGCGGTTGGTGGACGTGTGGTGGACGGATGGCCTTCAAAATAAATAAAAAAGTACGCAATTATACAGTTTGGGTACCTTTCCCGAAAATGAATGTATATTGTTTTTTTCCAGAAGTTTTTGTTTGCACTCTAATCAGTAATATTCCTTCGGGGGAGGCTGACATTTTTTTTCGAGTTAGGGAAATATAAAGTGTCTTCACAATTAAACACGCGTAAACCCATCACCATCACGTCATCTTCATTCTCAGCATGTCTATTGTATGCGATGATTTCATCGATAACAGAAGATCATTTGTCATAATTTGTTTTGACCACCCCTGATTGCCAAAGTCAGCTGACACCTTTTTGGCAGATATTGAGGTCGAAAGCCTAGAATTTGTTGATGAAATACAACACGAGGCGACCACAAAAGATGGTGTCGAATTATATCAAGAAGGTAAAATTAAGTTAGGTATTTAGTTAACATATCTCGCGAATAAAGCAGATGATTTTATAATTTTTTATATTATTATTAACTTTTTAAACTAATTAAAAAATAAGTGCTATGCTTGTCGTGAGAGAGTTATAGAGTTTGTGGGATGACATCAGACCGCAGTCGCTTATCTTAACTCGCCCCACAGCCACATCCTCTACAATTTTAACGGACCCTGGTATTAGATCGGGATAACGCTACGTAGAAATAGAATTTATGCTGTGCTTTTGTATAAATGTTGGTGGTGTGGCATTTAAGTTAGGCCGTTGCATAGATTTTCTTCCTTATCACGCAATTCTAAAGTGATGCTAACAAAACATTCGAAAGCATATAGGTATGTAGCTAAAACCTTTGAAAACTTTGCTTGAAAATTCAGTGCTATTGTTAAATTTTGAGGGTATGTTGTTTTTGGCAGAAACAGCTTTTTAGCTAAAAGAGTAGTAGCCTATGATATTCCTTGCAAAATCTGCTATCTACCCTTCCAAATCAATCCAACTGTTTCGAAAATTACCGGAACAAACAGATAGATATACAATAACGTTTTAACTAGCGTTTTTGCAATAGATATAGTAGTGACATGCAATTAGTAAAATCAAAAAATTTAGACGTTACTATCAAAATAGAGTGGCAGAAGCAAAGGGAGGGCCATGCCCAGCAGTGGGTAATCAAGAGCTAACTAAAAATGATGATTATGAAATAGATCGTGGATATATTAATCCACTATCAGCCATATTGTTTAATATGTTGTTATCCAATGTACGTTACGCTAAGACAGACAAATCCCCGTACACACACAACATGCCACGGTTCGTGGAACTTTGTTTAGAATCGATATCTCCGTACAAAGAGAACGAACCAAACCAAACAAATAACTTCGCTCAGCAATAACGAACGACGAGACGACGATTCTGTTTAAAAGATTTTTTTTCTTTATTTATTTTTCGTAAACAGACAGAGTAGAAAAACAACGGAAAAAATCAATATAAACTAAAACCTAAATGAACAAATCAATTTTGGCTGAGACCGTGACCTACTTGACTCTTAGAATGTTGTCTTCTATAGTAATATTTTAACTTTGTATTTTGGTCAAATGGACTTCCTCTCTATTTGTTTATTTATTTGATGAGCATACTTATTTTTCATAGGCCAGCAACGAATCTGTGAGACTTCTGATACTAAGCGTGCGTCGTTGCTTGTAGGTTAAAGGGACTACCTGGTTAATTATATCTGAAGAATGAAGCGACGAAATATAATGTATATAGAGGACGGTGTGCGAATGGTAATATTTTATATAATATAGGCATTTTAAATATGATAAATTATAAAAATGTAACCACACGCACACCAATGCCAAACGATTTATACACACAGGTATACATTTTATTATAGGGTTTTGTCGTGACACCCGTATACTATATTAATTGTTAAATATAACTTTTTTTTTAACAAGAAATTGGTTTGCCACGCTAAGGTCGAATGTCGCTTGCACATCAATTATTTATAAGGCTTTTTTTCATTATGTTCATTTGTAATAATAGCCCTCAGAAAAATTTTCTTTAACTGGGAGCTGTCATTATAAATAGTAAAGCACTTTCTTGGTCAATTATACATACAAAGAATATTTTTAAATATATTATATAGGGCGCAAATCTAAAGATTTGAGGGCGAATTTCGGCCAGCCTCAGACCTCAGACCTCTATATAAAATAAAACCTGCAACATAAAAAAATAGAAGGCGGTTTAAAATATGAAAAAATTCACATAAGTCAAGAAGGTTAATTGATTTTTTTTTTGATTAATTTTTTTTAACTTTTATCGAGCGTTATGCTCTACCAAAAAAATGAAATAATTAATGGAATTAGTCGTTGCTTTGCGAAAATCGACGAAAAACGGAAAATCTATCGATTTTATCACCAAATTATTAATGTTTTAAAAAAATAATAATATTATACATATAAAGTTCATAAGTGCTTACAAAAAAGTCTATACGAATAAACGATTCTGACTTTGACTTTGACTTTGACTTTGACCTTGACGTTGACCTTAGACTTTGACTTTTATTTTGACTTTGACTTTAGACTTTGCCTTTTATTTTGAATTTAACTTTGACTTTTCCTGATATCGCGGAGAAAGTCGTGGCTTACTCAGTGGTCGGCATTTGAGTGGATAGCTAGGTGAAGTAGTTCTTAACGCGGCCGGTTGATAGATGAGTGATACATTCTAACAGTGTTTTTTCAAATAGCCGATTCTTCCGTGTTTCGGAAGGCATGTAAAACAGTGGATTTTGTGTCATTAGTCGTGAGATTGTGGGGGTTCCGGGGATGACGTCAGATGGCAATCGGTCATCTTGACTCGCCCCACAGCTACATCCTCTGCACTTTAAGCGGACCCTGGTACTATACCGGATAACGCTAGATAGAAGAAGAAATATAATAATATAATTCACCATACCAAGAGAGTTGTATCAAAAAATTTTGAAGAATATTGTAGTAATTTATAGAATCAGGCGTTACTTTGCGGAAATCCATGACATACATGAGAAACTAAACTAACGTAAAATGATTAGTAAAAAGTTTTTTACTAATCACTTTACGAATAACCTTTGTAGAGTCTATCTCCTGATGATGCTTCGGTGTCGAAGCGAAACGCGGTCGCAGCCAGAGCAACTTAACTTAGCGATCGACTCAAATGCCGACCACTGATTAGGCCACGACCTCCTCATACTATACTATGTAATGATATTGTGGTCACCTCCTCTTGTCTACGCTTTCTTCCACCGCGTCTTGCAATAATCGGCTCAGGGTCTGGTGAACGCGCCGCCTCACCTTCCTCAGCTTCAGTGCGCAGCGTCATGTTGCGTTGATATTTCTGCAAAACCGATTTTTAAATTAAATATCACATTTATTACGAATGTCCTGATTACGAATTACGAATCCGCGCGAATTCCTGTCGGAAGCCAAAACTCACTTTGGATTTCTGAGCCGCTCCAGTGAGTAAGTAAGCATTTAAAACGTGTTTAAATTAGCGAGCGAAAATGTATTTGAAATGAAAGCAACTCTGACATTTTGGCTGTAGCCTGCGATATTATTCGCCGTGAATTCAGTTTCATTTTCGCTACGAAATGCGGCCTATGTCCTTCTCTAAAGACCAATTCTCTATCTCTATAGCAAAATTCGTCAAAATTGCTCCAGCGGTTTAGGCGTAAAAACGTAAGAACAGTAACTTTCACATTTATAATATTAGTTTAATACATCGGGTTGAAATCATAGTCAGTAAAAATCAATTTTGCTAATCTGCTCAATTAGCTAAAAATGGCAATCACTGAATATGGTATAACTTTTATTGATGAATAACAAAGTGATTTAGCAGATAATTGATTGAGGATGATGATGAAGAGAATTTTGGTAGTAAATACAATGTAGATGGATGAAATTACAGGATTAAAAAAAAAAAACAACTGAAGGAATGTTACCTAAGTGAATAAATATCCATAAAATTATGCCTTTGTCGTAAGAAATTCCATTTATTACCAGTAAATTACGCATTTACATGTTTTATGTTATTGTTAAGTGTATTTTATATTATGTGTATTATAATGTATTGTATTGGAAAATAATATATGATGAGTCTAGCTCATATATTTCACTATCATTTATTTTAATACACCACATTTTAATGGATGTCTGTAGGAAATCTCTGCCATAGCGATATGACCAACTTTTCTACTGTAGTATTAACTATTTGTTAAGTGTATTTGTGTTAGTTGTTTGTAAACAAAAAAGAAAATACAATGATAAAGTATTTGGTAACAAAGAAGAAATGCATGGATAATGGTAAGTTTTTTGGTGTTTTAAGGAAGAATGATGAAGTGGTTTTTTGATGATTGTTGGTTACCTTGAACAAAACTCTAGAAGGTATGGGTCTGGCGGGAAGAGTAAACAATTTTTCGACACCACCAGTCTCCTTCCAGTGCATCAGACGACGGGTGGGTGGTGCTAGGTCCAAAGTTGTGACAATATCTGAAGTGTTGCTCAGTTGATTCTTCATTTCTTCTCCAGATATATTCTTCACTTCGTCGACGATCAGCTTTCGCTTGCGTTTCGTTTTTGTTATACCTGTTAATAGTAAATTTTATTACATGATGAAAAATTAGAAGATTTTTTATTTTAATACTTTTATTAGGATTATATCAGGATGGTACCAACTTTAACAGTTCGGTAGGTGTCTACTGAGTAATCGTGTGAAAATCTTAATTATTTTTTTCTCTTCAACAACGTCAAGAACGTTTTTTGAAGGCGGTTTTATTTTTATTCACAAAAAAATTTTTAAATGTTGAGTGGAAATGACAGTTGAGGTTTTTGGAGTGAATGAAAACATCATCGATGTATATTTACGTAAATTTTTAGAATTTTGTTGAGTTCTCAAAAATTGCTGCACCGATTTTGATAAAATTTATATAGTACCGCTTCTGAAGTATGGTCTACCAAACAAAAAATAAATCATCAAAATCGGTTTATAAATGGTGCACTAATCGAATTGAGAACCAGTGCAGGTTTTTAATTCAAATTTTGTTGAAGTCCGCTAAAAATTGGTTTTCAACTCTCACCTGGTGATTTTTATATTTCAGTAGCATTTTAAGGCGATCAACGAAGAAGTAATTGTGGAATTCATCTCTATAAAATATATCACCAGATTTTAGCCAGCCTTCATCGTCGAAAGCCGCGGCAGTATTTTCCGGATTATTGTAGTATCCCTGTATTTTGAATTAAATATACTTCTGAAACTTCTTCATACACATTATTAATCATAAAAGATACTTCTGAGAATTAAATCTAAACAAAGCAATAAATCGAAGCGCCTGCTTGAAATGTCGAAATTAAATTCATTTACCAATTGCATATCACTATACATAGCTCATAAGTTTGTGTGTGTGTGTGTGTGTACGTGTGTGTGTGTGTGTGTGTGTGTGTGTGTGTGCGCGTGTGTGTGTGCGTGCGTATGTGCGTGCGTTGTGTGCCAATAACAAAAACACAAACTAAAAAGGTTTTGGCTGTTCGTTCCGGATAGCCTCCGAAACAGCAAGACCGATTTCTACGGGAGGTTCACTGGCAACAGCATATGTTACAATGACTAACATAGGCTTTACTTTTAGAAAAACAGGATTCCGCACAAAAATTAACTAATACACTAATATTAAAACCCTCAAATTTTAGAAGAATCACTGAAATCGTCGTGGGGTACGCCTAGTTGGATATAAAATTTTAAGTAATCAAGAAATCTTAATGGAACGATGCCAATTGATTCCTATCAAGACAGAAGAAGAAATAAAAAAACGCTATTCGACTTCGCTAGTTCATTATAAGAATGACTGTGACGAAAGTTACAAATAGTAGCAGAAAACGCTTGGATCCAAACAGAATTTAAAATGATAATATTAGTAGTTAGCAGGTTTTCTGAAAAAAAGCACTTGATAACAATATGTACAGACGTTTGAGATTTATTCTTCCTTCAGTTGGAACTGAATAAAACCAACCATCCACGGATAACCATCAGAAGGGACAAATATCCTATTAACATAGATATCTCAGGTAAGAAAACCTTTTCTGATTGATACTAATCAATAAAAATATTCGTTGTAAAAATTAACTTTGTCCTTTGTAGAAAATAATTAGATAATACTGACCATAGATAAATATCTTTAATTATCTAGAATTGACTTGACAATAACATTTTTATGATACCATAGATAAGAAATTAAAGTCTCTACGCATTGATAAAGAAATTAAATGAAAATTGTTAAAAGACACAGTCGGTGTTTTAATATATTTTTCCTTTTAACATTAAACAAATTCCAACATTAAACAAATGTCTATATCGTTTTTTAGATTATACAACGTTTCATATCGTGTTTAACAAATTTGAAAACTTTGCAGTTACAATTTGAAACACCAATGCATTGAAAACATTACAAACTGTTTAAGAGTTATTTGTGTTCACAATAACATTTCTTTAACTTCCTGTAATTTTCTTTTATATTAAAACTTTTATCTTTTAGTCTCATTACAAATATAAGGGCTTTAACTAAATCTATACGACAATGCAATTTTTAAGATCCTTTCAGTGTTAATGAAAGAATCTCAAAATTTTCCGGAATACAAATTATGCTATAAACAACCCTATTGCACTTCTAGAAATCCTTTCAAGTCGAACACGCTGAAAAGATAGTTAAGTCCCAGGTAAACAGGAACTTACGTAAATCACAAATACTCACGTCTATTTTATTCCGCTAGGCAGATTGCATTTACGTAGTTATACTTATTACGTTCATGTCTAAGTTGGCACTCTGTATTAATTCAACGCAATCAGAACTGTCTAATTATGTATACAGTCACGAAAAGCATAGCTAATATGAATATAGTGCTCATTCTGTATTAATGTTCTCTTAGAATACATGATTGACAACTACAAAACAATAAAAGGAAAATAATATGACAGATTATTATTATTATTACATAAAAGATAGACGTATGAAAGAAGGAAAGCTAGACGTTTCGATATCTCCCACGTATGTTGGTGTAATCCCAAATTCCCAGCTTTACAGTAGAGCGCTACAAACATTGAAATTGTAATATAACAGTCACTTTTTATTATATTATTGTATACAATAATGTGATCTCTATTATTGAATATATAAATGTTTACACAGATGTGTTATATAATGAGGATTTTCTTTCAATTTACATGTATGTAATGCTCTACTGTTAAGTTGGGAATTTGGAGTTTCAATTATTTACGTTGGAGATATCGGTTTGGTAAACAGTCTTCTAGCGCTAGATAACTAACAAACGATAGAAATTATAAACGTAAATGTGATTGCAAATCTATTAACTAATTGGTTAGTAACGTATCATAATTATCTACGACCAATATAATCTATTTAACCTAGTAGATAAGATTAATTCCTTTTAAATGACGTCACAGGGCAGACTCTACATCTCTCACTCAATCATGCTTCTATTAGGCGCCCGTCTTACCTGATTTTGGTTAAAGTTTTTAAAAATTCCAATTTAATATGTAAGAACCTTATAATATATACTTGGTTTTGAATTTAGTATTTGGAATTAAGATGTTACAACCAATGCTAGAGCTATATTTTTTACCATAATAGGTTATATATTATATTAAATATTTATTGTTTATGAAACAAACTATGGTTTGGCTTCAGATATATATGGAAGCAAAGAAATTTGGTAAAGTATACAATATAAGATGCGTGTGCTGTTACGGTGGTGGCTCTAAATGGGAACAAAGCAAAGCATTAGAAGGTAATTTTTTTTAAATATATTTCAGTACAAATAAATATTATGAAAACCTGATTGGTTGAGGTTCTCAAAATATATCCTAAAAGTTTATTTTCATGTTTAAAGAGATGACAGTTCATATTTAAAAAAAAACATATATGTACTCAATAAAACAATAATATTGCTATTGCTTTTTGAGTGTAAAGAAAATTGTCTTTTGTTAAGCCAACAAAAAGGTAATTATCTTATTCAAGTAGCATTGAAAAAGTATCTCGGTTAAAAGAAAGTATTAATATTTTTTTAAGTTTCTGCGGGAATAATTATATTTTATAGCTCGGCGGGTTAATAAGAAGCCAGTTTATAGTCACACAACTTTTATTGCACTTAAACAATCTCACAACAGAAAACGAACACAAAAGGCGGCAGAAACTTCCCTATTGCGCCAAACCATTACATATTATATGTTAACTGTCAAAACCTCGCGCCAACTGTCATGACTTTTACAAAACGGGCGCGTAGTGAATCTATGGTTGCGTTCGGTAACGCACCGGTAAAATACCTCGCGTTCTACGACGGACTCTGGTTACAATTTATGTAATTTCTTTATCTGTCATTTTATTAAAGGTGGTGCCGAAATTATCGTGGGTACTCCTGGTAGAGTGATAGACTTGATTAAATGCAAGGCTACTAACTTACAAAGAGTCACTTATCTAGTTCTCGATGAAGCGGACAGGATGTTCGATATGGGTTTTGGTAAGTTTTTAACTTTTTTTAATAAGGCGGATTTAAACTGATGTTAAATAACTATTGAAGCACTCGGATATTTGCATGAAAATAAATCTCGTCAATTTATAAGACCAAATAATTCTGATCCTTAATTTTTTATGCTGATATTGTAATCTTATTTTTTTTAATATAGTAATTTTCTTCTTCCTAGTGTTAATCTGGTCAAATACCAAGGTCCGCTTAGATTGTAGAGGATATGGCTGTGGGGCGATATAAGATGACCGATTGCGACAAATATCCCAAAGTGACATTAATAGGGTTCCACTGTTGTACGTTTTGAAACACGGAGGAGGTCGTATATCAAATGTAAACAAGTGCTAGAATGGGTCACCCATCTGTAACCCGGTCGCAGCGATAGCAACTTAACATAGCGATCGACTCACATGCCGTCCACTGATTGGGTCACGACCTCCTCATTTTCTATATACAGTAATAGTTTAATTACAACTCTATTGATTACGTTATTTTACCTTTTTATACATCGATATACATTTTTATTTCTAAATTAATTATTATATGTATATTAGTTATAACAATTATAATTTTTGGGTGCGATCAATATAATCGAAAAAAATTACATCCAAATCGATCACAACCAAAACAAAAATAACTATCTATATGCTATTTCGGATATTGAATTATAAAAACAATATACAAACATAAAAACAATGCTATTTGCCGGCTAGCAGAACATAGTCGTATCTACTATATGAACTTTAAAAGACGAATGGCATACTTAGTCATAAACTGACCTATTACGTTTTAGGTCTAAAGTGAGTTAATGATACAGGCAGCTTCGTTTAAACGTTCTCTATCAGCCAATCTATGAATTATTTCGATATCTCCATACAACACTGGCATACAGCTATTTTTGTCTTTTTAACTAAAAAGAGTTTTTAGTTAAAAAGACAAATAAATATCATTAATCACTTCACTAACTATTATTTAAATATATAATTTGAACTATAGAATCGTTTCTATTGAATTATAAGCGGAATAAGTCTTAAATGATAAAATGTTTTGTGCGATTTCCCAAAAATCAGCTTTTTTGAGTTAGGTCAGTTTAAGGTTAAACGTGCGAGATCTTCGACTAGAGTTGATACTGATGGTAATTTTTAAAATTAAATTTGTTAAAATGTATATAATGTAAAATCTTTTACATTAAACAAAAAATAAAATAAAGAAAAATCATAATATTGTAAAAATTTCTCTTGTTGAATCATTCACTTAAACATATTCTCTAGTGCAAGAGTTAACTGACAAATATACAGGATTTTTTATTTCCACATTTTTTTTGTTAATGTGTAAAAAGTTTGAGGTTTGAAAATCGACGAACGGCTGTCCAGAAAAGTTGAGTGACTAAATAAGACTATGTTCTACCAGTCAGACTAAATGTTAGCTTTCAGATCGTGATATGTATAGTACAGACCTCGGTTAGTAAAAATATTAGCGAAAATCGATTTTTTTTCGATAACTGTGCACGTCTTGAACGAAATAAAGATGCGACAGTTCAAAAAAATTAAGATTTTATTCATAAATAACGTAGTATATTACAGAATACTAATTTACAAACATACAAAGGAAATAGTATATCTAATGGACGAAACTCGATTATACATAAAAACTTCTCAGCACCGATACAGATTAAATAATTTCATAATATAACTTTGGAATGTCATAGCCATAACGAAGCCCCTAACCTAATTATATATTTAAAAACTAAATATATAACAGCTGTATATTGCAATAATATATAATATATCATTGATTAACGCATATAAAGACTATTTAGGCATTAGCAAGATATTGTCATTGCCTCTCCAAATAAAACCTATATTGTTGTTGTAGGAGTGAGTGCCTCAGGGGACATCCATAAATTAGGTCACGCGATTGATAAAATTTGTTAACCCCAAGGACAAAGTGTATAAACCTTAAATTATAAAAAATCCAGTGTCACTATGTGAACTCCTTAAAAAATCAGCCGATATTTATGAAAGTTTGCATAATATATGTGTAATTTAATGTAACTTGAGATTAAGGATAGTTTTTATTTTAATTTAACAAAGTCATTGAATTTACGCGGGCGAAGTCGCGAGTTACAGCTAGTGTACATATAGATTTGTCATCTTTATCACGCTATGTAAGCTAATACATTTATATAAATAAATAGATCAAATATAGTTCTTTACAAATACGCAAACTATAAAACAAATATTTTTGTATTTGGCACGTAATATTATGTTTTAAATTATTTTATGTTATTTATTTAAGGAAACTTAATGTTAATAAAATTATTTTTAGTAATAATTGATATAAAAAACAGGGTGCAGTGGTTTATAAATTCGAGACGAAATAAATTATTCAAGGATGTTGTTTTTTATTACTGCTATGTTCACACAAAACAGGTTTATAAAAAAATAAAGTTAATCTATATTCCTTTGTTGGCTGCAGAAATTTAGCTATTTTTTCAAAATAAGTCTCATCTCCACAGAAGGTTCTTATGAAGAGAAATTAGAATTACTTCGTATTAGAATTACGTCACTTGGTCTCCGAGGCCAAGATCCAGCTTGGGTCTATGCGCCATCGCAGTAAGTAAGTAAGTAAGTAAGAAATAAATTGAACGGTCATTTATTTGAACGCAAACGAACTCGTGGGTAATTTCTACAATGTAATAAAATAATTAATAAAACTCTTAATATTTACATGAACAAATTATTTTGTTTAAAGTGTACTGCAGACAATCATAGACGACCTAATACGTTGCATAAGAGAGACGAGGTTGCATTTCCAATATGGCTTCACTCACATTAACCTTGGAAAATAATTGATCACCTTTGACAATACATCAATTGCTTGCTTAACTATAAATGTTACGGCATTGTTAATACCAAACATAATTCTTGAGCATTTCATATGAATCTTAGGGTGTCAATGTTTTTTTGTGCAGAAACTCATTTCTATTGCTAAAATTAAATTATCCTATCTTGTTTCTCCTCTCTCAGCTCTATTCCTAAAAAAGTCTCTTCAAAATCGCTTAAGCCGTTTCGGACAAACAGGTAGACGAAAAAATATAAAAATTTGATATCCGAATATAAGGAGTATACGATTTAATGCTTTCATTAAAACAGTTTTACTTCAATTAATAAAACAGTCACTTAATTTCATATATTTGTATACAAATTTCGTGCTGAATAGCTTATTTACGTGTATCATTTTAATGATCCTGCTTAGCTTGTTTTTAATATTTTCGTAATATTACTTTTTACGAGTTTCTTACTGCCATTTTTAATGGAATAAATAATAAATAATAATAATAAATAAATAAATATATACAGGACTATATGACACACGGACGTCTGTTCCTAAGGTAGACAACTTAATATTAAACGGAAAATACAAAGACAGCGTCTTCAACATTAGAATATATTTTATATTGGAAATTCTTATTAATATACACAAATAGAAGAACAAGAATTGTGCTTAACTAACCAGACCAATTTCTTGGTCGACTATACATAATGTGTTGTCAAATAGAAAAAGTGTCTAAGTATGTGTTAAGACACGCTTATATACAAGGGTTCCGTTTCTGAGACGTGAAAAAACGCATTTGTCAAATAGAATTGACTTTAAAAGTTGTTGTCGATTTCGCTCAAAATAATTTTCCTAATGAGATTTTAGCATGTTCTATCAACATTGAAAACTTGGCGGCGGACAGACGGACAGACGGACGAATAGACAGAGCGAAACTATAAGGATTCCCTGTAGGACTACGGAACTCTAAAAGATGTTGAATAGTTTCATATTCTTCTTGTCTATATTAATATATAAAGCTGAAGAGTTTGTTTGTTAGCTTGAACACACTAATCTCAGGAACTGGTCCGATTTGAATTCCGAAATCCGAATTCTTTCAGTGTTAGATAGTCCATTTATCAAGGAAGGCTATAATTTTATATGGACCAAGTCAGGGGCACGTCTAGTATAATATAGATTTGCCTGATTGCATGATGTTCATGGAAGAATAAAGCGTTTAAAGGACTCTAAATTTATATTTACTGTTCGCTTTGAATTTAGATTTTCAAATAGTGAGATTCAAATACATTCAAGCAGTATGGAGCAGTCGATGAGTTATGCATACATCTTCAACGAAGCAAAAGTTCACGGAACCGTTCGGCGCTTCTATTGCTAATGTACGGTACAGCGAATTGCAATTTGAGATGAGCATTGCATTGGTAGCAATTCATCAATCGATATTTTGTGTACCGAAATACCTCACTACTATTCAAACGAAACGCTTAACTAGAAACTGAACTTCATTTATCGATGTTTGATAATTTTTTATATCGATAAATATGTCAATTTAATCTGTCTATTGCTTTAATGTACGGTACAGAGAATTGCAATTTGAGATGAGCATTGCATTGGTAGCAATTCATCAATCGATATTTTGTGTACCGAAATACCTCACTACTATTCAAACGAAACGCTTAACTAGAAACTGAACTTCATTTATCGATGTTTGATAATTTTTTATATCGATAAATATGTCAATTTAATCTGTCTATTGCTTTAATGTACGGTACAGAGAATTGCAATTTGAGATGAGCATTGCATTGGTAGCAATTCAGCAATGGATATTTTGTGTACCGAAATACCTCACTACTATTCAAACAAAACGCTTAACTAGAAACTGAACTTCATTTATCGATGTTTGATAATTTTTTTATATCGATAAATATGTCAATTTAATATGTCTATTGCTAATGTACGGTACAGCGAATTGCAATTTGAGATGAGCATTGCATTGGTAGCAATTCATCAATCGATATTTTGTGTACCGAAATACCTCACTACATTTAAGCTTAGTAGGAGGGGAAAAGGGAATATTAGACATACCTAAAAAGTATTCCTAATATACTTTAAAAAAAAAAAAATAAACTGTCACAAATTCTTTAAGCTATTAACAGAAAACGAATACCTAACATTCATTTAAGCAAACTGGATTACCTAGAATCTAAACATGCGATGTTTATGGGTCAGCCGCGTTACTGGGAACCAATCCACTTTTACTTGCTATATTATTCAATAAATGTGTTCTCAGCCTGAATATATATGGGCTTACTTACTATCCTTGATCTCACAATAAGTTAGGCAGGCAATAGACAGTAATTCTTGCCCTTCTTCCAAATCCAAGACCAGGATTAGAAGACCATCTGGAATCGATCGAGGACCTCACGGAATTTTTTTCGTTGTAGATTTTCGGACATAGGGTAGATGTAGATAGAGTTTTGAAATCTAAAACAATGTTTGTTCGTGAAATTCACACACCGCTATCGGAGCAGAAAATCCATACTAATATATAAAGCTGAAGAGTTTGCTTGCTTGAACGCGCTAATCTCAGGAACTACTGGTCCGATTTGAAAAATTCTTTCATTGTTAGATAGCCCATATATCAAAGAGGGCTATATATTATCACGCTAAAATTATCTCAATTTTTTTATCTAATTTTTATCGGACATCGTCGCGAGCACAGCTATTTGCTTGCAAAATTAGAAATTTATCATACCTCTCACGTAAATTGTGGCAAACCCAATTTCCCAACTTCACAGTAGAGCGTTACAAACACGTACATTGAAATAAAATCCCCATTACATAACACATTTGTGTATACAATTATGTATTCAGTTATGACGATTACATTATTGTATACAATAATATATTAAGAGGTGACTGTTGTATTATAGTTTAGTTGTCTATAACGCTCTACTGAAAAGCTGGGAATTTGGGGTTACAACAACTTACGTGGGAGGTATCGATATGTTTTTTTTAATTAAGACAAATTGAAAATGATCAATGGAAGGCGCGGCGCTAGCGGTATATGCCTTGCCTTCTACTACCTTAAAATAAATATGGATGACTTAGTGCATGAAAGTGTGTAGATGTTGTGTGTGTGATAAGGTGTAGATGAATGAATGAAGAATATTATATTTATAAAATTAGATATATCTAATTATATGGATAATTTTAAGAAATACATCCATTTATATATAAAGAACATATAAATAAATATGAAGACATAGACGTAAAATAAAGAAACATGGACATATTTAGATTAACTAGAAACATATGTTAGCATTTTATGAACGAAACCTTGGGAGATTAATAATGTAGTTACATGGACGAGTGGATGGATTTTATTAGCTAGTAGAATATAAGCAAGATTAAAGAGCGACTTTAAAAGAAAGTCACCATGTCAGTATATCAGATTTTAATAGGATGACGCTAATAAGCATAAAAATGTGCTGTCTGAGCAAAATTCCACTTTGTAATTCATAAGCATCGTACTAGCAAGCACTGACACAGCGTGACTCGATGAATTCTTAACAACATTGTAGCTACTGACCTAGTGCATTCTATATTTAAATTTTTGCGACGCCAAAGACAATTTAATTTTTTTAATGATTTAAGTTAATTTAATCATTCAGGAGAGGGAAGGCATGGCAAGAGAATTTCGTAATATCCATGTGACTGAGGATTACAGACATTAGAGGTAGCGCCACGCTTGCAGTCTTTTCGGTCTGCAACCGAATTGGGCCGGCGAGTCCGGGTACCAGTACCTGTTTTCACACAAGCCTGAAGTGGTGGCAATGCTGTCACATCAAGTGATGATATTGTTGTCGCGTTTCGTTCGGTTTGTGAGACTTCCCGGTGACTTAAACTCGCCATTAAAGGCCGGCAACGCATTAGCTAGCCTCCTGATCGTGCTGATGTCCATGGGCGTTAGTGAATCGCATGCTCGTTTGCCCTTTGTAACATATAAAAAGAAAGGAAGTACTCTATAGAAATCCTCAGCAAAATAATACCTTTTTCTGCATCTGATGATGGGTAGGGTTGAGCACTTTGTAGAAGACGAAGAAAGCTGTACCCAGACCACCTGGATTGACTCTGGAAATGGACTACGGTAGCTATCCTTATCATGAAAATGTAATTAAAGACACGCTGGAATACTAGTACAAAGGATTTTCTCGTTTTTAGGGTTCCGTAGGTCTACTAGGAACCCCTATTGTTATACTCCGTCTTGTATGTATAAACTTGTAATGTAGAAACTTAAAATTGTATATGTTGACAGGACATGCCAATCACTTATTAGGAAAATTATTTTTGAGAGAGATTTGAAAACTTTTGAAGTTACTTAAAACAAAAATCTTTATCGGGGATCAGATACAGAACCCTTCTATATAAGCGTGTCTTGGCACGCTCTTGGCCAATTTAATCATTTTATGTACTCGTATAAAATATGTATGATTAGTTGTTTATGCTTGTCTGATTTATGTATAAAAATTTAGTTTTTTTGCTCCCTCAAATTTATAGTTAAACGTATGGAGTATTAAAGGCGTTGTAGCATGTAGGTCAGAAACTGACAAGTTGTTTAAAATTCATTAAAATTCGCGCTGACACAGTGCATGGTAATGGGACACTCGTGAATTATAAAGTGGTGCTTTACATTTGAGCGATATCATTACACCTTTTTTAGAGTCCCGTAGGCCTACAAGAAACCCTGATTTTTTTCGTTCTATCTATCCGTCCGTCCGTGCGTTCGTCTGTCCGCAGGTAAGATGGTTCCGTCTAGGGTTTCCAAATTATTATATGTAGCGACTTGAAATTTACCAGATTGATAGGAAATGCTAAAAACTCAAAGAATGGGATGAAGAT
Organism: Charaxes varanes; assembly: GCA_024363005.1. Lineage (NCBI taxonomy): Eukaryota > Metazoa > Arthropoda > Insecta > Lepidoptera > Nymphalidae > Charaxes > Charaxes varanes. Next base: position 3,368,912 of record JANCMC010050420.1, on the reverse strand, counting down.
GGTAATATCTGCAAACTCTCTTTTACGACATGAATGATTTTGTGATTTTATTTAGGTCATTAAATGTACCCTTATCACAAAGTTTGCGGTACAATGTATTTTGCATCTGTATATAGAGGCTTGTTAATAAAGCCTATAGAGCATGAAGGCTACAGGAACCAGCTGGTTATCATCAGAGTGACTTCTTATTTGCCTCCTTTAAAATATAGAAAATGACCGTGTAAACATATCAAGGAGTACACAACATGGCTATACTCCTCTTCAAAGTAAGATGTTGTTAGCTGATTAGATTTCCCAACCACATTATGCAGTTCCTTCGTGGAGTTCACTTTAAGCTCGCCAAAGCTTTGACGTTCGCAAAAGCTCTACTAAATTTACATGGGCTTCGAATAACTTTATAAAACGCAATAGGTTGTAATGTTTTACATCGAAACGTGAAGCGAAAACTTTTGCTACTATTTTAACAAAACTGCGTGAACAGACGAGTATGAAATTTGTCGCAGTTATTGTTTATAAAGAGGATGGTATGCGAATGCTGTATATTTACAAAATATCCATTATTACTACTTTAAATAATTAAAACAAAATCTCACGCACACCAGTGCAAAACGATTTACACACACATATATACTTTTTATTATACGATAATGTCAAAGCGTAGTGTTGACAACGAAGAGAAAATGACAATGTGATTAAATTGTCAATTGCCGTTATACTATTTAAAAAAAAAAACAACATAAAAAATAAAATAAAAACAATCAATTCAGTAACTTCATACAGATTGTTTAGTATGTAATATAGACCAAGTATTATGACGGAGCCAGACATAGCTCAAAGTTTTTGTTTCCTTGAATACTACAGAGTTCTACAAAACTGCGCGGCTACACAAAGTCCCCGGCCACATTATTTGATCATTGAAATGATCATTTAAATAAAGCTATGTCTCGCCCCGTCAATGCGCTATGGTGTAACGAACTTCGTGTTTCGTTAATGCGCTGAAATTTGACATGAGGCAACACTCCGAAATATTTCTGGCTACAATTCAGCATTTCGTTTTCCAAAGGTGATGGAGTGCTTTTCACAACTTTTAAATTGCTTTCCTGCACGCGAACGCTTTTCGACTTACCTCTTATCATAAAATATTTTGACATGAGTTGCCAGCCAGTGTTATCAGTTACATAGTTTGTATCGTTTAATTTTGTATTTTATTTTCAGGTATGTATATGACCTGACTCGGTTTGGTACGTTATTTTTGTTTACTTTTTTTTTCGCTTCGGTAGACGTAAAGGTTTTGTAACACACAGCCTAATGAGACATGGTTTTAAAACAGACTTAGCTATATACTTTGTCGATGGGCCTGTAATATAGTATTATTAGTATGTTTTTTTTTATAATTTTTTTTTTAAATTTAAGGACCATTTTACTTATTAAACTTACTCAGCTCAACGTAAACTACAGTCGGCACTGCAGATTCGGAAAACGTAACTTCTAAACGAAACTAGAACTTGTTCTAAAATATATGATTTGTTGTACAAATTTAATGTTTTCAGCATGGAGAAGGCAAAGGCTTTACATCTAGCAGCCTCTTATTTAATATATTATTATTTTATTTATTGTATTTATGACTTCTACAACCAATGTGCTAGACGAAAAATAGCTAAACTATTTAATTTCATTCAAATATAGAAGAAATATTACGTATACTTTGTCCATACAATTATTATATATAGGTACATCTTCTTTTTTTAATTAGGCTATTGTGTCCCACTGCTGGGCAAAGGCCTTCCCCTTTTCCGACCACACCTTCCTTTCATAACCCACTTCAGTCCATTTCTTTCCCGCAAAGGCGTCCTAGTCGTCTAATTTTATTTTTATTTATTTTATTTTATTGTATTTAATTTTATTAGGAAGTCAATTTACAAGTACTTCCATGCCTCGCATTTTTTTGGTGCTACTATATGCTGTCTGCGTTATTTTACTGATGCAACTTTCCTTAAGTCCTTAATTAGAAAAGACCATTTATCGTATAAAGAACGGTAGCAAATATGTGTCTTACGCCGGAGCCAGACATAGCTTCAGTTGCATGATCATTTCAATGATCATGTAGTTTGGTTGGACTTTGTGTAGCTGCGCAAACTTTTGTAGAACTTTGTAGTCTTCAAGAACAAATATGTATAAACACTTTGAGCTATGTCTGGCTCCGGCATTACGGCAATGCGGTTCATAGACGTGCCTTATCATCTAACGCCTCTCGCCAGTGCATGTCTTGTCATGAAAAAAAGTCGCGGAAATTCTCATAATTGGAAAAAAGATCATCAATATTAAATCAAAAGCATCGATAACTCAACAGTCGAAACTCAAATTGAAATGCATTAAGTACTTTTTTCGAACACAGACCCTTTAGGCACAAAGTTGCAAAGTTTTATTACAGACTAGTTGTTACCCGAGACTGCGCCCGCGTAAAATTAGCCTATAGCCTTCCTCGATAAATGGCCTATTTAACACTGAAATAATATTTCAAATCGGGCTAGTAGTTCCTGAGATTCGTGCTTTCAAGTAAACAAACAAACGTACAAACAGACTCTTAAGAATTATATCTTTTTTTTTAAGAATATTAGGAATACTGTTAAGGCATGTCTAATATTCCCTTTTCCCCTCCTACTAAGCGTAAATAAGCTTAAATTAGGAGTGGGTTCGACAATACCAATAAAACAAATAAAACCACTTAAAATATATCAGTTATTTAAATTACACGAAAATATTCCGGAGTGAATTACTATATGTGCCGTCTCAAGCAATACCGCCTTCTGTATCCGACTTTTGATCCAACCATCAAGCGAGAGCCTCTTAAGATGATGGTCGATGTTCTTTGCTATGAGACCATTAACGGAAACAACTATCGGAACAATAATAATAATATAAGTTTTAATATAACAAGTTAACCAAATATTATCAATAAAATATTGTTCATCATTGAAATTTAAAAAAAAAATACAAATTATAAAAATATAACGCTATTAATGACTTTCTCTTGTACTTATAAAATAAACCTAAGGGATTAAGTTAATTTTGCAAGGCAATATCTAAAATTTAACCAAAACTAACCTTGCCATACGAAATTAAGGTTTCTTTAGTTAATTCTTCCTGTAAAGATGAAGCTTCTAAAACAGCTTGTTGGTTTAATTTCTGTAGACGGATGTGCCAGTCTACCCACCTACAATATAATGTGCTTATTATCCTGATCACTTCTCAATATTTGTAGTATCGAACCATTCCTCGAGGACTTTCATTCATTTTCTATGAAGAGAGTTAAATTGTTGAATGTATTTCTATTCCGCGTCAGTGTTATTAGAATATTTGTATCGACATCGTTACTCTCTATTAAATAATGATCTCAACGCAATTAAAATCTAGTTTTTAATAAATTAAAGTTATTCTATTTAGTATGATTGAATATTAGTTTTATTTATTTTAAATATGAGAATTAAGTCTATGCCTACTATACATACGCTTGGTTTCCAATCGAGTCAATTCGCCAAGGCGCCATACTTTGAACAAACAATTCTAACTCGCCTATATCGAGCGCACTTATGTGGGCCTCTTTTTCTGCCATTTTCTTATTAATATTTGATAATATTTTAATGCGTTTTTATATGATATTCTACCTGGAAAAGTTTGTCTCCACCAAAATAAGATCAATTATTTGGCATAAATAAGAATATTGTCATAGTAACGTAAAATTTCTGTTCGACCAGGAATATTTGAATAATAAATAAGAATGCATTATCACTTAAATCCTGTCATAGGACATTCTAGTAATGCATAATATATTTAAATATGTTAGAATAAGCCCTAAATTTAGTCATACTTTATAATAATAAGCACAATTGCAGTTTCACGTTTGTCTATGAAAATATTTTTTAAGTGCTGCAACATAAAATATTCAAGTATGGCGACTACCGGAAGTCTATGGTTTCTATCTTTCTTTTAATTTGACACACGTGCCGCGTGGAGTATTGCCCCGCAGGTTGATATAATTTTAATTATTTTCTTTTTATGTAGTCTTAATCAAACGTTATTTTGCCGTTAAATATAAGCACAATACTACTATATTTAAAAAAGTCCCGAGAAAAGGCTTGTGAACAGTGCGGGTGTGAGTGCGGAATGGATGGATATTGTGGTGATAATATATAGCTAAGCCTTAGAGCTAAGTTCACAAGGATTCCTCATGTTCTGGTCTGAGAGAGCCCTAAGAACTAATTTTTAATTAAACTCTTTCTATACTTTTGTCTTTCACTGAGAGTAGAATGGAGTTTCACGCGCACATTGAAAACTAGCGATATTTGCTATTGATAAAGGGCAATCGCGAAAGTTGTAATGTAATTAAATGTATTATCACGAAAGCATCACATGTTAATGACGCTTTGATAAAAGGGCGGTGGTTTTGTACCCGAAAAGTATGAATTAAAAAATTCTTGTAAGATATAACGAGCTGTGATTACAAAAGGTAGGTATTTTAATTATAAACAGACGATTGCTCCATTTTATTTATAGATTATATTAATGTTGTTAGTTCACTACCAAATTACAGCGATATTTACGTAAAAAAGATTCGGATGAGAAAGTTATTTCAGCTACGTCTTTAATAGGAATTATAGTACCAAAGTTGAGGCTCAAATTTTCAAAGGAGTTTGCAAATTGTTTTAGCTGGTCCGTTTAATTGTTTGAAGCCAAAAGAATTTGGTCACTTTATACAATATCTCTCTAAAGGCCTGTGAAATTTTGGCGAGCTGATTCCTTTCTACTTTTTTAACCCAAAGCTGGATACTATATCTATAGGACTGTGACCTTTCGAGGCCTATTGAATAAATTCATTCATTAGACTACATCTTATATAAAATGTAAAAGTAATTGGGTAAGGTATTTTTAAACTTACTCCTTTTAATAATACGCATAAATTTAATTTACTTATTACAAACCCTGATAATTTCCTTTGAAAATTCCGCGTGAGCCATTCGTATCACTTAGAGGCTTAAAGAATATATTTTGGATAAGGATTAATATCATTTTATAAAAACACTTTCACAAATACTGCATTAATTTAGAGCAAATTTGGTTAGCATAAAAAAAGTTATAGCGATTAGTGAGTCAACCTTAAAAGATAGACGGATTTTTATTTATAACTTTTAGAGGGGAACAATTCTATCATACATGATTTTAGCCAAACTGTAACCGTTTGCAGCGGAAGCTCTTAAAAGGAAAAAAAAAATTGAAACATTCTTTATTGTTGCTCCCCTCCTATTAGTACTGGATTGATAATATACAGCCTATAACCGTCTTCGATAAATGGTCTAACTAACTAACCCTGAAAGAATTTTTGATAACGGATCATTAGGTTCTGAGATTAGCGCGTTCAAGCAAACAAACAAACTCTGCAGCTTTATACATATTAAAAGAAATGGATATAGATATGAATAGGTACTGTCTCTTTACTTTTATTTAAAAAAGATATAATGAACAAAGAGAAATATCTTATATATAAAATTCTCGTGTCACAATGTTAGTTACAATACTCCTCCGAAATGGCTTGACCGATGTTTATGAAATTTTATACGTATGTTCAATAGGTCTGAGAATCGGCTATTGGCTATTTTTCATACTCCTAAGTGATGAGGGTGGTCCACGCGAACGCAGTCGCGGGGCGCAGCTAATATTATATGCTGCAGGCCAAAAGGCCTGCACTGGCACTCCCTTAGAATTGCATTAGCATCCCCTGCATTAGAATCTTTAAATGTAGCTGACACCCGTGACTTCATCCGCGTTCAATTCAATGATTTAGTCAAATTGACAAATTTTATAGTTTTTGTGAAGAACCATAAATCTCTTATTCCCGTCGTATCTTCCTCAAACTACAAGAAATTAAACATATATATTAAATCGGTCCAGTGTTTTTTAAGTGGTGAACAAGAAAAATATGGACTCTATTTTTATACTTTTTCATAAGGCCTAATATCCAAATATTTATTGAATACTCTAGTGTGGCGGGCATCTCATTTTACCCAACACCCTTTTTACCCAACGCTTCGGTCTAATGAATCAAAGATAGCGATAAGTTTATCTGTGTCATAAATTTGTAGCTATCCTTGATTTTATCGTGAATCGTGCGACGCTGATTATGAATTAAATAATTTACAATTAAATAATTTTTAATCAGCTTGGCACGTGACAGGTTTTGACAAATAATTTGATAAAATACTCGAACTTGAGGGCTGCTAAGCTGCAACTGATTAATACTTAAAATTAACGGTTGCTAAGTTGTAAGTTAAAAAACACACTGGTACTCCGGCAGTCCTAATAGAATTGAAAACTGATTTTCCGAGGTCTCGGTAACGGTGACGTCAAAGTCAAGCGTTAAGTGATGATGACGCGAAGTCTATGATTTTTGTTCACCTAAAAAGTACACACACGTGCCACAAGAAGCCTGCAGCGACGATTTGCAGCATGTGGCGGACACCGCTGTCAACCGTGTGCGGCGAGTCCATATAGAATGTATGAAAATTACAGGAAATATGCTAGTGGAGACGTTTAGTGTTTGTCGCATGTAGCCCGTGTGCGGCGACTCTAACAGAAGTGAAACGAATCGTAACGCATCGGTGACGTCATAGTCAAGCGTTCGGTGACAATGCCCCGAATTCTTTGTATAGCTAGTTTTTTGGTATACTGTAGGTGGTAGCTGGTGTCAAAAAAGTACGTAAGTACTTATATAGTCTCTTTGTCTCTTGGTTATTTGTCTCTTATTTTTTCAGCACTATGCGGAGGAGAAGGTATATCGGCTTACTCATATACTGTAGAAACTTTACCAATAGAGGACAGTCTTCTGGTGCCCCGAATGGTCTTTCTGATCCTGACGGCTGTTTTGTGCTCCCTCACAAAGATCAGCGTATGGGCACACGGCATCACATATCTGGACGATCACGAACCTGAGAGTGGGCCATATTTCTATGGTATGAAATTAAGATTTATCTCTATTTATTAGAACACAAAACAGTAATCCCCCCTCCGTATAACACGGTGTCCTTATAACGCATTAATATTATTCAACTCTTATTATTTATAATAATTGATAGAATCAGGCGTTACTTTGCGGAAATCCATGACATGCATGAGAAACTAAACTACTTTGCTTTAATTTTTTAGAAATATATAAATACATATATATGGATAATACACCCAGACTCGAGGTGGGAATCGAACCCACGACCCCCGGTGCAGAAGGGACACTGCCCACTGCGCCAACGGGCCAGCCACAACGCTTTAGTAACTATAAATTTACCATCGATCACTCCCCTACTATAAATTATAATACTGCATTATTTCCTGTACCGCAACGTACTTACGAATAACATTAAAAATTTGAAAAAAAAAAATGGAATTTTTTATGATTGTAAATTAGTTACCGATCAGTTTTTTGTTTTTCGGCTTCCAACTCGCGGAAGGTCTGTTGTAGTTTGTCAGTCAGCACCTCCAAGTTTTGGGTCAGCTTGTAGTCTGCTTCAAACTGCTCCGACATCAGAACTAGATCTCTTGTAGCATCATGGAGTGGTATATCGGAGATGCAGAGTCCGCGTCTACAAAAGCAAATTGCTTATAAATAATGCTACACGTATACACACCGGCAGAATTAGCGGAAATTTAGAAAGGGAGTATATAAAATACACAGTTAGTTTTATTGTTAAACAATAATTGAACATGAAACAACAATTACGCGTTGCGCGTGGCGACGTATTTCCGAACGGATACGACTTAGGCTTCCTTCTTCTAGAAGACTACCTTCAAGAAAAGAGCATACTAATTTTTCAAAGGCCGGCAACGCATCTGCGAACCCTATGGTGTTGCAGTTGTCCATGGGCGTCGGTAGTCACCTAGGTGAACCGCCTGCTGTTTGCCCCTTGTTATATATATATATAAAAAAAACGTGGCTCGCACCAAATTGAAATATATAGCATTGTATGAGTGCGTTTACGGAGAAGCGATTATGTTCCTATAATGTTAACACGCCGCGCCGAAGGCGACACGCAATGCCCCACGTTTCCATAAACGAGGCCTAAAAGTTTAATGAAAAAAAAACTTAACAAAATGTATTTTTAGTCGAAAATTTTAGGTTTTGTGACGGTTTACACTTAATTAAATGAATGCTTAATATCGAATGTAACCCCCCTCCCCCGCACTTTAATTAATGTTCCCATCCGTCAAGGCATGCTGCGGATGATCTAAAATGCGTTTTGTTTAGTTTTTTTTTTCATTCATCTTCAATCATCGTGTTGTAGATTAATGTCAAAACATGTTTATTTAATTGTTGATTCATGTTTAATTAACATTTGTTTAAAAACAAAACAAACTACTTTATATTGTCCCTTTTTTGTGTTTCGCTAATTCTGCCGGTGTGTATGTGGTTATCCAGTATGAGTGTTTTTGTGTGTTTTTTTATACTTCTTTTTGGTGTTACAATGACAAACTACAAGTATATTTGTGGCCATGTGGTTAGGGCCTATATTTCAGAAGTCTAAAATAGAAAGAAAGAAAGAAGAAAGAAAGAAAAAGCATTTATTTCAACTAAGATACTACAGACAGCTTAAGATAATATATAATAAGAGTAGTTAAGTAGTTCCTGAGATTAGCGCGTTCAAGGAAACAAACAAACAAACTCTTGTTGTTACATCACAAAAAGAAATTGCAGTAACTGTCAAATGAAAAAAAATCCTATGAAAGGTGTACATCTTAAAAGAACCTAGTATAGTGTCACGTGATGGTACAGAACCTTTATTAAAGCGAGTCTGACTCGCACTAGACCGGCCCTTCAAGTTGAGAAAGGTGACACGAGAGTATAATGAGTGACCACCGTTAATATAAATTTATAAATACTATGGGTATTTTCTGACCATTATATTCACCTCCCCATAGAGCTCTGGCAAAATAAACAATAGCATGATAATATGGGAGTGGCGGTGGTTTACAAGAGTGTGAAGGTAATTCCCCAAGTTCAAACCCAAGTTAGTAATAACAAACGAGATTTTTCGTTGTCTTTCCTCTGCTGATTCTCAAAATTCAGTCTTTCTTATTAATTTATACGCGACTGTTATTTAAGCGCGAGATTATTACCTCCCCTAATAAGAAAGGACGGTCTCTTTCTTTATCGCTTTAATTCATTACACCCCAAATTTTCGGGAAGGAATTAAAAAATACGAGTTTTCGACCGGTGAGACTACTGTGGATAATTATGTGCTACTGCCTATCAGACATGAGGTTTTTTAAACGATAAAGAGAAAAAAGGACGGCAACGCATCTGCGTGCCTAATGATACAGGAGTACCACCTGTCTGTATGCCTCTTGTTATATAAAAACAAATCCAGTTACGTATAACCCTAGATAATCGCTCGCGAGCCACGTCGAGTAACTTAATGAAGCATGGGAGAAGAGATTATTACGTTTTTTGCGGAGGGCCCTCCCGTGCGAAATTAGGAGAGCCGCAAAGCCGACACGAAACGCAAAAACAACGGGGGCTGGTCTTCGTCTCAGCGATTCGATAGCAAGTTTTTTTTTTAGGGCAATTAAAGTAAACATCAAAACTTTCCGTCTGGCGCCAACATATCTTTATGATATATTTACGCCACATATTAAGACATATATATACGTAAGTAATACCCTTATTGTTGACTGATGATTTTTTTTGGGAATTTTTGTCCCGTTGCTTTAGTATTGCTAATTTATATATAGTTAAAAATGGGCATTAGAGGAATTTCCTTACAAATAAGCACCTTTCATATTATCTATGCGTATATATTTACAAAAAAAAAATTGTGTATAACAGGCGCCTGTTACCTATAACACAGGCATTAAGTTGCCTGCCTTAAACAGACGTCCGTGTGTCACATAGCTCTATATATTTATTTAATATTATTTAACCACACTATATTTCTTAAATTTTCACTCCATTTTACCTCTATAGTCTCTGCCCAACTCCCCCGAAACCTGCCCGAAATCCAGTGTTGCCAGTATTATTTTTATTTTTGCCTATTACGTCTATACAACCAAAAGGCTAACATTTTAATTCCTTACAAAATAAAATGTAAACTGCCACCACCCAATATGGTATGTATGTTATTTTAATTACTCAAAATTTGCAAAACTTGGCTGTGGCCCGTTGGCGCAGTGCGCAATGCCTCTGCCTTCTGCTCCGGGGGTCGTGGGTTCGATTCCCACCTCGAGTCTGGGTCTATTATCCATATGTATGTATTTATATAATTCGAAAAAATATATTTTGTGTATGACAGGCGTCTGTTGCCTATAACACAGGCATTAAGTTGTCTACCTTAGGAACAGACATTCGTGTGTCATATAGTTCTGTATATACTTATTTTTCTGAAACTATAGTAGTCTATGTAACTGCTTGCAAGATCAGCTATCTGCCATTAGAAGTCACGCCGAAATGGATCCAACCATTGAGTGATAATCCGGAACAAAAAGACAGACAAAACATTTTTTTGCTATATATGTATCCTATATGTAGTCATATGCAATTAGTCTAATAAAGCATAATTTCGATGTTACAATTAGACCCTTCAATTTCATTTGTATGTATTATGGTAGGGGAGACCGTGATGGTAAATTTGTAGTCATTAAAGTGTTGAATGGGGTATGGATAAACATACAGGCGTGCAATATTTAAGTAAATGTTAACATGTATTTTATTATAGCACAGCACTACACTGACTTTTCGATGTGCCTCAATGCACGTTTCGCCTCGACACCGAAGCATCGTCAGGAGATGGACTCTACAAGGGTTATTCGTAAAGGACTTTACGAATAACCTTTGTAGAGTCTATTCATTCGCAGATTATAAACTTTATTTATTTTATTATAACTTTATTTATTTTCATGTATAAAATCATGATGTTATAACGCTTGGAGCTTACGCAGTATTCTAACGTAGGATTAAGATTTAAAGAATTTTCTACGTTAATTAATAAATGTGTTTACATGAATGCATTTCGAATTTTTGTCTTCCTTATTTTTAGCCTGCTCCGGAATTATGGGTGGAAACAAAGTCAGATGAGGGCAAGTCGTATTACTACCACGCGAGAACAAGAGAGACAACCTGGACGCGGCCGCAAGAGGGACCCACGTGCAAAGTGATCACGCAGAGCGAGATAGAGATGATGGTGTCTACAGGTCAGTGCAAAAAAAATTCAAACACCAGCACTTCGGGAGTCCCGACAGAGGTGAAAACTGATCTCCAGAGAGACGTTTAAGTCTAGCGTTCGGTGACGATCACGGGAGTTTCACTCTTTCTGTTTACCCAAAAAGTACACTTACATACACAGTATGCATTATATACCTCACGAAAACCGTTCGGTGAAGAAGAAAAATTCAATGGTTTTTTTCCCTATCTTAAAAAATGTGGAAGGAATGCCCTTGGTGCGTCGACAACGCCTTGTCGACGCACCAAGGGCATTTCATATGTGCACGAGCTGGCATGTTTTTATTTCATTATATTTTAGAGTTAGGTGTGTGTTTATATAAATTGTTGTAAATAAATGTCCATTGGGAGTGGTTCAACTTGCGGGCAGACAGATGGTGGAATGGACCGACGGACCGAGTGAAACCATGAGGGTTCCTTGTAGTGTACTACGGAACCCTTATAGGATCACTTCCTTGTCCATCATTCTATCAAGAAACTGTTTCTCAGGAATGCGTAGAGGTACAAAGTTGAAATTAATAACAAATACTCAAGTGTGCGGTTCTTTGAAGCTGTAAAAAACCAACTCTCTAAGTATACGCAAACAAAAGCTATGGCTGCCTATGTCACATTTTCTATACATTTGCAAAGGGATCTAAAACCTATAGGGTTCTTCCCGTTGTCATAAAATCATGAAATATGGCAAGATGCTTTCTATATCCTAACGTACATGTATGGAAAAAAATCCAAAAACCGTAAATTGTTTAATATAAAGAAATCCTATGAAAAGCATAAATTTTAAAATAGTCTGGTAAAGTATTACCTGATGGTAGGGAACCCTTAGTGTATTTTTCACACTTGCCTAGTTTATTTGTTGTAATATTTTATATTTAAAAAGTATGTGCAAAGATTTAATATTCAAGAAAATTTCAAAGACGATACGGCGTGAAGACTTAATTATCTGTTTATGAAATCTTTTTTAGCATCAGTTACATACACTTTAGTTTGGCACGGTTAGCGAAGGCTTTCCACTTGCCTGGCAATCAATCAACTCATCGTGATCGATAAACTTTACAGGTCAAAGCCCTGAACGTACTCTGTGCCTCAAACGATCTTACTAAATAAAATTTGCCTCTGCTACATTCGTGGCGTTTGAAAGTGTTTTTTAAAGAATATTAATAATATTTTCAGATACGCCTAATATTCTTATACCCATTTAGTTAGCGAATAGAGGATGGACTACTCATTTTTTTTTGATAGGAAACATGTAAGACTGCTAGAAGTTACTACATCCCTAATGGGTTACTGCAGACTGAAGAAACACATACATCATCCTATGTTAATCACCAGTGTGCAGACATTGTCACGAGGACCTGGAAACGCCCAAGCACATTCTCTGGGATTGTCCACCCTATAACTCAAGCATAATAACGCACTGGGGAACATACTTTAACCCCAGGAGGCATTAGGCCATTTACAGCTTAAGCCAGTGCATGATTTATACACTCTGTAGGTCTTGAGGATGAGTTATAATCTGAGGGATTTACAATAGATCTTACTGGTCGTAATAATGATAGGGCCATATGTCCAATCTTGAGGTAATCACTCCCTTAAATAAATAATAAACCAATTTAGTTCAGCTCTTTTAGGAGCCTGTATTAGAGTGGTAAATCGTTAGATTGTAGAGATTGGGGGATTCGGGGGATGACAGCAGATGACCGTCTGTCATTTTAACTCACTCAACAGCCACATCCTCTGCAATTGAAGCATACCCTAGTACTAGATCGAAGTAATGGCAGGCAGAAGAAAAACCGGTTTTGAAATGAATCGATTTTGAATGTAGCCCATATTTTGTTTTTAAAGGCCACCAGGTCAAGTGGCAAGGTAATGCCTGTATTATGGGTAACAGATGCCTTGTTGTACACAAATTTTATTTAGAAATATATAATACTCCCAGAGTCGAGGCGGGAATTGAAGCCACAACCCACGTAGCGGAAGCCTGACTTACTGCCAACTGCGCCAACGGGCCAGTCAAATGTCACATATAAGTAAAAATTAGTCGTTATTCGTTGCGCAACAAAGGTTTAACAGAAAAGAGATAAAGGGAAAGTCTAAAGATAAAGAAAAAAAAATGCAGATTTGTTCGCTACTATACATAAAATAGATGACGTGTATACTAGACCGTTTGTCTCATGGGCGATGTTAAATAATTATTTTAAAAAAAAACATCAACCAATGTTACGTTTTTGTCTGTCATAAAGTAGATTGCTTAACTGAATAATAGCAAACGAGTCAAAATTCGCGCAAGACAGCGTCTACCGAGTTCGCTAGTAAATTATATAAACATTACAAAGTAATATGTAAAAATGCAACAGTGCGTATTTATGAATGAACACTATATGAATGTAGATATTAAAATACAGTATACATACCTAGTCATAATGAGTAAATAATCGGCGGTCTTATCGCTACATAGCGATCTCTTCCAGATAACAGTGTATCTACAAGGAGGCAGTTAAGCTCAGAATTATGGAGATAATATATATTTTTTATGAATATTAGGAATAGTTTTTAGATGTGCCTAATATACCCCTTTCATCTCCAACTAACCTTAAAATTTTGTACGACTGTATACCAGAGGCGTCGAGGTTTGAACCTTGGGGATTACAGTTTTCAGTCTATCCCTTCTACCTTTGAGCAATTGAGGCTCAAACTCAATACATATACATACTCAATAATTAATAATATACTCAATAGCTAACACTCAATAATATATACAATAATTAATGCTCAACAATATATTTAATAGCTAATACTCAAAAATATATACTCAATACTAATACTCAATAATCTACTCAATAGTTAATACTCAATAATATGCTCAATAGTTAATACTCAATAATATAGTCAATAGTTAAGACTCAATCATGTACTAAATAACTAATATTGAACAATATAGCTAATACTCAATAACTACATAGGTATATGATAACAAAGGGCTGTTAAAAGTTAATTTCTTACTGAGTTCGTTAAATGACTTTCATCATATCAGATACATTGTTCGCAGACTATGAAAGGATTGTTATGAATGTAATTAGCAATAATGAATTCATACTCGATGTTCCACGATTACTAAATGGCACCACGCGTGTTATGTACCCATAACACGCGTACTATAGTAATTTACATATACACTCGTAAGTTCGTGCATCATACGTCGTAAGAACCGTTATGTAATAAGGTCCGGTCAATTATTAGAGTTCCCCACCTCCAAAGGAAAAGATGAATCTTTATAGGATCACTTCGATGCATAGTTTAACATAACATTATGTTTTAATTATGTTTATATGTATTATAAACATTATGTTTACGATTTAAAGTGATTAGCTCCTATTGGTCTTAGCGTGATGATATATAGCCTATCTAACACTGATTTTTTTTTAATCGGACCAGTAATTCCTTAGAGAAGCGCGTTCAAGCCAACAAACAAACTCTACAGCTGTATGTATTAAGTATAGATATAGGTATAAACCGAATTGATTCGGATTTGCTTGCCACAAAATGTCAGGTGCCCAGTGTTCCCATGCGTAACTAATCCCTGTGCCAGGTCAAACCATTAGAATCTAATTAATATTCTATTGCCACCGATGGTTTATTTCCGATTTAGCTTATATGTAATTAATACGGGAATAAATATTATATGAACTTTAATCTCTTTCTTTTAAAATAAATACATAGTGGATTATTAATATCTCTATTATTTTTTTATTTTTATCCTTCAAAGTGACTCCAATAACGGAAATACTTATGGAGGACAGATTCAGATGGTACGGGCATATAATGAGGAGAGACGAAAGCTCCGTAAGGAGAGTGCTATCCATCAGCACCAAGAAAAAGATACGAGGAAGACGGCCAGCTGAAAGGGATTTAAAGAAAAAATACTTCCCCAAATGGACAACCCAAAATAAAAATTCTTAGCGCAAGTGCACAACAAGGCCCGACCCCAAATAAAGCTGGGAAAAGGGTACGAGGAAGAAGAAGAAGTAATCTTTATTTTATAAAATCATAGTACATAGTTCAATAGTACCTTGGCCCCTCAACTAGGTAAGCCCGTATCTTAGGAGCCAGTGCCTTCCCAAACATTGATACCACTATGTATAATATCTTAAACACTTTTAAATGATTTAGAAAAAAAGAGAAAAATTAAATAGAAAAGAATTACATCCAATAACCATAGGTTGTGCGTGTGGTCTGTTTTGCGTGTATAAAGTACTATATGATCTGTGAATGTGAGAGTACGAGCGTGTATGTTTGTGTTTCTTTATTTCTGTATATCTATAAAAATGTATATAGGTATAAAATCTGTATTTATTGTATTAAATGCCAGTATACAAATATTTCTGTAAGTATTTCTTCCGTATTCTCCGAGTTGTAATTATGTAATAGATTTCTTAAACAGTTCTTTTTTTTAGTTATATGCTACGTAGTTGATGTTGTTAACACAATTATCTATACTCTATACTATATAAAGCTGAAGAGTTTGTATGTTTGTTCAACGCGCTAATCGCAGGAACTACTGGTCCGATTTGAAAAATTCTTTCAGTTTTAGATAGCTCGTTTATCGAGGAAGGTTATAGGCTATATGTCATTGCGCTAAAATTGAACCTCTTTTTTTTACCTAATTTTACGCGGACTAAGACGCGGTCACAGCTAGTTTTATTATAAAAAAAATACTGCGAATACTAAACTTATACAAAAATATGACAACCACATTAAACCGGAGCGTTTGTCCAACATTCAAACGAAGCTAAAAAAATATGATAAAAATACGATTTACTTATCATTATTTAACTGTCATTATCAAATACAAACACCTAATTAGTCGGTATAAGTTAATACAAACGGTGCTAATAACATATATATGAGTATAATAATTTGTTGTTCTCGTAATAGATACGACCTTTTGACTCAGATCGTCGATAATGCTCTCATATTCATAACAATTTGAGGAATTCTTGCTGATAACTCCCACAAGTGTATAAACATTTAGGTTCTTTTTCATTGACACTTAATTTATTAGCTAAGTAGGAAAATCGACAGTCATAACACCTTGTGCTGCGCACCAAAATCATAAGCCAATCTCAGAACTATCTAGAATTGTTCAAACTACGGCCACTATTATCCATTCCACAAATTCCGTGTTAATAAAACTTATCTACAGAAAATAATGTAGATAATTAAGCGCCTCCTAAAATATTAATAGCAATTCACTAATTTTGCATGTCTGATTGAGACCTGAATGTCGCTTTAAATCCTATTAGTTATCGGGTCGTTTAAACCGACTTTATCACTTTTATGTTAAAGAAATACGAGAAAGACACTTAATTTATTGTCTTATGTATAATCCATACTAACAAATATATACTATTTTATAGTTATTGCTGTACTATTAAATTTAAATGTATCTGATACACTATAATGCACGTATAAGAGACGTAAGTCGGTCTAGTGTTTATGTGTAATTGTACAGTAAAGGTCTAATAAGGACACTCGAGAGAATTTTGTCAGAGATTATATTGACTGCTCGTCGCTTTCCGCTTTGTGAAAGTGCATTAAGTGCAGTAAATATTATTTCAAGTTTGCATAGAGCAACGGTAGTTGTAGTGCTTTGTCTTCCTTTTAAAAGCTTAATTTGCATTCGTTTTCCATTCTAATATTATATTCTATTTTCTTGATTACATAGCAGGATGAAGAAACACTTACCAAAGTGGATAGAGCTCATGTCTTAAACACTTAAATTTAGAATGGTTTATGGAGGTACAACTAATTTTAAGTTTATGTTAATGTGAACTCTTTACCATTCGACTAAGTAGTGCTATTCGACTCCGGACATTATCAAACGTCCAGTAGACTTATACGCATCTTTTCCACTAGATGCCACTATTCTAAGTCGGACGCCAATGTTAATTTACAGGCAGAATCGCGCTATCTTTTTACTTGCACTTCTGAGCTGGACACTACCCGACGTCTAGTACACACTTACGCATAAGTTCTTTGCTAACTCTACTTAAAAAATAGTCTCCGCGGCGAATGTTGTTTCAGGTGAACGCGGTGCAGCGGGCGGGAGTCCTTTGTTCCTTTTTGTTGAAAAAGCCTTTAATTTGCAGCCACTTTCTGCTCCACTGTTGTTTTTCCTCCGCTTTTGCGTACTTTATGAAGCGTGTACACTTATCGCGACTTGTCAAGCAAGGTACATTTTGCACGCAGGAGGCCAGACTTTGGCAATCGTCATTTGTTACTTTTATTTATTAGAAATTGTTTTATCAATAAATTAGCTAAATTTAAAATCGTCCGCATGATAATATCCATTTTCAATTATACTTTAATTCCACGTTTATTCTAAATTCCACTTTTTAAGAGGTGTTCAAATTTCACACGAAAACTTAAAAAAAAATGTAAATGCCTAGCTTTATAATTCACTCTACCTTAAACGTAAAGTCCTATTAAAATCGGTCAAGTCGTGCCGAAGTTTAAGTCAAAGCTTCTTTCGTATAGTAAAAGTAGGAGGAGAAAGGGGGAATGGAAGTGTAGATATAATTTTGTATTATTATTTTAGTACACACAAAAGTGTACTTCAATGATAAAAAAAGGAAAAAGCCATATTTACCTAATGAGTTTTAATGAGTAGAAGAGAAAGTTGGTAATATGAATTGACAAAATATACTTCTCATCAGAAACATCGAAACACTTCCGTTTTTTTTGACAGATATTCCTTAAATATGCACATTTTTTTGATAGAACTTACCAAAACATAAACTTGCAAGGTGTTTCGATTTTTCTGATGAGAAGTAGTGTTCCTGAAGTTGTGTTCCTCAAATGACATTTTAGTCAAGTATACTTTTACAAGCTCTTTTGAACCTCAAAATAATAATGTCGCATTTTGTCTAGCTATATTGTTTTATAAATATATTTAAAATACAAATTACGTAACAAAAAGTTGTGGAAAAAGAATTCTACATTGCTTTTCATTCTTCAATTTTTCCTTGGAAGAGGCTATTAACTAAGACAAATATTGTTTCCGACGACCGTGCTGTGCACTGAAGAAAACCCTCGAGTCCTTTCCTTTATATACATTTAATTTGCATCGGTTTTCTGCTCTATATTTGCTTATGTGTGCTCTTTTATAATAGTTGATATTGTGCAAAGAATGGCCTGAGGGCATTCTTTTGCGGAAACATGTGGAAGGAGCAATTTTCTTTTTTAATCGAGAATTTGTGCGTAAAACTATTTTGTTTTATTTATTTGAATTTGCAAAAGGTATGTCGTAATAGATAATCGTAGAATCCACGTCACGAAGTGCTACGGTACTACTGCGTAAAGGATTAATTTCATATTCATTATCGCCGCTTGTTAAGTAAGACGTAAGGCATTTTAATTTTTCTGTCTATTCTAACAGAAAATTTCAAATTTAGATACACAATATTTATACAAACATAAAATACATACACATACACTCAAAAAACTTCAAGATATTAGAGAATCTTTCGAATTGATATTACAAATGGATTTATAAAATCAACCGCTGGGCTATTGCTACACCCACTACTATAAAGAGAGTTTTACGAAAAAAATAATATATTTTTGTAATATTTGGGAAAAACACAAATATAAACAAAGTTCTAAAACTATGATAAAAACAAAAGCACAAATCAGTAAAGTTTCCACTGTAAAAAGCTTAACAATACAAAACGAAAACAAAAATAACAAATTAATAACTAAAACTTGGTATAACTTCTTTTTATAAAGTGGAAAGTATTCAAGTTTAAAATTCTGTAGCTTTAAATTTAAGACGCACAAATAACAATATTTGCTTCTTAAATGATAAAAGTTGTTGTATTTGTATTGTTTTGTATATTAAAATAGCTCTTATAGAATTTACATATTGAAATGGACGCGACGCGACGGTGAGAAATATTAAACTTGGCACTTTACCATCTTCTCGAATTTCAAATGACAAAAATGGCAGCTAGTTTCCGAACCTATTAGAATTATAGCCTCTGAGGCATACTTACCTATATGTATTGTATTAGCAGACGAAGTTAAAGTTTTCTATTTAACTATACCCAACGGTTCTTTGACGTGGTTACTTATAAAATCAATATACGATAAGATGTCTTACCAATATACAGAGATATATCAATAATTAATAGTGGGAGATATGCTTATATTAGCAAGCTTAATGGCCTCCCAGACTTAGAGTTCACAATAGAAGGTTCTGAATTCGTTCTATGGGTAGGTCTAGTTATATTATTAAAGGTGCGTGACATCTTTCAGTAAGGTGCCTGCTGGAATCAATCTTTTCACACCAATGTAACCTACTTGCCTGTTATATATTCATTCATTAATTGTTACACATACTTGTAGTCTTGCTTTAAAATATAATGTAATACATGCCTAAATAAAACATAACATTTCTAACGTAAAAGATACTTTATGATTCTAAAAATCTATACCAATATATAAAGCTGAAGAATTTGTTCGTCTACTTGAACGCCATAATCTCTGGAACTACTGGTCCGATTTCAAATTCTTTCAGTGTTAGATAGCCCATTTATCGAGGAAGGCTATCACGCTAAAATCGTATTTAATTTTTTTCCTAATTTTACGCGGACGAAGTCGCGAGCGTAACTAGTGAATATTAAAGTGATTCATGGATGATGTATGAAATACGGAAAAAAATCACCATATAGAATCAATAACATCTAAACTTATCACAAACAATGTGTGCTCATCTTTGGGCAAAAGTTGTCCCGGCCAGGTCATTGTTTCGAAGTTTCAAATAATTTACGACCGCATCTGAACTTTGGGTATATCGTCAATCATAGTTACGTCCGCCCGTCATGACAGCTGGCGAACTTGTGAACGAAATTCAATGCAGACTTTCTGCGAGGTTTCATTGTAACCTAATCTAGAAAGAGCCAATAACAAAGTCAAACTATATATCTGTTTTGTTATTCTTTATTGGTTATGTTATTTAGAATAAGATTATTTAAGATAAGATAAGAATAAGATCTCTTTCATTTGGCTATTAAATATAAAAAGGGGCAATACAAACTCCCAAAAAAAGAATACGCACATACACCAGTGTAACCTTATTTGCTTATAGAACTAGAGAACATTTAGCGTATTTTCTTTTTTTTACATAGTGTAAAACAAATTACTTCCCATTTTTGTACGGTTAGATTTTTAAACTACGCAACGGGTGCGGTTCATCGATAAATAGAGTGATTTGAACGCATCCATAACAATCATTCTACTAGTAGGATTTATATGTATATTTATTTATTTATTTATTAACAATAGACATGCCAACAGTATAGTTGAAAAAACAATGTTGGACATAGTTTCAATGGGCTCATAATTATATAATACACCATTACAGGCACATAATAAAGAAGGTATAATACAAGCATATTTACTTGCACTTATACGAAGCCGGGGCGGGTGGCTAGTAATAAATAAATCTTAATACTTTAAGTAAACTTAATAAATCCCTTTAAAACTAAACGCAAACTTTGTGTGTGTGTGGTGTGTGGCTACAACAATAGTGTTCAGCGCCTGGTTTTTCAACGTTTTGCTATTGAGGTGTCAATTAAAAAAAATACATTTTGATACAAGTTACTGTAAGTTTTATAGTAACTTTATGTGAGCTAATTTTGTTTAGGTGTAAGATAAGAATTCGATACAAGTTTTAACGCTGCGGTAAGTACGGTTAGTGTGATACGCCTTTACACCGCCAAAGAATACAATGGTTATGGATGGATGAGGTGCGAAATGAAAAAGGAAGATGGCACGTCCTATGTACGAGTAAATCCGTATTTATGTTATGTAAAATATAATTTTAGGAGCTCAAGTAGCTAATATTATCCGCAGATTCAAATTGAATAGATGTCTTAACGAAATGGGGAATATTGAAACCACAAAGGGAGAGAAAATTATAAATTTTATCATCTAATTTTTAGGATTCCGTAGTACTACAAGGAACCCTTATAATCTCACTGTGTCCGTCCATCCGTCCGTCCGTTCGTCTGTCTGCCCGTAAGGTGGTCTCCCTCCCGCTAACATTTCCAAACTATTAGACGTAGAGACTTGAAATTTTCCATGATGATAGAACATGCTAAAAACTCGTTAGGAAAATTATTCTAACAACAACTTTTGAAGTTATTTAACAAATACGTTTGTAGCGTATCAGATACGAAACTCTTCTATATAAGCGTGTCTTGACACGCTTTTGGCTATTTCTATTTTATATACAACAGCAGGTCAGTGGTAAGAGACATAGAGGGGAGTTCAAAACCGATAGATTTTTGAGGGTGATTCACTACGACAAAGTAAAAAAAAAAACTCAAGGCTGTATACAACCTCGACCTCATTTCAAGGTGTAAAAAAATGGCCAAAAGCGTAACAAAGCGCAAGTGATATGTATAAAAAAAATATTAATTTTACTTTTGCTTTTTACATCGTTACATACAAATAGGTATATATAAGTTATATAAAACCTTTTTTAATTTATTGCTTTCAGGATTCCTTGCCTCTCCGCCTAAAAGGAAGTCATCATGTTAACGTGCCACCTGGTATAGAAATTATTTTTAAGCTGATATCAGGGTTTTTGGGTGAAAAAGCGAGACAAAGGGTATGTATGCATAGAATAAGTAGGTGGAGATTAGTTACTGTTATGAACACCATAAATCACGTAGCAATATCGACCACAACTGAATTGGTTAATTTTGCTCATTTACATCAGAGCTATAACTTACACTTACAGAAACTGTTCGAAAAAGAGCTATATATTTATGTATATAAAAATAGCAGCCATTTTTTTTATAAAACTCCCTGATATAGTATTTTTGAAGTGATAAGTTCTTATGGGCGGGAAAACGGATACGTCACGTAACGCGTAACGCCCGCGACGTGGTTCCTCTAAGTTATGAGTCCTGACGGGCATCGCGAGATGTTGGTATTTTGTATTTTTTAATTAGCCCATTGTGTCCCTCTGCTGGGCAAAGGCCCTTCCGTTCTCGGTTCACTTTCTGTCTCATGCACAACTTCTCCGCAAAGGTATGCAAATCGTTGCGCAACCTCTTCCTCATACAGTCGAAGTATTTAAATAAAAACTACGTGAATATATTTTCAGTTAAGAATTTATAAAACCAATGAAGAGTTATCAGAACGAATACCAAAAGAAGTTATACCTATGGAATACGGTGGGAGTGGTGGATCAGTCAGCGAAATTATTGGTAAGTTACATTATTTCTCTTTAATAGATTTTTTTTAAATGTTATAATGGGCAAACGAGCAGGAGATAAATGACTACCAACGCTTATGGACACCTGCGCCACCAGAAGGCTCGCAAATGTGTTGCCAGCCTTTAAATACGGTTTAGGCCACCGGAAACGCTCACAAACCGAACGAAACGCTCACGGACGGTATAGGGAGTTTGACAATAGCAACTAGGGTAGTCCGGGGTCGCGTAGTGCATCTGACCAGTTATCGGAGAGATAAAAAGGGAGATTCACCCCCTGGACAAATTTTGTTTTCAATCCAAAATTTCACCTAGTGTTAACCAATCATGAAGAACAAAACTTAATGTGATAAGCTAGTACCCAAAGTTACAACTACTTTTTTAATTTAACCTGTTATGGCAGACGTTGAAAAGACGTTTTATTGCACTCGGTTAATACTACTATTAGGTGTACAGTGTCATATAAAAGAAGTAAACATTAAAATAATAGGAAATCGGCGCTCGGAGGCGTCAACCTACTTACGTCCGATAAGTCCTATATATCCTATCTTTAAGGCAAGAGTGACTAGGTTCATTCTAGGCAAGCGATATATGCTTTTACCCAGAAATCATCATCCCGCAGCCCGTCTATAGAAGTGAGTGAGTCATCACCGGATGATGGTGATGGTGACGTACCCACACTTGGCAACCGGGCTGGAAATGCTGTGTGAGTAGTTAGCCATAAATATGGTATGTTTTGTTTGTAGCAGTTTCCAGAATAATAAATAAATATATAGGACTATATGGCACACGGACGTCTGTTCCTGAGGTAGACAACTTAATTCCTGTGTTATAGGTAACTGCTATACATACTTTTATTTTTGAAATATATAAATACATACATATAAATATACACCCAGACTCAAGGTGAGAATTGAACACACTACACCCGGAGCGGAAGGCAGGGTCACTTCCCACTGCCCCAACGGGCCAGTCAATTAAAAAGAAAGTAAAAAATCTGTAAAAAATAAAACTAGAAAATCAATTCCTTTATAACACTGCTGTGTATTTGGGAACATTGAAAGAAAGTCTTTTTGCAAAGGCAGTAACGCACTAACCATGTTAGCAAGTAGACTCAATATACATATAGAATGAGTCGCTGGCAAGAATTTGGGCCTCACTGATATAATGCCGGAATACCCATTAAAACCACCTGATCCAAGCTTGCCTCAACTTCTAAGGTGTATAAGAAACCCTATTTTTTTCAAAAGCTACAACGTCGGTAACTGAGAGGAAAAACTGACCCATGTTAGCCCCTGCTCAGATATTTTTCTATTTGGGCTGCTCTTAATAAAACGTCGTATTAAAATATAGGCTATTGCTTTGATTTACAATACATTTATTTTAATATAAACTAGCGATTCCAAAACTTTCTAAATCCTCGTTAATTTTGTACATTTTCTGTGTGATCCACTAAATTTTTTATGCATATGGGAGACCTTGTTGCATCCTGCTGCCTGGTATATAACATGAAATGAAAATTATTATTATTGTATAATAATTTTAATTGAAATAATTATGGAATTGTTCCCAAAGGTGGTCTGAAGCCCGACGGGCTCATGCGTGGCGTGGAGCCCGCGCCCTCTCGCCGGTACGCTCAGTAGGCAGCACGGGCGGAGTCAGCTGCCTGTCGTCCCTCAACCTGGCCCACAACCAGTTCTCGTGCGTCCCCGCACCGCTGGCGTGTCGAGCGCCGGCCCTGACAAGGCTCAACATGGCATATAATAACCTCAGGTATTTATCAAACAGCTCATTGCTATGGGATGCCTTCGTACTAAAATATTTGCTGTCTTTATTTTCTGGTGTTTATTTTTTCGTAGATCAATGTCATTCGTGACGTCATATCCGACTAGTCTACGACAGCTGGACCTCAGTCACAACGAGATCACCTGCTGGCCTAGTTTACCACAGGTGAGAGAAAATGTAATATTTCAAATCATAGCTGGGCTATCAGATGTTTACGAATAAAAATGAATATATAACATTAAATAATACGGGGGTATCTCAAGGTGTATTTTTGTAAATAAATATTTTCATAAGTACAATGGTCTTTGTAATTGTGAATGTGAATAGGTTTAGATGTGTGTATATGTGCCAACTTCTTAACTTGCACTATTCCTTTGTGAAATCAGTTGTCAGCTTCGGTGTTTCCGAACGGATACCACTTAAGGACCTTCAAGAAAACAACATACTCATTCTTCAAGGCTGGCAAGGCATCTGCGGGCTCTCTGTAGTTGCAGTTGTCCATGGACGTCGGTAGTCACATATGTGACTATACTATATGTGTTTATAAAAAAAATAAACCTCTTTGCTTTTACTTTATCCCGTTTATGTGGAGTCAGCTTTACAAACCATGCACCGATTTGGTTCTGTCTTTTGCGTCATCCTCCGCGAAGTCCATTATTCCTTTAGAGTTCTGCCTCACTGTGACCCCATGACAACGTCGCTGGCTACGTAGCCATGGATATTTGCGGTTGCCAAAGAAGTAGCCAGTAGTAGGGGTGTCTACGCTTCGATTTGGCGACGTTGCCAAACCGTCGCCAAGTGAGAGTTACCTGTTCTAATTTTTTATATGAATTGTTTGGATACGTAGCCGGCGACGTCGCCACGGCGTCTCGGTGAAGTAGGGCTCTTGTAGTGTAGCTCTTACTCAAATAATTTACTCTTTTAACATATTCCTGACAGTCGATTGTCATATTTTGCATACGACACGCGTTGAACAAAGTAGTAAAGCCGGGTGAGCGTAACAAACAAACTCACATTCGCATTTACTTGAATGTCACGACAGTTTCGTTGTTTTAATGAATACACATCACATGTTTATGCGCGTGATATTCACAGTGTCACTGCGATAATTTTAACGAATTGTGGTCCAACAAACAAAATATGACGCAATAATTTTCACACTTTTAACCTCCCGCAAAGACACTTTATAGGGTTCCGTACAAGAACCCTTATAGTTTCCCTCAGTCCATCCGTCTGTCTGTCTACCCTACCTAATTACCCTTCTACAATTATGAACATAAATGTATGAAATTTGGTATAGTTATTATAAAATTATAATAATAAAAAAAATAAACCTTCAATTCAGGATACTCGTCTATCTATACTCTATCTTATCTTATATCTTATACTAGTATATAAAGCTGAAGAGTTTGTTTATTTGAACGTGATAATCTCAGGAACTACTGGTGCGATTTAAAAAATTCTTTCAGTGTTAAATAAATAGCCCATTTATCGAGGAAGGCAATAGGATTATATCATCACGCTAAAATGTTTTACCTAATTTTACGCGGACAAAGTCGCGGGTAACAACTAATGAGTAAATATTTTTTAAATAAATCCGACAATGTAATTGTATATGACCGTCAAGTAGACTGGCAACGTTATTCAAAAAGTCGCATACATACATTTTTTTTGGTGGCCTGTAATGTCCCACTGCTGGGGATAAGCCTCCTCCCTCTTAGACCATTCTGCTCTATCCTGAGCCTTTCTTCGCGATTTATGAACCGATTTTGATGATCCTTTTTAAAATAACCGCACCTAGGCAGACTCATAATTTACGATGCCTCTGTTCACAAATTACTATATGTTCGCAATTGTAACTTGATGAACATATTTTTAAAAGTGTGTTAAAGGCTCATGGAATACTAACTTACTCTGACTTTCTATAAGTAACATACAATAATTTTTTCCAATAGCTTCTCAACGGTTATATAAGAACAACTGATTGACGGGTCAAAACTTCTTTCTTTGGTAACCATCTAATTGACAATATGACGATGATGACATGATGGCCGCCTCAGGTAGAGCAATTGACATCGCTAATTTTTGGGCTTTGAAAATATAGGTCCTTGAGCCAAAATTAGTTTGCCATTGAAACGAAAAGGAGAAGATTGACAATACAAAAATGCCAAACAACATTTTAATAATTACTTTACAACTTTGCTACATTACTTACGTACATACTTTTGTAAATGCGTTATTTAAAAGTCCTGTTAAATATTGGCATGCCAATAAAAACATTTGGTACATGTAAAAGGAACGTGGATGTGAGTTTTTATTATTAATTTACATTTATGTTTCACTTTTACTTTATGGGGGTCCTCGTAAAAAAGGGGTTGACAGGTTTGGAAGCGAATATGACGTTCATCTGCCAATTTTTCGGAAGATTCCGTTTTCATTCCATTAATTAACCCTATGGGATATTCATACTTTATACAAATATATCAAGCTGAAGAATTTTTCAAATCGGACCAGTAGTTCCTGAGATTATCGCGTTCAAGTAAACAAACAAACGCTTCATCTTTATATATAAGTATAGTTGTATACTTTTTGGGTAAACAAAAATCATGGAACTCGCGTCACCGTCACCGGACGCTTGACTTTGACGTCACCGTTACCGTCACCTATGACGATTTGTTTCCACTTGTGTTATGATTCACTGAATGCTAGTGTTCGTTTTTTATTAAGATTTTAGGAAATACTTTGGGATATACCTTATATGTTTGTATACAGTTCAGTTAAGCTTTTTTTAAAGCTTGTACATATTAGGTGTACCCAAAAGGATAGTCCAGACAGACAGGAATTTGACCCCAACACCTCACTACTTTAGATCTTCTTCGAGTAAGCTACCAAAGCGTTATTTCACTTGAACTTTGACTGTACCGCCCAGTTTATTCGATTGTTGGCTTAAAATTTTGAACCTGCGATAGACAGCCGTCAATTCCGCTTCGGTAATTCCAAAACAGTCAACCCCATTTTTACGAGAACCCCTATAAAATAAAAGGTAAATGAAAAATAAAAATGTATCATTCGCCTGCGATGGATCATATTTTATAAGTTTTTAGTTGGACATAAAACAGTTTCATATTTTTAACGATATATGATGACGTGGTAGCTATACAAGATTCTTGAGTGCAGTCACGACAAGAATCTTGTATAGCTACCACGTCATATATTGCAGCTCTTTTCTACTTCAAATTATAAATTTATTTCACAAGTGCCTACGGTACATAAGAAGTAAAAATTCTATGGGCCAGGTAATAAAGAGAAATAAATAGACAAGCAATTTCTCTATTTCTCCACAACATTATTGTCGTCTGATGTCATCCCCAGAATCCCCACTATCATCACTCAGTGACATTAATCGGGATCCACGGTTTCACGTGCCTTCTAAAACGCGTTGGAGATCGGATATTTGAAAAACCAGTGTTGCGATGAGTCACCCATCTGTCACCCGGCCGCGGGAAGAACTACTTAACCTAGCGATCGTCTCTAATGCCGGCCACTGATTAAGCTACGATATTCTACTATAATTGTATCTATTACTATACTTATATATAAAATTGAAGAGTTTATTTGTTTGTTTACTTGAACGCGCTAATCTCAAGAAGTACTGATCAGATTTTAAAAGGTCTTTCAGTGTTAGATAGCCCATTTATTGAGAAAGGCTATAGGCTATATATCATCACGATAAAATTTTTCACGTAATTTTGCGCGGACGAATTCGCGGGTAACAACTGGTTACAAGATAAAATCGAAAAATGACCGATGTAATGTAACAAATTGAGAAATTTTCAATTCTAAATCGTATAAAAGCAATACTTGACTTATCGTTCAAGACATCTGCTATTGGTAGTGTCAGCATAAAAACCGATAGAGATAAATATGTAGGAGGATGTTAGAAAAGCGCCATCTATTGCCAATCGTGGAAACAATAGAAAATAAAAAAGGATTAACGAAATCGGTCCAGCCGTGATGCGATGGCCAAGGGAAACAGGGATTCATTTATATAAATGATTTACTTCATTAGTGTCTGGAATTAGACATTTTCTACTTTCCGCTGCCTCAAACCTTATTATTAATAAAAATCTTGCTGGAATCTAATAACCAGCCGTGATAGTTTTAAAAAATTTATGTATTAGTTCCTAAGAAATCTGTATGTATGTATTTTGTCCCCGAAAAGCAAATTGGGAAAGTGTAATGTTTTATGGGTTTTGACTTATCAATAAAATAACAAAAAATAAAAATATATATATTGTTCAAAGGTAGAAAGGCACTTTGAAACTTACCCTAATTGTAAGGAATAGTTAAAAAAAATAATTTTTTAAAATGGTGGATTATTTTTTTCAATTTTTAGTACTCGTATTTAAAGTGTGTAATTCTTTGAACGGCTAAATTTATTGCTCAGGATGTATGCACATTAACCGTTTTCCACAAAAAAAAAAAATAGTAACGAGGATTGTTGACAGGAGTGAAAATTTAAAAATAGAACAAGTAACATTTATAAATTTGAAAAATTAATAGGTTTGAAGCTCTTGGTTCGAAAATAGCCGTGTTGGAATTCGGAATGCTTCAACTTACCAACATTAAAACGAAAATGACTTAGCACTACCGTCTGTATTCAATCTAATTAAAACACGATAATTATCCTGGAATCCTAGGAGGCTGAAATTTGGTGTATAACGTGGCTATTTTGTTCTTTCACGAAATAATGTATAACTGAAAAGTAATTAACAGTAAATAAATTTGGCCAAGTCCCATATTTTGACTATGGTGTAGAGTCAATGAAGTTGTATGATATGCAGAGTAAGGGCCTGTAGAGTTAGAAGCGTGACTCTAAAAGAGATCTGACAACTTTTTGTCAGTGTGAACCATATGGTCTTGTTGTAGTAACAATTTACATGAAAATGTTTTTAATAGGATGCACTTTTCTTAATGAGGTTAAAATTTCTATTAATTGCCTTTAATAATTAATCTAAATATGTATAACTGAAGTATTAAGGTGCAGCTTTAATTTGATGAGCTTACAAGGAAGGTGAAAATGGTTTAACTTGAACTTTCACGTCTTGCGGTCGCTGTGGTTGGCTGGCATGAGGAAAAGGAAGAAAGCGAAATATATGGATGTAATGATAACTTATGTGGCTCGTGATATTATAACAACTTTCCAAAAAGGGAGAATTTTTTTGCAATGATTTTCAACTTTCCGAAAACGGAGAATTTTTTTGCAGTGATTTTTCCACTTTCCGAAAAGGGAGAATTTTTTGCAGTGATTTTCCACTTTTCAGAAAGGGAGGAATTTCTCTAAAGTGATTGTTTTATCATTGACTACGTGTTCGCCCTCGTGTGTCATATCTCTTCTCGTATATTACTTTAATACAGTGATTTCTACAAATTAGGTAAATTTAAACTCTTGCCTATCTACTGACTGTCCAGAGCAGGCTAGCCAGAGACAGAGGCAATAAAAAGCTGATGGAATAAACGAAGAATGTCACGCGAGAATTTTATCCGACATTCATAATAAACTCGTACGTATACGGCACAGCCCAACTGTAACAAGTTAGAGAAAGAGAAAATTCCAAGTGCAATGCGTGACAAATCGGTTTGGCCTGGGTGAATCTACTTTATCCTAAAATCGGGTTTAGCCGGTAACATATTTAAAGCTGAGAAGTTTGTTTGTATGTTTGCTTAAACGCGCTAATCTACTGAAAACGAGCTACTGGTCCGATTTGGAAAATTCATTTAGTGTTATCAAGCCTATTTATCGAGAAAGGCTACAGGCTATCATCACGCGAAAATTGAATCTATTTTTTTACCTAAATTTACGCGAAGTCATGGGCACAACTAGTGGCTTATAGAAACACAATGATCGTTTTAAAATCATTTACATTTTTCTTCGGAATAATGATATGTGACTTCATTTTAATGTTCGTAAACTTGGAAAAACCCTTATATTGAATGGAATAGGTATTCAAATACCCATATCATGTGTACGTCACAAAATAACATCGTGTTCGAGAGTCCTCTGTATCGGTTTTAGAATGATGACACTCAACTTACGATGCATTGTCATAAAAACTAATCGCATATGTTAAATTTAAACTCAATAGGTTGATGCTAACTTGAAGACTACAAAGTTCTACAAAACTTTGCGCAGCTATACAAAGTCCCCGGCCACACTACATGATCATTGAAATGAAGCTATTACTGGCTCCGGCACGACACTAACTTTTAATCCAATCATGGTAGGAAGGGAAACACGATTCTATCTTATATGCCGTAGATAAAACAAACATCAAGCAAACTTTAATATGATTGACATCTGTCCTTTGTCAAATGTCGCTTGACGCAGAGCGATTGACAGTCGTTGGGAGGGATGTATAAAGCTGAAGAATTTGTTTGTTTGTTTGCTTGAACGCGCCAATCTCAGGAACTACTAGTCCGATTTGAAAAATTCTTTCAGTTTTAGATAGCCTCCTTATCGAGAAAAGCTATAGGCCATATATGATCGCAGGTCAACTAAGTTTAAAAACTTGTGCTAGGAGCGGGTGCGGCTTTTTCCAGGCTTTGAAATGTGGATTTCAATACGGGATGTATTGAAATCCACAGTTCAAAGTCTGGTTCTACCGTAGAACTATTTAATATTGTCTCCTCATGCGGAACACAAAGTTATATACATACATATATAGTCCTATGTATGTATAATGTATGTATAATATGTATGTATAACTGTGTGTATATATACGTGTGTCAACACGAACGTCTATTCTTAAGGTAGACAACTTAATGCCTGTGTTATAAGAACAG
Source organism: Charaxes varanes (assembly GCA_024363005.1). NCBI lineage: Eukaryota > Metazoa > Arthropoda > Insecta > Lepidoptera > Nymphalidae > Charaxes > Charaxes varanes. The sequence goes on along the minus strand of JANCMC010050420.1, from coordinate 3,337,746 downwards.
AGAACTGTTATACACAAATATATTTTTTTTAGAAATATGTAAATACGTATACACCCAGACTCGAGGCGGGAATGGAACCCACAACCCTCGCAGCGGAAGGCAAAGTCAGTTACTGTCAACTGCTTCAACGGGTCAGTCAAGGTTAAAAAAAGCTTGCCTTAACTCGGTCATAGTTACCCAAATATACCCCGCATATGTTATTTTTATCTCTGCACTATTAACTATACAAGATGTCTTCCGGCTAGCCAGCTGACACTGTCCCGAACATTGCAGTTTCATTAGCTACTTCCACGAAATATCGGACGCACGACTAATTAACGCGGGTTATTTCTGTACTTAAAACGCCGTAAGGAAAATGGGACATCTCTGGCGTAATAGCACAAAAGACCACTTCGCAAGTAGAAAGTGTCCTTGGGTCCATTTCACCTGGGTCATATATTAAGATTAGATTCTTTTTGTTATTTATAAAGTAAGTACAAGATTAGTACCTTCTTTATAAAATTACAATCTGGCTTAATAGCTAATAAGTTATTTAATTCTAACTAATGCTACTATATTATTTGATGACTCTACGAATGTGTCCAATAACTTATTGTCTTGAATAACTTAAGTGTAAGACACTTTGTTCTTGTGCACATGGACTAACACTAATGTTTCACTTATTAGCACACTAGGTCAGAAGGCTTTGTCCGTTTTAGCCTTCTCACTATGTCCGTGGTGTTGAGGAGCTGAATGGCCTCAGCGCTCACATGATGGTGAAGCTTGTTTTCATGGGGCTTCGGCGTCATTAGTGTGCGTGTGGTTTTATTTTAAAATTTTTCGCCGTTCGAAACCGATATGCTACCATTGTTTTATACAACAAGGAGCAGACGGGCAGGTGGTTCACCCCTTTCGGATTACAGTCCATACCTTATGCCGTTGGGCTATTGAGGCTCTATGGTTGATAACAGTATGATGAATTACTATTGATGGATGTATTTATTTATTTATTTATTCAACATATCCGAAAAAACATTACAGTTCCCCAATTTGTCTTTTCGGCAATGATATTGAAATAGTGGTTGCCTATAAAAAGCGGTGTATTAAGTGTATTTGGAATTATTCACTTAGGTCCTTGAGGATATTAAATACAAAGTGCAACCAACTACTTGTTTAATTTATAACACTTATAGTATGTAAATGTTATTATTACAGTAGCATCATCTCGTTAATAACATTAATGACATTTTGTTGAGGATACTATAAATAATAATTGAAAGTTATTCTGCAATGTTCTGCACGCTACTCATCTAACCTTGGCATGTTGATGAACCCGCGCTGGTTCATTCTCGACTCGTGGCCCCATGGTCGGCAGTGCCGAATGCACACGAGCGACACGAGTGGGACGCGGTGCGGGGAGGACGCGGTGCGGGGAGGACGCGGTGCGGGGAGGACGCAGCGCGGGGAGGACGCGGCGCGGAGAAGACGCGGCTTGAGGAGGGCGCGGCGCAGGGAGGGCGCGACACGCACGCGGCGTACCCAACAGTCGCTCTGCACCCGCGCTTCAACCGCGTCGCGTTGCCTTGCAAACCAAAACATGTCGCCCGAAGTGTTACTGGTTCAGGAGATCGAAAAGTACGAATATCTGTACAACACGTACCTGCCTGAATATAATCGCAAAGATCTGTCCGATGAGGCCTGGACTCACGTTTCGCGCGCTACTAATTTAACAGGTAAATTTATCATGACGTCCGAGAAGATTGGCCAGCGTAATATAGACCTTATTTGTTTGTAATAACGTTTAAATTACAGCACATGCGTGTCGTTATTCATACTATGCGGTACACTGGGCTATTGTTGGATTGTTACCCATATATTGAAATGACTTATGGTTTGAATGCATGTGTGCAGTAATAAGATAAAGTAACAAACAACACACAAGTTTGCGAAACTGTTGCAATAAAAGTTTTGTTAGATTAATAGGTTTTTATATTTATGTATGCGTTCGTATTATAAAATTAAGACTGTAAATTTATTTGATTTCATAGAATAAAGACATCAGAGATAGTGAATTATCGACGCGTATCTATGAACGTCGCAGAGATTATGGAACGGAAGGTATCACAGTTTTGAATTTTACAGAAAATGTCAAGGTTTATATTTGAGTTGATTTGCATATAATAATTGGCTGGCCCGTTGGCGCAGTCCTGTAACTAAAGTAGAAGAATGTACTAACGCAGAAACAGGAGTAGGTGCTGCTATAGCAGCAGGTAATCAGGAATCCAGGGTCAGTCAAAAAAAATATTTTAGGAATATTTTTTTCTTTTTGAACATTTTTCAGATTTAAAATATCTGAAATATTTTTCGAGATACATATAAGTAAAGTATGGGACACCTTTTATTAATTATTTGTTAAATAATTAAAAAATTAATATCGCAAATTTTTTTTTTCAAAGTTTTTTCAACCATTGCAAAACGTTTCAAAAGTTTATACAAAGGTTCATTGACTGCTCCCGGAATCCGAGTTTTTGGTATTTTTACGTAACGGCACTCCACTACAAACAAACTTTAAATCGCTTCAGCTTTTTCCTTTATATTTAACATTATATTAAATTGTACGTACGAACCTGCGGCTCTTTGGATGTGAAACAAAATCTTTCCATACGAAAATATAATATTATCTAACAATGCCCTAATTTGTTTAACAAAATAACATTACATTAACATTAGTAGATATTTTTCTTCAGCATTTTTCTTATGGTTTTCTATCAAAAACTTTATTTATGCGACTACTATAAAACTATTTAAAAACATTGAAATTTTTTAAAAGTGTTATTTTTGGCTCTTGCGACACAAAAGATTACCGACCCCTGGTTTAGGATAGAGTGTAATGTATGAAGATTAGATACATATAGAAAGACTATAACTTGAATTGCAGTTAAAGATAGTTCAATTTTATTCAATGGTTCGTATAAAGGTGTATCCACATTACCTGGGCGGCAATTCCGCTTGGTCCCCAGATCCGTTGAGTATCCATTCAAAGTTGCTGGGTTGGGGATTGGAGTCGACCGTGCACGATAATGCGATGGATTCCTGCTTCAACGCACCGAACACTTGCCCGTCCTCCACCGACTTGCACAAAGGAGCGTCTGAGCGAAAGGGATAAAAAATAAAGGTATGCACACACTTGCAAGAAATATTAGATTACTTTAATCTGCGAACATAACAAAGGAAAATCTGTGTAACCAATAGTATATCACCGATTCTGTCACTAAAACTTTAAAATAACACGCACTGGTCTCTGTTTTGCCTCTTGATGCAGGCAATTCCTGTCTGTTGAGACAGTAAAGTTGTGTATATGAACGCAGAAAAGTTGTGCGTGTTAAGGCATACAAGTCAGAAGGTCTTTGAAGCAGAAAATTCGGTCTGCTGAGGGAGGAAAGTCGTGCCTGTAGGGGCAGGAAAGCCCTGCCCACTTTGCTCCGAACAACTGACTCTGCCACCAAAGAACGGCACTGGACTAATTCTTTGTAGAGCCTAAATGCAAGTTTCGCTTCGAAACTCAAGTACATTCAGTCCTGGATGAATTCCTCTCTTAAAGACTGACAGTTCACAAGGCGTTAATAGTCACAAAATATAATTTAAAAAAAAAACAAGTTGGTAATTAAATGTATATATGTTTAAAAAACTCACAGTCATACATACATCTCACTTGCAGTGACACGGAGTTACTGGAGGCGCTGCCTTCTCGTGCAGATGTCCATGGGCGTCGGTAGGCACTTCGATGCCTGCTGCCTGCTCGTCTGCCCCCTTGTAACATAAAAATAATAATAATAATAATAAGGATATTACGGTGGTTTGATTTCGATTCTGAAACTTCTGATTGATTGTGCATATTCGGTTCAGATAGATTTTATCGGAAGTTATTATGAGAGATCGATGGTCCTAGAGGACGATGATACGGATGCTGGCTGGTCGAAGTTGGCTTTTAAGAAATAGATTGGACGTAGAAAGACCTGCAATACTTTTGTTTATTAAATATAACTTGCCTCTTTTCTAGTCACTCCTTTTTTTCCATTTAATTTAATAGACTCTATAAGACTTTAAATTTGATTACTTTTATTTTTTATATCCAGGCAAACACTTATTTTAAAATTAATAGAATGTAATAATGAATAATGTGTATGGCGTCATTTTTCAGTTCCGATTCCGATAAACCCGTAAAGCCTTCTGTTCCGAATTCGGTTCCGATATACCGCTTCCGTAACATCCTTAGTTAATAACATGGTCGTTATTAATTATGAATGCGATCGCAAACGCCGCCGCCCCACTGCTGCGTTGAAGTCTTTACTTCGACCATACAATAGCCATCACTTTGTCTTTTACTTTATTATTTTGTTTTACAAGTTGGCACACTTTAACGACATTTCCTTTTTTCTTAGCAAAAGAACGCTTGATACTTATTAAATCAATTTTGTATAGTGACTATCTTTGCTCATTGCTCTCTTGGCAAGCAGCAGATACCCAGTCCCACTTAACCGGATTACTAAGACTACAAAAAATGTATATTCCGCACGCTACTATAGATGTTTCAGTCTAAAAATGCCCCACCACTAATTAATTGCAACGCTTGCTTGTATGTGCGCTCAGCGTTTTTATTGCAAACTCAAGTTTAACCACTTTGGAGGGGCGTGCATTTTTAGACACTACACGCTCTATATTTTTTTAAACAATATTTACAACTTGCGTATTAAACAATTACTAGTATTATAGAAGACATGATAGCTGATATGCAGATCCATGACAAATGTATAGTCGACGAAGAAATTGGTTTGCCGCGTTAAGGTCGAGTGTTGTTTGCACGTCAATTATTTATAAGACTTATTTTTGCTTGTTATGCATTATGTTAATTTATAACAATAAAACTTAGTATAACTTTCTTTAACTAGGAGCTGTCATCGAAAATGGTAAAGCACTTTCTTGGTTGACTATACGATAGAAAATTCTCTCTATTACTGATACTTTAAAAACAATCGATGTTTTTTCAATAATAACAAATTAACAAATACATGTTTAATACATGTCCTACAATCAGGAAATTAATACGGCACGACCGATACCGTTAGATAAAAAAAAACGTAATACTCATTCGCATTAACCCACAAATGGCGAACGTGTATAGCGGTACTGTCACTGAACAACTGACGCCATTTCAATGTTTTGACAATGTTTAATTTGCAAGTAATTTGCATGACTCGTCTACTGTCGAGTGAACGCGATGTTTTACAGAGAAAAAACCAAATTGTATCTAGTTTGTTCTCTTCACCTCAAACATCGTGACAAAATTCCTACACTATGGAATTTTTAGGGACAGTGAAAGACCGTCTAAAAATTTCAAAAGACATTTCAACGCAGGCGATCTTTTTTTCCATGTGGAGTGACCCTTATAACAAAATCGATCTCTTAACAAAAAACATTCTGAATAACTGCTTAGTATCTGTAAACAGAGTTATAATTGTCTTTAAAAGCCGTGCATTCAGTATGGGTCTCACAGAAATGGGCAAAAATCGAGAGCGAACGCTTAAAGACATCGCTGCGATCGGCGACCTGCGACCGCCGAGCAATTACAGCTCGTCACATGATTCGAAACAATCACTGATTGATTGGAGCGTTCTATTTCAGTACTTCGAAATGCCGATAACAGATCGGATTCATTTTATTGAACCAATAATATGTGTAGAAGGCGGCGCATGTGCGCGATCGTGGGCCGGGGCCCAAGTGCAAGGCCGAGCGTGCTGCCGTCGACTCTACGTAGAGTGCGTACAGTCTAAAAATGCACGCCACTACAAAATATTCACTTCTACATACAAATAGCGTGTAGACGCAAACAAGAAAGCTCGTCAGTATCATTGGCTTACAATGCGTCGTTGAGTTTGAGTATAATATAAAAACGCAGCATATACAAAGAAGCAAGCGTTGTACTTAATTGATGAAGCGACGTACATTTTTAAACTGAGACATCAATTTATATCGCTTCATTTACGCAAGTGCATACAAATGTGTACAAGCTAATAAGGATTTTACAGATGATAACCCTACTAACGACATTAGGTACGATTATCGATGTCAGGCTTTGAAAATTTTTGATTTTAATTGAAACTTTTATTACAAAGTTAAAGATTAATTTCTCTTATCCCGTCCGACAATAAGTATATTGAATATAAATACAATAACAAAAATTGTTCTGGGTTTTTTTTCCAAGAAAGAAATTGTAAAACTAGAAAAAAAAGGTACTAAACCTTTTTTTTCTAGTTTTACAATTTGCACCACAGGCTATCGTAATAAAACTTTATATATAATACTATAACTTTATATATAAAACTTTATATATAATACTATAACTAATAACTTATCCTTATATGTTTCGAATACGCAGCAACTCGCTGTTAGAATAATAGACCTCCCCTACCCAGGATCTTTAAAACGCTAATAATTTTAAACTAAAAAACAAATTGAGAATGAAGACTGCCTATATAATTATTATTTATTTATTATTATTTTTAGTTGTAATTTACTATAAATATTTGTACTGTAACTAATCTTATTGTAATGTGTGTGCTATTTTTGTATAATCGTATACATAGAGTGTGTACTCACGCGTCACCTCACCATAGCTGTCTGGGTTACGCTCACAGCTGAAAATCAGCGTCATGATTTTAATTGCGCTTTAAGCAAATTCAGCACGGCTGGAGTTGAGCTGTATACCCTTTTCTTAAGGTAATACAGACAGTTTAGTTTTAAGTACGCTTTCTTAGTTTTAATAATTGTTTTTGTTTGTTGCATTTGTGTTTTTTAAACTAAGACTGTTTGCCTACTTAATTAGAAATGAATGTATTTTCTTTCTTTCTTTCTATTTAATATTAAAACATTTTTTTATTAATTTTTATTGTGTAAAGTTCTTACACAATCCTGATATGTTTAATTAAACAATTTATTTCGATTTGTTTATTTTGTTTCATGTATACCATAATTTCTTTATAATCTTCATTTTTAAACTACACAAATGAGGGAAAAAATACAGAATTATAAAATAGCGCACTTTGCTCGTAACGAATTCAACAGGTGTTTATTTTGCAATGTCCAAATTAGGAAAGGCAATTTATTTAAAATGAGAAATGAGACTGATTCAGGCGAAACCAATTAAAGTTTTAATGTCAAGTGGTCAGGTAAAACATAGAAATATTTTAGAATGTATGCCCAAAAAAAATAGATTATAAATCATATAATGGTGAAACACGTGTCTCAGTATGGAATCGGTGATATTATACAAGAACAAAGAAAAACGTGATCAAACATTTTTCTTTGTCTTAGAGTGCACTTATCTCCTTTTATTAGAAAAACGTGAAAATCTAAGAACAAAAGGTAACCGAAACAAAACGATTTTTGTTTTTCTTATAATAGTAGGCCCATGGGCCCCCAAAGCTAAGAAAATATTCGTTCTACCTTTAAAAAGCTTTGAAAAAGAATTGTAAGAGTTTCATTATTGGCTATTATTAAAAGAGTTCTTTCCACTTAATCGATACCTCCCACGTAAGTTGTTGTAACCTCAAATTCCCAGCTTTACAGTAGAGCGTTACAAGCAAGGAAATTGTCATATAACAGTCACTTTATAATATATAATTGCATACACAAATGTGTTATAAAATGACAATTTTATTTCAACTTGCACGTTTTTACCGCTCTACTGTAATGTTGGGTTACAACAATTTACGTGGGAGTTATTGCTTTTATTTCGGTAATAAACAATATTAAACCATTTTCATAATATGTGCATACGCAGGTTTATTTAAAATCTGGCTGACATTTTTTCATAATTTGAGAAAAAATATTCCATAATAATAATTTGTCCCTTAAATGTTCATACTTGCTTACTGAATATAACAAAAAAAAGTACTTTAAGTACATTTTTTTCTCTTATATTCAGTAAAAGTATTTTTTTTTTCTTTTATATTTGGTCAGTAATTAGGAAAATTGAAAACGACAAATTATTAATATTTTTGAATGCTTTTTCATAAATACAGAAAAAAATAACTAATCGTTTTATAGGTTCGTACTTTAAATTTGATCTCAGTTGTTATGGAAAATGGAACTCGTCTAACCGGTTATGTACCCGCATGCTGTGCGTGTGATATGTGAGACGCATCGGAAGGCGCTTGCAGAGAGGTGAAGGGGGCCTGCACAGGACGGGGGCGGGTCGTCATGTGACTCAGGGGAGGGAGCCTTCATTGATGCTGAGGAAACCAGGTGCGTGACGTCGGGCCACGTGAAATCCCCGCCACCGACTCACGGACCAGTTCTCTTTAGAAAGTCATTCGTTTCTCTTAAGAGTCGACTATTCAAATGTCCTGATCGATTTGTGACGTGGCTAATAGTTGCTATAAGTAATACTATATATTTATTTGGTTAAGCTTATATATATCTAGGATCGTGTAGAACAAGAACTTGCCCAAAGGTCGGTAAGTCGTCTGCAATCATGTTTTTATGAGCTATAATTAATAGAAAGAAAAAATAATAAGGATTTTAAGGACATCGACTGTAATGCTTGAAAGGGACGTAGAGTAGGTAATTTTTGCAATGAAAAGAAAAGTATTTATTAAAATTTTAAGGCTTAAAATTGCGGTTTTATCTTTAATAATTTTCGATATTCTTTAAGACAGTCTTTTTTCGGAATTTAAAATGCCATGAGTCGAGCGAGCGCGACGAACAAGGCAAGCCTAGAAGAGGTTGAACGGTGTCCGCCCAGGACAAATATAAATGGAGACAAGAGTAAAACCGGGACGACTTTTACCCAGCCGTGGGACAAAACAAGATGATTGGAAATATAATTTAAGAAGCTGCGGCCCGTATTGGGGGCTCGTTTATGCACTCGCTGCCTTTAGACAGGGCCGGCACCACGGCGCGTATGTAGGTAAGCAGAAAAACAGCTAGGGCGAGAACCGGTCGAGGCCGGCTCACCCGAGTCATGTGACTGACGTAGGTACTATCAGCTATGGCTCACTATACATACACTTTCTACCGTAGGTTTACGGTTAAGGCTCAAACCAAATGTAATATCAGCTGTCGACTTTGATCGAGTGTTTACTACACTGTTTGTTATTTTTCTATTGATATCAAACTTTTCTTGACCCCAAACTGACATTATACTTTTACGCTCTGCGTATAGGGATACATTTTACTTATTATTACTATCATTTATTTAATTTATCATATTCCTACATACATTTTTAAATATTATTATAAAAATAAAACCATTTAAAAATATATAAAAAAATAGATTTCCGCCGGCAGCGGGGCAAGGACCCAAGCAACCGGTGGTTAGGGCTCCATCTAAAAAAAATATATTTGTGTATAACAGGCGGCTGTTACCTATAACACAGGCATTTAATTGTCTGCCTTAGGAACACACTTCCGTGTGTCATATCGTCCTGTACATATTTATTTATATCCATTTCGTGATAATATGAAAAACGTTCTATCGCACAGAAGCACATATATTAGCAATTCATAAGCAGTGGGAGCTGTCAAGTCTAACAAAAGGGTACAAAACGCTATCCTAATGCGTGTAGTGATATCTGCAGAAAGATCTTTTTTATTTATCCGCAAGCTGTCCCAAAAGGCCTAAAAAAACTAAACAGGCCAATATACGACGTACGCAGTTTCGGAGCGTGGGGAAAATTTGTCATGTTGTCAAATCAAGTTTTAAGGAAAATAAAGCTTATTTTCGCTTGGCCTCGTGCTCGAACATCGTTTGACGATTTAACCAAGATACATCAACATGAACCTGGGAGAGTATAAAGACTGGATTATAGAGGTTTAGGCGATACAAGTCAGAAAAAATTAGGGTCACTATGTGTTAGGCTCAGCTACTACATCGTTTATATGTTTTAATCCGGTGAGAAAACCATGATCGAGGGGATGGGTATTGGAAGCTGGCTTATAGAGGTTTAAGTTCAGAAACATTTCAGACTATTTCGACGCAGACTCGGGGTCGAACATCAATTATAGGTGAGAATTTGATGGGGTGTAATCGGCTTATAGAGGTTTAAGCTATGAACCTCACAAACCCTTGAGAAAAAAAATAAAGGCATGGCAGACATATATAAAATTGCTCGGCCGTTGTATTTTCAGGCTACAGAAAACTTCTGTATATTATAATATACATATACGACACCGTTAAATTGTAAAAACCCTTAGATATATCTCGCGAGATTGTAAACAGTCGAAAGATTGTGAACTGATTACACTGCTTCCAGTTTAACGTATTATATTTCGATAGATTACAATCTATCGAAGTGAAACCGTCAAATTGTGATATGATTTGCGACGGAACGCACCTCGCGCGCTGATTGGTTAAACGTCATCTACTCCACTGTGACATATTTGTTAGTTAATTAGATTAATTACCGTGATTGCACTCTTGTTGAAAACAGGTAGGTTAGAAAGTTGGGACATCCTAAGTTTCTCGGTTATTCTCTTGTATAAAACCAAATGAATCATTCCCTGCGACAGATATAACGGCCTATTGTAAGACTGCCCAATCAGATACAGTCTTTGAACAATTGACAATTTAACGCGTGACGGGTGGTAATTTAACAGCTTCACTTCGATAGCACATAATCTAAAAATAATACGTTAAACTGTAAGCAGTAATCTAAGCATGAGCTCACCAAAAACGGTTATAAAACAAGCTTATACGCGGTAGAGGTAGGACCAAGGGATGTACCAGCAAAATCCCTGTACAACCTACTAAAAGACCTTGGCTTGTCAAGAACTATCATAAGTTCATTACTAGAAAGGGCCTTATTTATATATATATAGAAGCCATCTCTACGAGATACATTTTCTTACAAAAAATGATCTGATTATTTTTTTATTTTATATTACAAGAGGCAAACGAGGAAGCGGCTCATCAACTAAGTGACTACCGACACCCGTGGACATCTGCACCGCCAGAAAGCAGATGTGTTGCCGGTCTTTAAAGACATAAAAATTAAAAAATAAAATAAAACTAATAATAATTGTCAACCTGAGATGCGAATCTGTACCTCATTGTGATCGCATTGCTCTCGTAAATGTGGTACGGTAACTTTAAGTACGGTGGCAAATACAGTTCACTTGTACAATATGTACATGGAACTTCAGCCAAAAGGTTTATTTTCAATTCAAATTTTACTAGCATCGTTTCACATGATAAATTTTGTGCTTCTGTTTCTTTTATAAGTTTATCTACTATTGAAGTTATTTAACATATACCATTATCGCGTATCAGGTACGGAACACTGCTATATAAGCGTGTCTTAGCACGCCCTTGGCATTTTTAAGGTGATTATTAAATCCTTTCGCTATAAGGCCATTGTCCGTGTCAACGATCGGGATAATGTTCGTTGATTCAATATTCCACATGGCACTTATCTCATGAACAAGGTGTAAATGTTTACTAATACTTAATTTTTCCTTCTTAGCTTTAATGAGTTTATAATGCAGAACAGTTACATCAAACATGCTATATTACTGTTTTTTTTTTTACTTTTTATTTTTTTTATTTGGATGAACCTGAACCCAAAATTTGACCGTTTGGGAGAAAGAGAGATTTTGCATTAACAGCAGGGATCTGCTTTCATCTGCTTTATGTTGCAAATATGCGGGTACCCGCATATTTTGAAACATTATTAAATTGAAATATGTTACCTCAATGTTTGCTTTCAAGTCTATATTATCTAAGATAATACTTTTAACATTAAATATGCAGTTGTAATCACTTGAACTTCACGTGATCTCTGCATTACCTATGCATGATTTACATTATAATAAGGATACATCAAAAGGTAAAATAGCAGTAAATAATAGAATAACGATTTTTTGCTATGCGTCCAAGAATCAAAAGGAAGATAAATAAATTATTCAACATTATACTTACTTCTGTTGAGAGGAGTTATGAAAATTCTGAATAAACAGTATTGTTGATGATAACTGATTTCTTAATGTTTATTGGTAGTTCTATTTTTGTCATTCAAATGTATATCACTAAAAACCTTATTACGCGGTTGCTTAACGCTAGCTGGATAAAACTGAAAGTATTTTCTGAACTGAAGGTCAGTAACAACGTGCTCGTACAGGAAAAATAGCCATATCACCTTTTCTCTTAAATTATAATAATAATAAATGATATTTACATACACTGGTTACATTGACCAAGTAAAATTATAGGGTAAATTATCAGGATTTTTTTTTGTTTCACCATGGCGGTGGTGCCTAGGGGGCTTATGTCTATATTAGTATAGACTATATAAATATATATTAATATAGAAGAACTTATCTTTAACCGCGTAAAGTTCCAGTACCGAGAAATTGTTTGACTTGAGACATGTAGGTGTTGTATCTTCGCGTAGAGCCACGCAAAAGGGTAAGAAATACCTTTTACTCCACAGAAATTACTGTTCACGTACAAGAATGTGAGCAAAGTCGTGGGATAAGAACTAGTAAAATACAAAAGGCTTACAGATATCTGCAGTCATAAAGCCCATCCTGGGAATGTTCATACAAAAGGAACAAACAACAGTATATATTTATGAGAGGTCCTTTACAAATTTCATTGCAATCCCTGGCGCGCTGTCTACAGGAGTTAAATTCATTTTTGACGTTGAAACGGAACGTGCGACAGTTTCTTGTTTTTGGGAATGAATTCAAAATTGCTCTGTTGACCTTTTGTTACGTTTATTTTAAAAATAAACTCCTCAAATTTCTGTTCCTAAATTCAGAAAGTAGGTATTTAAATCACCAAACACCGTCTCTTCCTTTAGTCCTATCTATTTGTCTAATTAGAGGTAGCGCCCCGCTTGCAGTCCTTTTGGTCTGCTGCCGAATTGGGTCGGCGCGTCCGGGTACCAGTACTGTTTTCTCACATAAGATCGGCGTGAAGTGGCAGCACTGTCACTTCAAGTGATGGTATTGTTGTCGCGTTTCGTTTGGTTTGTGAGAGCTTCGGTGGCCTAAATCCTTCTTTAAAGTTCGGCAACGCGTCTGCGAGCTTTCGGTGCAGATGTCCATGGCCTCGGTAGTCACTTAAATATTGAAGCGCCTTCTCGTTTACTCCTTGCAATATATAAAAAAAATCGTGCTATGACTCCCGAAGTAACTGTTAAAGAAATAAGAGCTTTAAACTTCTTAACCAAATTAATTCGATGAACATATAAGTGTAGAAATAATTTCATCGATATTACATTCGTGCACTTCACTAGTAACGACGAACCCTATCACTAATGCTTTCGTGCACTTTGAACTAAATTGAATTTATCCAGCATTTACTTGGTGCTCTGGGCGTAATCTACTTACATGTATGTACGTATATTTTATTCACTGAGGAATTTTATATTTGCAACACACCTGCTTTTAGAGATATCTTAGTGACGGAAATGGCTTTAGTGACGCGCGTTAGTAAATCGAAGAAATTCCCTTTATATATTCGTATGTAATTTTTATAAATTGAATATTGGGACTTGACTCACTTAATTTAATAAATATTATTTCGTTCCTTATACTGACTGACATTTAAAGACTCGGTAAAAAATATTTGTCATTAATTTACGTGATTTTTAATAAAGATATTTTAGGTACAAAATGGAGTATATTATATATTCAAATTATTCTTTTAGGTGTAAACAAGTAAACAAGATATTTTTGAGCATAAACTGGAAAAGTATAAGTAAATTTGTAGAACGAATACAAAGCAAATAGGACCTGGTATTTCCGAACGGATACGACTTAGGGACCTCCAAGAAAATAGCATAATATCTCAAAGGCCGGCAACGCAACTGCGAGCCCTCTGGTGTTGCAGTTGTCCATGGGCGTCGGTAGTCACTTAAGTGAACCGCCTGCCCGTCTGCCCCTTGTTTAAAAAAAGAAAGCCATGGGCCAAACAAGGTTTCTCCAGCCCAATCTAGGCCGTTTATATTCGCCTATAATTTTTATATATTAAAATTTAGATGTTGGTTTAAATTTCTTAATTACCTTATTGTATATGCCAGACAAAATGTGGACCTTTCCATACGAATATTGTTAAAGAAACCGCTAGAATTAATTTCGACGCGTACCCAACCTGAGAAGCCTAACCGCGTACAAAGAGGTTTTTGTATGTAATTAACGTATATTTAATGTATGTTTAACACTTGCTGACGCCCGCGACTTTCATTGCCTTCAATTGATTTTGTTTTAATTTTAATAATATACGAAAATCTTCTACCTAGCGTTATCCCCGTCTAACACCAGGGTCCAGGGTCAGGTTTAAATTGACTGTGGGGTAATTTAAGATGACCGTCATCCCCGGAACCCCCCACAATCATTACAATCTCACGACGCGACATTAAACAGTGCTTACTATTTTATGTGCCTACCGAAACACGAAAGAGGTCGGATATTTCAAAGCCCCTAGTTAGATAGGTCACCCATCTATAACCCGGCCGCGGGGAGAACTGCTTAACTTAGCGATCGACTTAAGTGTCGGCTACTGATTAATCTACGACTTACTCAATAGCAAGTAGTGTTTTAATTTATTTACATATTCCATTAAAGTCCGACGGAAAAGAGTGGTTTTACTATACTATGACGTGTCTGTGTGTATGTTTGTCTGTCTCTGAAAAGTAAGAAAAATTTTGTTCTCCCGGAGGTCCCTAAGTTGTATTAGGTAACACCGTATTAATGTTAACAGCAAATGTGTTCTGGTTTATAATTTAGAAGCTAATACGGTTTGCTTCATGCATATTGTACGTGCTACATCATGTGGCATCTTTTAAATCAAGGAACTTGAAACCTTATTTGTGTATAGATAGAGTCTAAAGTTAGATAGAGTTTTAAATCTTCTTGCATAATGATATAAATAAAATTGTACCTTACTGGGGTAATAATACAGTCTATACTAAGATGGAGTTAACTTTGTTTTCAGTTAACCAGCAAATCGAATTGACTTATCGGAGATTTAATGGAATTCTTTACTGAAAAATGATATGAGGGTAATTTTAAAATTTCCATCGAGTTCGTTACTCCTTCGTGATTCCAGTCGCGCATCATATAAATTCCTCATTTTTTCCTTTTACTCTCCTTACAAATAATAAGGTCTGAAAATCAAACATACTACTAATATTATAAACGCGAAAGTTTGTACACATGGATGTATGGATGTATGTTTGACGCTCTTTCACGGAAAAACTACTGAATGTTGAATATTGAACCAACTCACCTCCAAATCCACTATTTTCAACTACGTTTACTGAAAGAGAATGAACTGTTATTAGACAAAAATTGTGCAATCCAATAGTTTCGGTATTTAATGATAGATTGTTGCACCGGGCGCAAAGTGAGTGATTAATGCGTGAGTGCAGACTCACTTCAGCAAGGTGCGTAATCTATATTCCTTTCAACTTCATCGCCATCTAATTCTTAAACTTTTCGTGCTAAATATGTATCAAAGTTTTACACTGATTAGAATGCGCGCCATTTTTTTTGGTTTTCATGCAGACGATCTTTATTTTCAGCCAGTATCTTTGTGATTCAATGCTTGTTTATATTTCATATTAAACTTAATGGGAGACATTAAACTTCTGTGGTAAATTTATATCGAAAAAAAACAGTTCATTAATGAAATTTCATAAAAAATTACCGCACCCTTTGGGTTCTAACCAGAAAATGTGTCCTTGGTGATCGCTAATATATTCACTTCTTTTTTCACTACAGTGAATTCTGATGACATTATTGCGTAGTTGGAGGATTAAAAGATGTGTATCTGAGAGCCTAGCACGAACGTTTTCGATAGTTTTACTTACTTTTACATTCAAAAGGAAACGTCGAATGAAGGTTCGTGATTACATTTAACACGACTTACATTCGTGCTAGCAATAATTAGGAAATAAGTTGTAAAAATTGTAGCATTAATCTTTCATTTGACGTTCGGTGACAGGTAAACGAAGTTTTCCGATTAATCTAGTAGATATTAATAAAACAATTACCTCCCTGTGATGCGACTAACGCTACAAAGGCGAGCAGAACGACCTGAAACAGAATCGCCATATCAAACGCCTAGAATTGGATCACAAGTCCGAAGCCCTTCCCTGGTTCCTTCCTCTGCAATACAATGGACTCAATAAGGTCAATCCATGGAGCATTACTAAGAAATCCGTCTCTTTTAGATTTCACCTTTAAGTGATGTGCGAGTTAACCTAGTTATGGAGGATGACAAGCGAACCAAACTAATAGAAGAACGCCCACTGATAAGCGTTCACCTATCCTGTTGTGACTTTACATACTTTAGAGTTTTCCTTTCTCTCGTTTTTCTTAAGCCTTCCTAGAAATAATGCGAATAAAACCAAACGGTGCATCTTACCTGTTTGTGCGTCCTACCTGTTTTGACCTACGGTGCTGAGACTTGGACACTCACAATACAGCTGGTACAGCAGTTCAAAGTCGCTCAGCGAGCTATGGAGCGTGCTATGTTCAGAGTTTCTCTGAAGGATAAAATTCGTAATGAAGTTATCCGACAGAGAACTAAAGTCATCGACAGAGCACAAAGGATTAGCACGCTGAAGTGGCAATGGGCTGGCCATATCAGTCGTAGAACCGATAACCGTTGGGGTAAACGAGTTCTTGAGTGGAGACCGCGTCTCAGTAAACGTAGTGTAGGACGCCCTCCAGCCTGCACGACCAGAAGGCTAGCAGATGCGTTGCCGGCCTTTAATGGCGAGTTTAGGCCACCGGGAAGTCTCACAAACCAAACGAAACGCAACAACAGTACCATCACTTGACGTGACAGCATTGCTACCACTTCACGCCGATCTCATGTTAGAAAGAGGTACTCTGGTACCAGGACGTGCTGGCCCAATTCGGCTACAAGCGCGGCACTACCTCTAATTAATATTTTATTATTTTAAATGAATGTGTTCTTACTGGTTTTTTACTCTGCGACAAACTCTGAGCTCTATGGATCCGTTCCGAACGGCCTTGAACAAGGCGAGGGCTTCCACGTGCGCCAGCTCATGACACGCTTGTCCGTTGACTGCGAGTACCTCGTCACCTGAAATTGAGATTTATTGGTATAAGAATAAAATTCTTTATCGCGTGTAGGCACAGGATAAAAGTATAGGAGACTTTTGGAAAGAGATAGAGAGACGACAGACAGAGAGGGAAACATAATGAATTTTACTTTGAGAGAGACGAAAGAAAGAGAGGATAAACATGTTTGAACTTGTAGAAAGAGACGAAAGACAGGGGGTGTAATCATATATATTGGTACTTTTAGAAAGAGATAGATGAAATGCAGAAAAAGTACACACATTTTTGGTGCCGAGATTTGCATATATATTGTTAATGAATACATGACACATGAAACCTCTCTGAATTAGACGGAACTTATAATGAAAATCATAGACCACTTTTACTTCAATAAACAATTAGGGCTTCGCGCAGAATAATAAACAAAATAATTGTATCTGTACACGAACAAATTCAGGGGTAAAAATTAGTATACGCATAAATGTATGTTTAATTACATAATGTACTGGCCAGCGCCAAGTTGTCTTGCGTATAATTTATTCATTCCGATAACATCATGTTCAAATTAAATATTCATTTAGCAACTGTTCAAATAGTTGACATATAAACAGTTGCTTTTATCGTACGCAAACAGAATAAAGTATAGTTGCTAGTATGCCTGCGACTTTAAGCCCTAAAAAAATTACCAAGAGACTAGAGATAAACTCAGCATTCCCAAAAGAGACAAAAGAGAATCTTAGCACTCCCATGACTCTTTTAAAACCCTTTAAAAAATACTAAGAGACTAGAGATAAATTTAGCATTCCCAAAAGGGACAAAAGAGAAACTTAGCATTCCCATGACTCTTTAAAAACCCTTTAAAATACTAAGAGACAAAAGATAAATTTAGCATTCCCAAAAGAGACAAAAGAGAAACTTAGCACTCCCATGACTCTTTTAAAACCCTTTAAAAAATACTAAGGGACTAGAATATAATACCTAGTAGATATGTACATTTATATACTAATACGTGAAGCAACAACTTTAGGTACTATTTTGGGAAAACTGCGCGGACAAAGGAGTATGAAATTTGGCACAATAACACTTTATATAGAGGATGGTATGCGAGTTATAATCTTAATGCCTGTGTTATAGGTAACAGCCGCCTGTTATACACAAATATTTCTTTTTAGAAATATATAAATACAGACATCTGAATAATACACCCACACTCGAGGTGGGAATCGGACCCTCGACCCCCGGAGCAGAAAGCAGGATCACTGCTCACTGCCCTAACGGGCCAGCCTATATATATATAGTATTCCACGAAAAATGGGCTTTCCAACACTGAAATAATTTATCAAATTGGACCAGTAGGTCCTGAGATTAGTGCGTTTTAGCAAACAAACTCTTCACCTTTATATATTAGTACAGATTTGATGCATTCAAAGATATAATATGTCAATCTTTTATATACTTGGTCAGCACATAGAAGAACTTGTAGAGATAAAAGTTTCACGGGCCGCGGTTTTGTTTCACGAAAATAGTTTCGGGAAGATAGGATCCTCTTTCAAAATCATGATACTTTCTCGCCGCACGATATGGGGGAAGAACACGAAACTTTTCCATAACACGAAAAGTTTTTTCAGCATTGTATGGTCGACCAAGAAAGTGCTTTACCATTATGGATCACAGCTCCTAGTTAAAGAAAATTCTGATAAGGGTCATTGTTAGAAATTAACATAACGCATAACAAGCAAAAATGAGCTTTATAAGCAATTCACGTGTAAACGACATTCGACCTTAGCGTGGCAAACCAATTTCTTGGTCGACTGTACGATATAGTTTTCAACTTCCTTCGCAAATTGATGATGTCTATACATATAAATAAAATTGAAGTGTCGGTTTGTAACGTCGAAAATCGAAGTTAATTTATTTTGCTAATTGCATATCCTCTATCTATTGGCCTTTAATCGCCCACAGCCGGGCATATGACTCCCTATGCTTCTGCCAGTCTCCCTCATCTCTCGCAACCAGCATCCAGTCACTTCCCTCTACTCTTTCGATATCATTAACCCACTTATATCAAAAGGTTTTATGTATGTCTGTTCGTTCCGGGTAATCTCCGCAACGACTGGATCGTTTTCGACGCCAAATTTCACTGAGAATATAGCTGGCACTGCAAGGATTAAAACAGCTTGATTTAGTTTAAGAAAAGTAATTAGTGTTCCGAAAAAAAAATTAAACCCCCATTTAACAAATTCACTGAAATCACGCAGACGAAGTGGCGGGGAACAGCTAGTCAGAAATATAAATAATAATAATAAAAAATATACACCGGACTATATGACATACGGACGTTTTTTTGTAGAAATATATAAATACATACATATCGATAATACACGCAGATGCGAGGCGGGAATTGAATCCATGACCCCCGGAGGCAGGGTCACTGCCCACTGCGCCAACGGCTCAGTCAAAATATATTAGTAAAAACTGTAAAAAAATAGTCTTTTTTTTATATAACAAGGGGCGAACGAGCAGGCGGTTCATCTAAGTGACTACCGACGCCCATGGACAACTGCAACATCAGAGGGCTCGCAGATGAGGGCCACGAAACATCAGTAATGAGGATTACGACGCGTACAGAGGGAGCGTTATATAAACATGGTAATGATATATTTCTCGTACGCTATCCAGTAAAGTCCTCACTTTATCGTGGATGATGTATCGATTGGTATACCTATAGGAATAGACTATTGGCCGTATGTTTTTTAGAGAAAATTTGGAACATTCTACGTATGCCTAGTAGGTATGCACGTTTCTCCGCCTAATTGAAACCCTACGCGAGGAGTAAGTGTCGCAAAATTTTAACAAAAAAATGACTTCGAATTGTCAGAAGTGGGCCAAATTGAAAAAAGAACCACACAGAAAGCACCAGCTTTCGAATAAAAAACAATCATCAAAATCGTTTTACCCAGTTGAAAGTTGATGATGTCCTCCATGTCGTATCCGACAATGGCGAAACGCTTGGCTTTTAAGTTTGCCTTTTATGGGCCCGAATGTGGCTTGTAAAGCCAGATTTTGTAAGGAAAGTCCTATTGCAGTCCTCCTGCAGTTGAAAGTTATGTAGGTAACGAACATAATTAAAATACAGTCGAATTGAAAGTCTCCTCCTTTTTTCAGGTCGGTTGAAAATACCATAAGAGCCGGAATGGGAAGCCACGTTGCATTTTTCACATTTGAATGTTTGTATTTCCACCAACCAAAATCCATGACGTTTTTGGCTAGGAAATTCTTTTAACCAATTGCACACATACAAACGGTACTGTGGGCACACCTACATCCTAACAGCCTTCGTCATCCATCACTAGCCCGCCTGCCAAGCGTGGTGATTATTGCAAAAAACCTTCCAAAGACCGTTTGTCACAGTCATCGGCGAAGATGGTTTAGGTGTATGTTTTCAATATAGTACATTATAAAAATATATTTTGATATTTATCTATGTAGGTATTTTATATAAATAAAACTGATGAGTCTGTTTGTTAGGTCGAAATTATTTTTTAAATCATTGCATAATATGGCTATATATACAATACCTATAGCAAAGACGCACGTTAAAACACTTTTGTCTGTCTTTTTTTGTTCCGGGTAATCTCCGAAATGGCTCTACCGATTTGTACTAGATTTTGACTGATAGATAGCTGATTTTACAAGGAATAACATAGGCTACTTTGCTATTAGCTAAATATTTATGGTTCCGCAGAAAAAATAAGAACCCTCAAATTTAACAAAATCACTGGGTTCACTCGGCTAGTATCTTATAAACACTTACGTATCTAATCTAAGGAACTTATTCCTGAAATAGATATGAATTTCAGGAATAAGTTCCTCCTGCTTTATTAGAAGGAACTTATTCTTCACTTAGTTTTACCAAGTTCAGATTTTTGTTTCTGGAAATTATATGTAGATATCGATTATTAGGCGCATCAGTTGTACGGGACATGAATCGGTGATGCAGTAATTATCGACAATAACTAACTGATTGGAATTGTAACACAATGTTATAGTTGATTAAGATGGCAATCGGTCATCTTATATCGCCCCACAGCCAAATCCTCTGCAATCTAAGCGGACCCTGGTACTTAACCGGGATAACGCTAGGATAAAATTTAGCATATTATAAAAATATTTTATTAGCATTCGCACACCCTTCTCTATATAAACTATAATTGAGCCAAATTTCATACTCCTTTGTAACCGAAATTTTCGTACTATGGTACTGAAAGTTTTTGCTGGACGTATTAATATATAGACAAATGCGACAGGGTATCTAGTATAAAATCTCGAAAACCTCGTGACGTAAAAAGATGAAATTTGGCAGGAAGGTTACTATAGTTAGTAGGCATTCGCTAAGAACGGATTTTTTAATAGGGTCGATTAAAGAGATCTTTGGGCTGTCGCAAGTTTAATATTAAGCAGACGAAGTCGCGGGAAGCGGCTAGTCATGGACTAAAGGCATTTAATAAATAAATATATACAGGTCTATATGACTCACGGACGTTTGTTTCTAAGGTAGACAACTTAATACCTGTGTTATAGGTAACAGCCGCCTAATATACACAAATATTTTTTTAGAAATATATAAATACATACAAATGGATAACACACCCAGACTCGAGGTGGGAATCGAACCCACGGCCCCCGGAGCAGAAGGCAGGGTCACTGCCCGCTGCGCCAACGGGCCAGCCAAATAGAAAATCCTAAAGCCATTTGTTGCTAACAAGAGTCAAAAATTATTAATTTTCAATTTAACTAGATGACAAAGCGGTCAGTGGAAAAAAAATAACTTAAACACCCTACCCTGGATATATACAATTTTAGTCAGCAATAATAATATTTTAATCGCATTATCCGATTTTGATGGAATCACGGATGTAATATAGATCATGTTTTGCATAAATAGCACAGTTTAAATTGTATTAACATGAAGCCGTTTGTTATCCGGAAATATAAACGGAAGTTGCTTATTGATTAAGAATTCATAAATATATCAGTTGATTCGCAATATAATTACTAATTATTATTATAGACTTACTACGATTTATAGGAACAATAGCGGAGCTGACAGACGTTGTCTTGCTCGAATTTAGACTAGTCTGTTATTAGCCAATTGGCAAATATACTTTGTGTCCTGATGCCCCTCAAAAGACTACAAGTACAAGCTCAAGCGTTATGTCGATAGCTCCCACGTAAATTGTTGTAACCCAAAATCCCCAACTTTACAGTAGACCGTTACAAACATATAAATTGAAATAAATTCGTCATTATATAACACATTTGTGTATACAATTATATATTCAATAATGACAATTACATTATTGTATACAATAATATATTAATAAGTGATTGTTATATTAAAATTTTGTTGTTTGTAACGCTCTACTGTAAAGCTGGGAATTTGGGGTTACTACAACTTACGTGGTATCGAATTAAATGTTGAGTATTCTGGAGTAGGGACAAAATCAGAATCTTTTAGAATTTTTATACTAGGCCCACAGCTGACCCTTATTAGCGTCAACGCGGATTGCATTAGCATCGATTAAAAGCGTGACACGATTAAGACTTGCCTCCTGTGGGCCTTGCACGAACAGTTTCATCCTAAGTAAAGTGGACTCGTCGACTTACTTCGGCTCGAAAAGTTCGTGCTTCTACTTTTGTGCTCTCAAGAGAGCGAACTTGCTACATTCAAGAATCATCCATGGCGCAATTAAAGCTAGCGGATATAGCCGCAATAGCAGTGGTGATTGTCACGATATATTGACTTTCATATTACGTGATAAAGGTAGTTAAGGCCTAAAAATGTTTCCATAAAAAGGGCCCAAAATATTTCTATATTGCCCGGGCATGCCATTTACTGAATATTTTCCTCTCCAGCTAAGCACTAAACTTGCATCGCTAGCATTGAGTGTTAAAAATTATACCAAACATTATTAATTAGTCACATAAAAATTTTATTCATTCATTAATTTACTACCATAGATTTGTTGCCGTACCTTTGAAAATAATATTGCTCTCTTCTCTTCTTCTAAGACATGTGGGCTTGGAAACACAGTTGGTGGCAGCTGGGACCAAATCCAGTCATTGGTTGCGGATTTTATGAGATATAATTATATATAAAGTCATCTGTGTTCCACTTTTGAGCAAAGGATTCTCCGACTTGGTCTTAGGCCTTTTTCCCAGTACGTTATTTTGTTAGGCATTTATTTATCAAGCTCGTTCTACCATCCTTTCCGTGGTCGGCCGCGTACATATATATATTTAATATTAAAAAATATATACAGAGAGTAATAGTCATCGTATAGCAAATTTTGTGAAAAGGTTACGTTAATGGTTGGCCCGATGGCGCAGTGGGCAGTGACCCTGCCTTCTGCTTCGGGGGTCGTGGATTCGATTCTCACCTCGAGTCTATGTTTATTATCCATATGTATGTATTTATTCTAAAAAAAAAAATTGTGTATTGCAGGCGGCTGTTACCTATAACACAGCCATTAAATTGTCTACCTTAGGAACACACCGTCCGTGTGTCATATAGTCCTGTATATATTTATATTTATATGTCCTAAATAAAATCACAATAATCATTCATCTCGAAAATGAGAGGTAACAGATATTACCATCGTAATTCCATTCTTGAGGGCGCAATGTATCTTGAATATTGAAAAGCAATCATCAACAAAATATTGACGCGCAAAACAAGTCAACGACCCGCGCCGCGCTACCTCTATTACGTACTTTAAAGTTTTATTTACATTGCGGTTTGATGTAAAAATATTGAAAAAAATTGTTTCTGATTTAAAATCACATTGGGACAGATAGGAGTAATGATATTGTACAGTATAAGAAAAAATGGTAAAAAACATTGTACATTTCAAGAAAAAGTCTTTTTTTTATGTTACAAGGGGGCAGACGAGCAGGCAGCAGGCACCGAAGTACCTACCGGCGCCCATGGACATCTGCGATTTACCTGAAATTATTGAAATAATGTTTATTTAACACTAGCCGTGTCTTCTTCCGCTTGGAATAGTGACTTTGTGACGCTTCATTTAATAGAATATGTTATTTACTCCAATATTTTCTCTCTTGTAGCAACCTTATAAAAAAATCACATAAACCTTACACATATCCGCACATACTTTTATCCCCTATAAAGATAGGAACTTCTTTAGGGTAGAATATGTACAAACTTTGAAAGTCGTATTAATTTATATCTAATCAAAATCCTTACAACCCTTTCGACACCTTACAACCCTTTTTTCGCAATAAAAAGTAACCTAAGTCCTTTTTCAGGCTCTACACTACCTGTGTACCAAATTTCAAGTTAAGCAGTTTTAGCGTGAGACCGCGACAGACAGGCAGACAGAGTTACTTTCGCGTTTATAATATTAGTTAGGTTTTGAGAATATTATAACACTTATCGTATATTTTATCAGGCGTTCAAAAAAGGAAAGTGGACGTGGCTTAAAAGGGGGAAACTGAACAATATGTGTTCAAATTATGTAAAAATTGGTATTGAATTATTTTCTTACCTGTATTTGATTGCGATCTATAGTATGGGTTTCCATGATATTGATTTTGTTGGTGATCATAGAGGTGTGGCCCAAGTAAGAATTCCTGAAAAAATTACGTACATTTTTAATAATTTTTACCTAGGATAGCATAAATATGTAATGTTAATAAAAAGATCATCGGCAGATGAGGGATATTTTTTTTATGTTACAAGGGTCAAACGAGTAGACAGTCAACATAAGTGACTACCAACGCCCATGGACATCTGCGGGACGAGGAAGCAAGCAGTTGCGTTTCCGGCCTTTGATGACGAGTTTAGGCCAGCGGGAAGTCTCACTAACCGTACAAAACGCGACAACAATACTATCACTTGACGTGACAGCATTGCCGTCACTTCACGCGGATCTTATGTACTGGTACTGGTACCCGGACGCGCCGGCCGAAAATATATATAACCATGCTGCTAAAAATCTCAGATTTTTTCACCAGAATGAAGACACTATTTCGCTAATATCATATGGAACAAGTACAAGTAAAGAAATAGCATAATCAAAGCAACGCATATCAGCACACGTGTTCCAGTTCCCAGGACCTATTAATAACAATTAATTAGCCAATTCAAATAAATAGCATTCCTAATTAATGTATCCTTATGTAAATACTAACCAAATGACATTACATAATCTCCTAGCACAAACTTTATACTTAATTAGGCGAAAAAGTTAACTCAAAGTATGTAAAAAATTAAAAAGCATTTTTAATAGATATTTTTACTAACCTGTGTTGAAACATTACTTGAATCGAAATTTTGATCTGGTATGAACCCCAATACTTCACAACCGTCGAGCCAGTTTCGTACCCTTGTTTGGGATTCACAATCGGATAAAAAAGTTGATGATCCGTAATTCTGAAATATATAAAAAAGTGATTATTAACTAATACACAACAAGTTTTTTATTGTTCTTAGTGTCCCGTCCGGTCCGTGCGCAAGATAGTGGCCCCTTAGGGTTTCTAGTGCATTAAATGCAGATACTTGAAATTTCTCATGTTGATAGAACATGCTAAAAACTCATTAGGAAAATTATTTTGACCAAAATCGGAGAACAACTTTTGAAGTTATCTAAGAAATTCTTTTATCAGATACAGAACCCTTCTATACAAGCGTGTCTCCACAAGCTCCGGATCACTTTTTTTATGTTTAAAGAAGAGTGGAGGCAGTAGGTCTATGGAACGCTGTTTATAGAATTTATAATTCACAGAACTAATAATTTTTGAGTGATGGACTTTCGGCTTTAACACATCTAGAAATTTTAGCATCCACGTAAATATACATGATACATAAATAAAATAGAAATATCTATACATATCTATACTAATATATAAAGCTGAAGAGTTTGTTTGTTTGTTTGCTTGAACTCGCTAACCTCAGGAACTACTGGTTCGATTTGAAAAATTCTTTCAGTGTTAGATAGCCCACTTATCGAGAAAGGCTATAGGCTATTTATCATCACGCTAAAATTGAATTTATTTCTTTTCACATAATTTTACGCTGATAAAGTCCCGAGCACAGCTAGTAAGTAATAGAATAAATAATATGACTTGAAATTACTTCTAATTAAAAAGAATTACACACCTGTTTAATGAATTGGGAATTGGTAGCACCGCAAGCATATTGGTTGTCGTTGATTTTCTGTGCGATATTCTGATGTACCTAGAAAAAAACAATTAAAAGGTTAAGTACAAAAAAATATATATATTTCTACTCTTCTTGTTTTAAGAAAAACTTATATAAACGGCTACTTCTTTGCTAGAAGAGCGAATCGTTAAGATACTTACAGAAGACTCTAGCACATTTTGGTATTTATTGCAAGCGATGTCTTCATTTTCACGATTATTTAGATAGCAATTAAACAATGACATAGTGTCACACTTCTTTATGTCTTTCGCGCAATGATACATATTCCTTAGGTGTTTTAAGAAACAGTGGTACCAAATAATACAGTTTTAACCCTTATATAGGATTATTTTAGAGTCATTAAGGCTTTGCCCACTCCAGGAGTAAGCTCCTTTTTAATTGGCCACCTTTAAGGTATCCCTAATTAGTTAATTAGTTTTGGACAAATATTAATCGCTTTGTTTACATTTCGTAAACAGTTAAATACAATATGTTTGTTAATAGTGAGGCGATCATAATCCTTATATTATACTATGCATGGAAAGACCTTCAAGAAAAGAGTAAACTCATTCCTCGAGTGCCAGCCACGCATCTGCGAGACGGAAGTAGTGCGGTTTTCCATTAGCGTTAGTAGTCAGTCAGGAGAACCGCCAGCCTGTTTTCTCTTGTAATATTTTAAAAAAAAAGAACTTGGAAATATATATCATAGTAGTAACAATTTTTAAAGAAGAAACAGATAACAAAACAGGAATATCCCAAAGAATTCCATCGTTATTCCACAGATCTATAAAATTTAAATTTATATCTATAAAATAGAAGTAAAGCTATGTTAAATTTAGATACTATTGCCCTCATATTTTCTTCCAAAGCATGTTTTTTTTTTATATTCCACAAGTTTATTATTATTATTTATTTATTTAAGGTCGCTTTATAACATCAAAGGTCATTAACGACCACAATAAACTTAGATTAGGTTATAAATATACATAATTTTTAAGTATGCTATGGTTTGAACATAATTTTCATGCTATATACTACAAGTGTTTGTTCTAAAAGCTATAAAACAATTTTTACTGACAATCTTGCGAATCTTATTTATCCTTTAACAAATTTTTAAATATTTTTAACAACACCCGCCAATCTTATAATTTTTCATTTACTTCATCTATACCTAAAAAGGCAACGAGCATGCAGCATACAGCCTACGATCTAGTGGCCTTATTATTTTACAATATTAGACTGTAATGCTGACGCTCTCCGAACTAATTCGTATTTCGAATATACCGCCCTAACAACAAGAAGCAAATAGGCTGGTAAACTAACTGTGAACTAACCAGTGAAGTGGCCTCGGTAATCACTCCAGTGACACCACTGAAGTGATTACCGACGCCCTTGAACAAGTGCAACATCAGGTGGGTCGCAGACGCTTCGCCGATCTTTAAGGTAAGTATGGTCTTTTCTAGAAGGTCCCTATGTCATATCAATTTGAAAATACCGAATCAAATAACTGAATCCACAAAGGAATTGTACAAGAAAGGGAGTTTCAAGAGAATCACACGGTTGAGGAGTTTAGGACAACAAGGTGATGAGGGTAAAATCTCAAGTTCTGGCGAGATGTCCTGTGGTGGAATACAGCTGCCGGTATTAGTCCGAACAGTTCCTCGGAACAATCTCCGTGATACACGTAAAATAAAACATTAATTGTCTATGCATATTTAAAAGAAATAAAATCAAAAGATTGATACAGAGAACTCTAAAAATAAGTATGTATGTATATACCATAGATTCAAGAGCAACAAGGATTTCTAGAACTCTTAAAAAAAATTGTAGTTACAAACGTATAACTATAGTTAAAACTTGAATACAACGTAATCATTCTGTGGGGTGTAGACAAAATGAGGGTAGTTATGAATAAACTATTATTCAAACGCATAAACTGCTTTTACTTCAAGAAGTCTTCGCATTTCGCTTGAGTGTGCTTTCATTCGTATTGATATTTGATTTTTTAATTTTTTTTATAATGAATATGTTTCAAAACGTTTTAGTGACCACGCTGACTCCGTTATGCGATACAAATGAGGTATGTAAAACCACTAAGTTATGAAAAATATCAGTTAAGGTATATATATTATAAAAATTCCTCTCACCAAAGATTGTCTGTTAAAAAATTGCTTTAGCAATAAAACCGCCTTTGCACGTGTATTAATAGTTATAAATTTAAATTAGTCATTTCTTTTATAAGCTGTATTAACTGTGTGCAATAAGGAATCTATCTACTTATCTATATATCTACTTCGTTAGCGTAATAGTTCATATAAACATGCGAGAAGCCTTGGACCTTCTCAATGCGGCCCTATTGCAAAATCCGTTCTTAACGGACGTTTACTTCATGAACACTACTTTCCTGCCAAATTTTATCTTTTTACTTCTTTCGGTTTGCGACATTTTGTGATAGCTATCGCTGCCGCTTCTGAGGATATGCCAGTAACCATTGTAACCTAATTAATTGTCTTTTCCGCAACGAACTAAAAAACTATGTCGTACTGCGAAAATGCCATCAGTTAATATTGAGAAGTGTTTGAAACAGTTTTTATTCGAGTAAAAACAAACAGTAATTTGCAATGTTAATTAGAGTAGGTATAATATTTTGTATATGACAAACATAGAAATTTAATTTACTTGTAAATTTATGAAATCCTAAATAATGTAACCTCTTTTACAATTGAAAATTGTACATTTTATCGTGACGTGTGACTTGCATGCATGATAAGTTGATGATCTCAGATAGGATGATTGGTGTAGCTTCTATGTAGAACTAGCTGTAGCCCGCGACTTCGTACACGTGGGCCACCCTTATCACTTAGGAGTATGAAAAATAGATAGTAGCCGATTCTCAGACCTACTGATTTTTATGAAATTTTATTTGCATTTAAAATTTCATAACAATCGGTCAAGCCGTTTCGGATGAATATGATTACTAACATTGTCATACGAGAATTTTGTATATAAAATTAACCCGTCTTCGCACGAGTGGAACGTAGATAAGCATGTATTATCTTCTTATTATACATGTTATAAACCGTATTCTTAAATCACTGTCTAGAGATCGCATTAAAATCCGTTGCGTTTTTTGAAAAAATCTAAACGTACAAGACATTATCCTCTCACTTTTTTAAGTTTTTTAAATGAACTTGATGAGTTCTATAAACTGGATTATTTTCAATGTTAAGTATTTAACTTTGAAATCAATATGGTTAATAGGACTCGTCAAGTTCCATTAGAAAATTAAAAAAAATGAAAATGCGAAGAATGTGGCTTACAATACGGTAGGTAGGAGACATTAGGTTATACAATCTGCTGCAAACATTACAAGGAATTGTGTATTTTTAGCCAATGGTATCATAATAATAACTGGTAAAGAGCGCGCTCCTAAACCTACACCTGGGTCACAAGTCCTGGGCACTGCTATGGTTCCTTCCTCTGCAACGCGATTAACCCGGCACACGCACGGTGAATCCATGGAATGCTAAGAAATTCGTCTCAGTATAATTAATTCATGTTTTATATGAAAGATATTGGTAATTTTATTCTGTAAGGCAACTATTTTCCTAGAAAATCAAACGCTTTGAACCGATAAAATATCTAAACTTCTAGAAAATATGTTGAAAGCGAGCGACTTAAAGGAATTTTAATGTGTTAATGTTACTTCTTTGCGCGATGTAAACTGTTAAGTTGAACGGGAAACTAAGAAAGTTTTCTAACCGCAACAGCCGGTTAACTATCGACTAGAATTAACGAATGAGTTGAAAAAGTACTGTACTTTAAATTCAAATTCAAAAGATGTCTTATTCAAACAGACTTTTATTTTATAAGCCCTTTTAAATTGTCAAATATTCGGAAAATTTCTAGAAACATTTCTTAACTACCGTATCATATTTATTTTAACAATATTAGTTATGTATTGTGTGATATGTATAATATTTTATGAAGAGGTACATAGCTCGAATTGTGCCGGCGCGTCCGAGTACCAGTACCTCTTTCTCACATAAGACCGGCGTGAAGTAGCGGCAATGCTGTCACGTCTAGTGATGGTATGGTTGTCGTGTTTCTTTCGATTTGTGATCGTTCTCGGTGGCCCACACCCCTCCTCAAAGGCCAGCAACGCATCTGTGAGTCTCCTGATTGTGCTAATATCCGTGGGCGACAGTAGTTATCTAGATGAGCCGCCTGCCCGTTTGCCTCTTGTTATATCTAAAAAAAATTTTTCGTTACTATTCCAGTCAAAATTTTTTTATAAGCTTGTATTAGAAATGTCTATGATAATGTAGTAGGGTCGAGGGTCATATATAAAAAAATGGTCCTAGTGTTATTTACAAACAAGAAACAAATAATAAATTTTGACAATATACAGAAATTTGTCGAATAAAAACATCCAACAGATCAAAGGTGTGCGATTCGATAGCGGTCGACCAGTGACGTATGGCTTGGCTTACTTCGATCCACGACTGATTTATGGCTTGCGGAGATCCCCAATTTGCACGACCACGTGTAGGCCGATCTCCGCCGAGATAACATGTCACTTTGCAATTAACTTACGCTTATCAATCAAGGTAAGAACATGCGTTTGCTAGGCGTCCGATAATTACATTTATAATTGTGTAGTCGACCGAGAAAGCGCTTTACGATTTTGGGTAACAGCTCATCATCATCATCATGGTTTCAGCTTGGGTGCGTCCACTGCTGAACGTAGGCCCAGTCCTTCAATTTCCACGAATGGCGGTGTAGGGTGTATTATCCATATGTATGTATGTATATATTTACAAAAAAAAATATTGGTGTATAACAGGCGTCTGTTACCTATAACACAGGCATTAAGTTGTCTACCTCGGGTTGCAGACTGGCAAGAGGTGGCGCAGGATCGGGGCCGATGGCGTTCTCTTGTTTCGGAGGCCAAGACTCACTTGGGTCGTTGCGCCAGAGGAGTAAGGAAGTAAGTATTTTTGAGTGCGTATCGATTAAATTTGATCAAAATGTGGTGATTGAGTAGAGGAAGGGAAATCAATTGTTTAGATAGTTGTTATTGTCTATAAAGTCACAGTTTTAAAAGTTTATTTATAAAATAAAATGTGCTAATTTTCAATATTTCTATTATTGTAAATGCATATTTATGGATAAAACGTTCATTCATATAAAGATGTTATCATAGGCGTTCCCTTAACTGTGAATTATATTGTGCAATATTATAATGCAATACGAAAAAAAATGCGAAACTTTGAGCAAAAAAAATACGAAAGTTTGAGCAAAAAAAAAGTACGAAAGTTTGAGCAAAAAAAAAATACGAAAGTTTAAGCGAGTTTAATTTTACTGCACCACATCTTTTCATTAAATCGTGTAGGCATTTTTTTTCTGTGTGTTTATGTCTTGACGAGTAATACACGCGCATGCAAAAATGGCGGAATAATTTAATCTAAGTTTTTTTTTCTATCTTCACTGTTTACTCCACAGGCTAAAGGCCAGTGCTATTATTGTCTTCTTTGTTTTTGATTTATCGTCATCTTCGATTTTATGATAAAAAATATATTACACGCGAAAAAAAAATCTAAAAGTTAATTTATTATAATATAATCATTGCGCTCCGTCTGTATTATAGTGGAATAAAATTGATCGTTTGGATTCAAAGCGGCATTCAATCTTATTGTGCAATATTATTATAGGTCTAGGGAACACCTTAGTTAACCCAACATATTGAAACATAGATGGGGCCCGGCGAAAAGAACAACGATTGATTAGCCATCGTTCCAAACCACAATGGAATCTCGCTTACAGTTAACGGTCAATCAGTAAACACGTCTATTTAATTCCCAACAACGACATTGTATACATCTTGTTATTATACATGTAGTTGTTTAAAGACTCAACCACTTGTTTTAATATATACTAGTTGTTACCCGCAACTTCGTCCACGTAAAATTAGGTAAAAAATTTTAGCGTGATGATATATAGCCTATAGCCTTCCACGGTAAATGGGCTAACATTGAAAGAATTTTTCAAATCAGACCACTAGTTCTTGAGATTAGCGCGTTCTGTCGACCCGCGTTCGATCGGCTATTAATCATCACGCTTAATGTTAACATCTAATTTTACGCCGATGAAGTCGCGTGCACAGCTAGTATTTGATATGTATAATACGGGTACATACCGTAGCAGATTTTTTTTTTTAAAATATTAGGAATACTTTTTAGGTATGTCTAATATTCCATTTTTCCCCTCCTACTGAGCTTAAATTAAAAGCTTGTATCAGATTGTAGTGGGGCACCTTAGAAGACCCGGTGTTATCCAAGGTTTGATGATTTTATTCTTTAATAGTTCTAAATAATAGTCCGTGACGGCATATGTCTATCTTTTAAGGTTGGCTCAGTATAACCTTTTTTATGCTAATCAAAGTTGTTCTAAAAGAACGCATTATTTGTGAAAGTCTTTTTATAAACACAATATTAATCCTCATCCAAAAACTATTTTTAAACCTCTAAGCGATATGAGTGGCACACGCGGCCGCTAGTCTCTAATTGTTGGAAAATCCTAGGGAGAACCACCTTTCGGGCGGACAGTGCGAAACTAAGGGTTCCTTGTGGGACTGCGGAACCCTGAAAACTAAATTTAATGTCCTCATTATGATAAGAAACCGGGTTTGTTTGCGTGCAAAGATTTAGTCGAGGAATTATACCTACAACGTCTTCTCACATTTTTTAACAGCCATACCTCGCCTCTTCGTGCTCGTGATTTCTATGGTTTTGTTAAATTTTGAGTGTTTCCATTATTTTGCCGGAATGAAATCAATCTTTTTTGTTGTATTACGAGCCATCTTCCAGTGAAAGTCCCATCAAAATCGGACCAGCCGTTTAGGTGATTACCCGTAACGAACAAACAGACAGAGAAAAAAGCTTCGATTTGTGTTTTCCTTATTGATATCGTGTTTGTTTTTTATATTACAAGGGACAAACCGGCGGGCGGTTCACCTACGTGACTACCGACGCCCATGGATATCTACGCCACCAGAAAGTTCGCAGATGCGTTGCCGGCCTTTAAGGAGAGGTTTAGGCCATCGATATCCTATATTTAGTTGTATGTATTCAGTGAATTTAATTTCTTCCTTACAAACGGACAGTTCAATTTTATTTATGTGTATATAACTTTTTAATGAATGCCATTACCATCCGGATCTTTATAATATAATAAAAAATTCTAATCTCTTAACGCAAAATAACACACGAATTAGCGTTGGTATATCGAAAATGTGTTAAAGACGTTCATTTTATTAAATAATATAAAGTTTAGACAAGGAAAACCAACTTCAAATTTTCGGAAGGAAAACCAACTTCAAATTTACGGAAGGAAAACCAACTTCAAATTTTGCGGAAGGAAAACCAACTTCAAATTTTCGGAAGGAAAACTAACTTCAAATTTTCGGAAGGAAAACTAACTTAAAAATTTTTTCACGGGAAGCACCAGCTTTCAAATAAAATGAGAATCATCAAAATCGGTTCACCCAGCCGAAAGCTCTGAGGTAACTACTATAAAAAATACAGCTCAGTTGAGAACTTTTTTTTAATATGTTACAAGGGGCAAACAACCAGACAGCAGGCACCTAAGTGCCTAAGTGCCATGGACATTTGCACGACCAGTAGGCAAGCAGATGCGTTACCGGCCTTTAACGACGAGATTAGGCCACCGGGAAGACTCACAAACCGAATGAAACGCGACAACAACACCATCACTAGACGTAACAGCATTGCCGCCACTTCACGCCGATCTCATGTGAGAAAGAGGTATTTTTATATATATAGATTTTTACTAGAGATACTCGGCTGGTGAAAATTCGGTCCGCAATCTTTAGATTAACGTACTGTTAGGGGGTTCGAAATTCGAATCAGTTCGGCGAGCGTCAGCATAGTCTACTAATATTGTAAAATACTCGGCGCGCGAGGTCATAGGCTGCACGCTGCACGCTCGTTGCCTTTTTAGATTTATGCCGCCGGATCTAGACATAGCTCAAAGTGTTTGTACAATTTTGTCCTTGAAGTATACAAAGTACTACAAAACTTTTGTGAAGTTACACAAAGTCCCCAGCCGCACTTCATGATCATTAAAAATATTATTCAAATGTAGCATTGTCTGCCTCCGGCATAAGAAAAAATTGGCAGGAATAAAAACAAATCAACAGTTTATGTCCATAATTGTAGAAGTTAGACATGGTCTGACAGACAGGCGAAACTATAAGGGTTCCTCATACGACAACGGAACTCTAAAAAGATGTTAAATATTTAAAATTTATTTTGAAACTTTACAAAAGTATATAACTGTCGTTAATTAATTCATTTAAATTTATATTTATTTTCACTTGTTCCGCAGCCGCTCAAGAATTTCGTTCAGACTACACCTACCACGAAAATATCAAAGGATGGCTAAAATTTCACCGCAAACCGGCAACATGGCAAGAAGCTCGCGAAGAGTGCTCTCTTGAGGGTAAATAAATATTAATAATTATCCGAGTTATATTATATCAAATATACCTGAGATATTTCCATGCCAATGCCTGAAAACACGATTAGTTCTTTATTTTCTGTTTTTTAATTACTTCTTTTTTAGTTTTTAATTTTTTTTTATTAATTTGTCTTTTTATGCTATGTAAATTTAACTTCATCCTTCAGTGAAGTCACCAGGCATACACTGAAAATCAGGGCCGAGTTTCCTGTTTCATTCAGTCTTAGTATACATTCTAATTGTTATTGTAGGTATTAAGTTTAATAATTTTAATTTTAATTAAGTTTGTAAACTCTGATTGAATAAATGCCTATGAGTATGAGTTTACTGTCATATTATAATGTTATTCCATAAACTTTTATCGCTTACTAATTACTGATGTATATTCCATCCAACGAGTAAAAGCTTAAAGCCCGTAATAAGTGTAATGCGCATATAATTGTCAATTCCATTGGCAACGAACCCCAATTGCGGTGCATACCTTATTACGAGCAATTATTGTTAATTATCCTGCATATCCTCATTGCAAGCTGTAATAGGGATAAGTTATAAGCATGGAACTTGGTGGGCAGTTCCCTCATAAAATATGGACCAATAAGCATTATTAGACAGTAACTTTATACTGATTATAAATTCTACTTCTATTAATTTATCACACTAGCGCTATCCCGGTCTAGTATTATGATTAGATTGCAGAGGATGTGGCTGTGTGGCGAGTTAAGATGGACCTATTACCATCTGACGTCATACTCGAAACCTGTGAGAAAGAGGTACTGGTACCCGGACGCGCCGGCCCAATTCGGCTACAAGCATGGCGCTACCTCT
Source organism: Charaxes varanes (assembly GCA_024363005.1). NCBI lineage: Eukaryota > Metazoa > Arthropoda > Insecta > Lepidoptera > Nymphalidae > Charaxes > Charaxes varanes. The sequence goes on along the minus strand of JANCMC010050420.1, from coordinate 3,302,081 downwards.
AATTAAAACAAGTTAATGAACTGTACAGCCAAATTCATGTCTTCGAAACGCGCACCACGCGCTCAACGTTTTTGCTCAAAATACTTAAGCATATTTACAACAAACATGTAAATGCTGCGCATATAAATGTACATTTCAATTCTTTCTTTTTCTTTAATTCAGAATAAAATCTACGTTGATTAAATAAAACAATATATAAAAAAGATCGAATCAATCTTAAGGTACCGTTAAGAATAAACGAAAACCCTTTTCTGTTATAACATGTACACACTAACACAGAAAATATTTCTTAAGCCCAAATAAATACGATTACTTTTTTTAGGGTTCCGTAGTACTATAACCCTTATAATTTCGCTCCGTCCGTCCGTCTGTCTGCCCTTAAGGTGCCCCTCCCTCCCAGCATTGCCAAACTATTAGAAGTAGAGACTTGAAATTTTCCATGTTGATAGAGCATGCTAAAAACTCATTAGGAAAATTATTTTCAACTAAATCTGACAACAACTTTGAAGTTATTTAACAAATTGATACCTCCCACGTAAACTTTTGTAGCCCCAGATTTGCAACTTCACAGTAGAGCGTTAAAAACATGTAAATTGAAATAAAATCGTCATTATGATGACACAATTATGTATACAATTATATATTCAGTAATGACAAGTACATTATGGTATACAATTATACACTAAAAAGTGACTGTCGCATTACAATTTAGTGGTTTGTAACGCTCTACTCTAAAGCCGGGAATTTGGGGTTCCAACAACTTACGTGGAAGGTATCGAATAACGTTTATAGCGTACCAGATACGGAACCCTTCTATATAAGCGTGTCTTCACATGCTTTTGGACATTTTTATTTTATTTATATATCAGTAGAAAGTACACTTTCAGACAATAAATAAAAGCATTAAAAAAGTACAAAAGTTTGTCCTTAATGTTAGTAGATGGCGTATAGGTTATATAAAAAAATATCTAAATTTAATTGTAAATAGGTCCAAGACATTATAAAATAAGAGTAGAATAGGGCAAGGTATTAAAACTGTAACAAAAAATAATTTAAATTGCTCAAGATATAGGATTTTAAGACAAAGTAAATAATAAAGCTGAAGAGTTTGTTTGTTTGTTTGCTCAAACGCGCTAATCTGAGGAATTACTGGTCCGATTTGATAAAAGATCTCAGTGTTAGATAGCCCATTTATAGAGAAAGGCTATATAAAATCACACTATAATTTTCACTTCATTTTACGCTTACAAAGTCGCGGATAACAACTATGAAGGTTTTGCGTGCATCTCGCGGCAACAGTTTAGTCTTCAGTGTGTCGCTTCCCTACTAGGGTTGTTAAGGTTACTGTCCACTGATTTCCTTAAGCGTCCAATTACGGAGAACTCATTATTCATTTAGGAGTACGTTAATAAAAGACAAAACTTTAAATTTTGACATGTGACGTCACACAGCTTTGATCTCCACCCCGCCCGTCATCAGCCAATGTCACATTTTGGCGTTAAAACACTTAAATTTAAGATATTAGAAAAGTATGAGTTTATACAAACATATGTGTACCAGATATATGTTGAGGTAACTTGTATATGTAGATGCACATGATATTGCTGGCGTAAATTCATATTATAGAGGCGGAATATTTCAATTTAATAAATATGGGTTGCGCTAGACAGCCAATTTCCATTTAATTTAGGCGCATATTGTTGCATGGCAGCTTCATTTTGAAGCCAAACTGTGCTTTGAAACTCGCTCTCACGCGTGACCTCTTTAATGTGCGGCTCTAAAATGAATATTCGCGCAGTTGACACCGCATTGTTTTGGCTTTATTACTACATACAGGTTTGTCAGGCAAACTTGGTATCAGTACCAAATAATCTGATCTATACATGTAACCTTTCTAATATGCGGCTTTAAAATGAATGTTCGCGTAGCTTACATCGAATTATATTGGCTTAGTTATTATCAGGTTAGTCAGGCAAACTTGGTGTCAGTAGCAAATAAATTGATCTATACATTTAACCTTTTTAATATGCGAATTTCAAATGAATATTCGCGTAGCTGACATCGCATTGCATTGGCTTTGTTACTATCATGATTGTCAGGCAAACTTGGTGTCAGTACCAAATAAAGTGATCTATATATTTAACCTCTTTAATATGCGAATTTCAAATGAATATTCGCGTAGCTGACATCGCATTGCCATTGGCTTTGTTATTATCAGGTTTGTCAGGCAAACTTGGTATCAGTACCAAATAAACTGATCTATACATATAACCTGTTTAATATGCAGTTTTTAAAGGAATACTTGCACAGCAAGCTCTTCGTGTTTACGAAAATACTCGTTTTGCCAAAGTCTTCGACACAGAGCAGTTGAAATTAAGGAGTTGATAAGAATGGGATTGTTTGTAATTGCAATTATTAATTAACAAGTTCTTCATCGTTGTAATAAAAGTTAAAACTTTTTTTTATAACAGCGTATCCAAATTGATGAGTACGATGACCAAAAAGCGTAATCTTGGCTTGACGGTTGTTTGTGGTATATTCACCCATTCAAATTTAAATAAAATCATTGTATCTAACTCGCTTGATATCTAACTAAAGCAGTATTATACACATTTCGGTAGAAATTCAACAGCGGTATCGCGCGTGATCGTAGCATCCGGGGTTGAGTTGCTCGGAAATTGAGACTGTCACGGTGTGGACACGAGTTGATATTAATGTATTCGGTAGTCGTTACACAATTGGTGTGTCCCGACTTTGCTCGTTAACGGTTACTAGTTGTAATAGAGGTAGCGCCATACTTGTAGCCGAATTGGGCCGGCGCGTCATGGTATCAGAACCTCTTTCTCACAGAAGACCGCCTAAGAAAACTATTTATGGGTGGGAGGATCGGTTCACAACCGTGCGATTGTCTAGGAAGGCCTCACACAACTTTTCTGTTGCAACAGTTACTAACTCTAGTGTTTCCCAACCAATGCGACTTAGAAAGGAAAGAGCATACTCATTTCTTAAAGGCTGGCTGGCAACGTATCTGCGAGGTTTAGTGTAGATTTCTACAGGCATCGCTAGTCATTCAGTTGAAAAGCCTAACCTTTTGCCCCTTGTTGTATACAAAAACAAGTTACTAGGCATTCAAGAAAAATCTCATTCGTCTATATACTCACAGTTTTCCAACTTCTGTTTCAATTTCTCCAACGACGCAATGAGCGGCAGAAAGAACATATCTATGATTGAGAAGTACCCCACCGCATTGGTAAGTTAGAGTTGCTGTGTTACCTGAGAATAAACAATTTGTTTATCGTCCATTCCTAAGATAGGATTAATGTTTGACATAAGCTTATAATTTGTTATAAAATGCAGATTTCTACAATCAATAACTATTAATTAAGGAGTCCGTAACTGGTTTTCTAAATTTTTTGTACATTGAATTTTTTTGTATTCTCTGGATATGTAATTATAAACTTCCTTACTTGTTTCCTTTTATTACCAAAATCCTATATCTACTTTTGAGCCAATAAAGACTTGAGTAAATAATACATTATTAGTATCTCACGGCAGCTCTATTACATTTCCGTGGCTGCACTATCACCATCTATAGAATTTGGTTTCAATGCAACCACGAATTTATCTGCTAACAATAATTGCGGCTAAAAATCTCTAATATCAATGGTCTTTGGAAAGTTTATTTGCATTAGTAGGAAAGCACTAACCGAAAAAGAAGAATTATTTGCTCAAACTCACGTGGTTTATATCCCAGTAGTGCCATAGATGTGAACTCATCCAGGTCTGTAAACTGCCCTCCGTATATACGATCACCACCATTATCGATACCACAGCTGCCCCTTGGTTCAGGGTAAGAGTCTTCTGGGAAGACTGGATCAGTTCCCTGTACTGGTCTAACTTCTGCACAAGGTCTTTTCTGTAACAATAAAGATAGGCTTTTCGAATTTCAAAATTCTTGTAGAAAACTGCAAGTTGACTATTGTATTATTTTATATTAGCAATTTTTTTTAAAACTTCACTACGGGCATTTGTTCGGCGATAATTGTGCCTTGTCCTGGTTGCTTTTTCACCTTGGCATTTACCTTGGTCTCAGATGATTCTTTTGAGGTATCAGATTGTGGTAATAATTACCGTTGCAGGACCAGAAGGTTCTTGTGGACTAGAAGATCTCTGTGGAATAGGCCCGCAGCACACTCTTGGGACGTAACCTTCAAAGCCGCACTGCGATTGTCTAAGGTAATTGGTTACGTGGTTTGGCAGCGGCCTTTGTTCGAAGGCCGCGAGGAGGTCTGGACAATCATAGATGGACACGCAATTACTCCGGCGCCCCTGTGGTGTTTGACAGGAGCCGACCACTGATTAGGCCACGAACTCCTATATATGCCTACTTATGCCTGCATTTTACTTGGAAAATGAACTAAACTTTGGCTTTGAAAACGCAAATTTTCGATAATATGCTATGCTTTCCTGGCAACAGTTTAATTGTCTATTTTTAAAGCTTTTATTAAACTTGCAAGGTAAGAACGAATACATAATATCAACGAATATTACAACTCAATTTTGCAGATGCTTTAAACCGATAGAGTTAAAATTTTGCACACATATGTATATCGGATGACAATGCAATATTATGATGACATGGAACTGATATGATGGTAGAGATGGAAGGAGGCCATAGGAATTCCTTCATAAAACGATATTACCACATTGAGTTTGGGCTCGTTTGATTCGTCTTGACGAGTACTTTGTATTTAGTGGTAAACATTTCAATAAAAGCTTTTAAAAATGTCTATTTTACTTAAAATTTACTCACATATCTATTTAATGACTTCTTTTTTAGATAAATGAACAATTTTGTGAACGAACGAACGTACTCTAAGTAGTCTATGGTCCCTATTAATAAAGTACAGACTACTTATCATTCTCAAAAAATATTTCTTCGTATAAGCCCCTAACATGACATTAAATGAAACACAAAAGATAAAGCATTGTCTCGTATATTCGTAATAAATGAATGTAACTGTGAATGAAACTTTAACAGGAAAAATATACGGTTGAAAATCAAATGTACGCTTTAATATGTTATTAAATCTATTATCTTCTTTACACAGTATAAAACTATGGAGTTTCTAATAAGGAAGATCATTTTCTATGAGGGGATAGTATACTTGAAAAAGTTGACTTTTGTAAACAGCAAATTATCGTAAGAAAATTCACCGAAATGGCGCTGGTGTCTATGAATTGACCAATAGCCTTCCAGAACGGCGCGGTGTGGTATGAACGTAGCAATGAATTGACCAATAATAACCTTAAAATTCTTCCTCATTCCAATGTGGCGCCCCCCTTATTTGCGGAAGACCCTACCCTTTAATATATACTCCTTATTAGAATCTCCATATATAGAATAAAGTCGTATAAAACAGAGTTGGGCGCTACTTCCGATAAATTTCGTTAGTACCTAGATAGACCTTTCGTCTAACAAGAGATTGGGCAAGACATCCTTTGTCGAATCCGCTAGTAATAGATAGATTAATACATACCTCAAGGTGTTAAAATGGTGGAATTGCCAGCTTCGGTATTTCCGAACGGATACGACTTAGAACTTCAAGAAAAGAGCATAATAATTTCTCAAAGGCCGGCAACGCATCTGCGGTCCCTCTGGTGTTGCAGGTGCCCATGGGCGTCGGTAGTCAGTTACGTGAATGCCGCCTGCTCGTTTGCCCCTTGTTATATATAAAATAAAATGGCCAAGAGCGTGTCAAGACACGCTTATATAGAAGGGTTCCGTATCTGTTACGCTATAAACGTATTTGTTAATTTATTATCACTAATACAATTACCAGTATCAATTATCTTAATTACCTATTAAGATAAAACAATCCGATGCCCGCAACATTTTAAATTATATTTGTCTAAAAATTCTTTTTTTTTCACTCTTTAGTTTATAATTTTTTTTAATTTTTTTTACTTCTATATATCAGTAATCAACAGCGTCACAGAAAACATTAACATATAGAAAATAACAGGTAAATAAGGCCAAAAGTGATTACATTTATAGATTTAAGAATAAGATTAACAGAGTAAATTTCTACTACTAACTAGTAACTGTTTTAGCCTGAATAGTTTTTTTTTTTACCATTAGTCGAGGTTGAACTTTTTTCGTTATAGTATAGTATGGTAACGTACAAAAAACATCACTGACTTAAAAGATGTACGTAGTTAAAAATTGCAGATACTTAAGAATTATTTTTATATAATACTAGTCGTTACCCGCCGACCTCATCCGCGTTAAATAAGATTAAAAACTTTTGCGATATGATAGGTATATAGCCTTTGGCCTTCCTCGATATATGGGCTATCTAACACTGAAAGAATTTTTCAAATCGATCCAGTAGTTCCTTAGATTAGCGCGTTCAAGTAAACAAACAAACTCTTCAGCTGTATATATTAGTATAGATATTTAATTGAACCGTAACCAAAGAAGATAATTTAATAAAGTTAATAACAATATTATATAATAATAATAATTATACGGTCCTTTCAATCAATTTCTATAACCTTTTTACCTATGTAGGAAAAGTTCGATAAAACTAATGTATACAAATACTAGCTGAGCCGACAGACGTTGTCCTACCCGAACATTGGGTTACTTACTATTTACTACATTTTATTATCCTATGACATTACTCCCCGTTCCCGTTTCCGTTGCCGTTCCCGCTACGTTTCCGTTGCCGTCCCCGCTACGTTTTCGTTGCTGTCCCCGCTACGTTTCCGTTGCCGTCCTCGCTGCGTTTCCGTCGCCGTTCCCGCTACGTTTCCGTCCCAATTCCTTTTCGCTTTGCCATTCCTTGTTTACTTCATAAACATTTTAGCGACTCATTATTATTTGTATCGACTATAAATTGAAATTTAAACTATCCCATCTTTCAAGTTGGATCAAACTGCACATGGAGTACAAATTTGATTAAAATCGATTAAGTAGTTTAGGAGTCCATCTCGCGGACAAACACCGTGACGCGTAATTTATATATATTAAGATTATATGAAGGAAATATTTGATTGCGTTTGCATTGAATAGGCTCTGAGACTACTGGACCGATTTGAAAAATTATTTCACCATTAGACATCCTACATTATCCCTGAGGAACATACGCTATAGAATATTTTCAAAAAAAAATTAGAGATTCGTATGAAAACTTCTATAATGCCTGGCCCGTTAGCGCAGTGGGCAGTGACCCTGTTTACTGCTCCGGGCATTAATATAACGGAACAATATCGTTGATTGGGATTTAACATTCTTTTCTCTAATAAAAATACAGTCAAAATAATCCTTTTTTAAAATTCTATTTTTATAAAAAGAAAATGCCTGTAAATACTTCAAATATTTACGTAGTCGGAATTCGAAGAACACTTAGGAAACTGAGGTAAAAGGTAAGGTAAAAAATGTAAACGTTTTGATCCGCACGTAACGCACACAAAGAAAGCTTTACGCTCGTGTAGATGTACCTTAAGCGGAACAATTTGCGTGTAATGGTGCTTCACTTTGACCTTTTCCCTTGATATTAATGAAATCTTAAGTTTTAACGACACGTAAATTACGAGTATATTAACAAAACACGTAATATATCACAGCCTTTGCCTAGCAGTGGAACACAATAGACTAATCAAAAAAAAAATTCTTTCATTCGCAAGATTTAATCTGTTTTAACCGAACTTGTCCCACTATTGGACAAACGTCTCCATTTTCCGAGTTTATCGCCGTATCTTTGTTAACTTGCTTAGGCGAAGTGTTTATCTTTTTCAAACAAAAACAACGTTGTATGTAACTTGTATAGTAATTTTTTATTCCTTAGGTTCCGTTCAGGTCTTCATTTCTTCTCTAGCTCACTCTATATTTAAAAAAATTATTAAATATTCTTCGTTCTAAATAGGTTGTTCATGAAGGCCGAATTATTTATCTTTTCATAATTTTAAATTTTAAATAATATTAGTATTTAATCATATAACAATTTATCTGTCAGTGTAGCTCGTTCACACCTTACTGATTTGGTGTAAAATAAAATAATGCGAGTTGAGACGCTCCAGCTTTTAACTTCATAGTTAACATACAAATGTATTAAACTTATGAGTTTAATACATTGAACAAAATTGTACAAAAAATGTTTTGTAAGAAATATTTCAAGACTGGCTAACGAGTGTCTTGCTAATTCTTCTCGTGGCTTGATTTTTCCAAATCACTGATGGCTTTTAAAATATTTGACGAATTAAAAACATCTTGTACCTTTTCAGTTGATTTGAATTGAGAAAAGTGTGATGCTAAAAATGCGGTTTACACTAGATGTGTGTCGACCCTAAAGGTGTTGATCCTTATCACGGGTCCTGTGATTTAATAACCAATTAAGCACAGCAGCTCCAAGGGCTATATATATCTCAGTATCACTCCGGTAACCGCACGTTGTTGATTTTCTTCGTAGAGCTCGCGATTTAACGACCAATTAAGCTCAGCTGCTTCGGAGATTACGTGGTATATATATCAGGAGCGCTTAGAAACTTCCCTTCAAATATTGTAATTTGCTGAAGAATTTGTGATCTGTCTATACATAGATTTTTACCGGTTGACGTTGTCTTCCCTAATTTACGGTCAGACGAAAGGTCCAGAAGGAATGCCATTTATTGGGAGTATTTCGAAGTTGCTATAGACTCTGCGTTTTATTGTATTTTTTTATGTTACAAGGGGCAAACGAGCAGGCAGCAGGCACCTAAGTGCCTACCGACGCCCATGGACATCTGCATGTCCAGAAGTCAACAGATGCATTACCGGCCTTTAATGACGAGTTTAGGCCAGGGAAAGTCTCACAAACCGAACGAAACGCGATAACAATACCATCACCTGATGTGTCAGCATTGCCAACACTTCACGCCGATCTCATGTGAGAAAGAGGTACTGGTACCCGGAAGCGCCGGCCCAATTCGGCTACAAGCGTGCGCTACGCTACCTCTAATGATTGTGTGATGTATTCCTTGAATATTATTTTGAGTTTTTCTTTATTCCTTTTTTCTTAAAGCTCCCTAGAAATAATGCATATATATAATACAGACAGGAATCAAATAAGCTCTGGAGTTTTTTGAGTTTTTGCTAGAAACGTAATTTTGTTTCATATTGACAGTAGCGCCACCTAACAGGTTTAATTTTTTTTGCAAGCCATCTGCGAATCCCTTGAATATACACACGAAACTATATCCAAATCGGTAAAGCAGTTTAGGAGAAGAAAGATTACAAAGGCTTCTACAGTCGATTTTCATATTTAAATATATTAGGTTTATTTATTTATTTAAAGATATAACACCTTAGTGTGATTACTGATGCCTATTCACCAATTTTTAAAAAAGTGATACGCTAATATGGCGACTTCCTGGATGCCCAACAATGGCCGCCGACGACCCGACAGGATTTGAATACCTTTACGGGAAGTTGTGGATGAGATTGGCCTAGTAAAGAAGAAGATGGATCGAGAATGGGGCCTTTGCCCCTAGTGGGACAAAATAGGCCAATTAATAAAAAAAAATACCTTCATTTTTTAATTAACAGTGATCTGATAAGAATTGTTAGTCAATTTCATTTAACCTTACATTCATAAATTATTCCATATCGCGTTTAGATTTATTCATAAAATGAACTCTATATCTTAAAATTGTTCGCTAAAAAGGGCCATACTGTCACGATAGCCGCAAAGCGTCTATAAGTGGTTTGTGGTCAATGACAAAGAAAGGTATAATACATCTAAATTTCGTTCTTTAAAATTTATATGTCTGTCGTGGTAAAAATAAAATAGATTCAGTTTTAGCGTGATATTATAGCCTTCCTCGATAAATGGGCTATTTAACACTGAAAGAATTTTTCTGATCGGACTAGTAGAGTCTAAAATTTTCGCGTTCAAGTAAACAAACAAAACTCTTCAGCTTTAAATATTAGTATATATTTGATTTTTATATATAGATATTTGTTATTTTGTAATGTAAAAGAAACGCTGAACGAATTAAAACTTATTTGACAAATATAATTTATAACCTAACTGAATCTACTTCGCGCTAGCGTTTGCTTCTTGCGTTCTCCCGGTCTGGTACCAGAATTTTTGTGAAAGGATACCGAAAATTTTCGCTTCACGTGTTAATATATATAGATTTTGGTTGTTACCAAAATCTATATATTTTTTACTTGACTTTTAGGTTGGATACCTTGTTAAGTATCCAACCTAAAAGATACGTACGTGGAAGGTGGTGCTTCCGCAGTCGATCAGGTTTAAGTAAAACGAATACATTGCTCTTTACAAACTACCTCTACTTAAACTAGTTCAGATGTAAAAAAAACACAAAGAAAAAGGCAACTTTCTACAGTGTAATACTCTTTCCATACGACTCTTTTAATGCCTCGTAAAACCGACGATGAAACGATAGTACCCACGATAAACGTGTTAAAAATAACAACGTATTTAAACAGCAACATTATTAACGAATAAACATCTTATTTAGATATTTTTTACCATATCTTATATATTTAGGTAAAAAAATTAGATTAAATTTTAGCGTCATGACATATAGTTTAGCCTTCCACGATAATTGGGCTATCTAACACTGAAATAATTTTTCAAATGGACCAGTGGTTCCCGAAATTATCGCCTTCGACCAAACAAACTGTTCAGCTTTGTATACTAAGTATAGATATCCTAATTGCCCTTGATCCCTGCATCACACATAAACGGCTGGACCGACTTTGATAATTCTTTTTTTGTTATGTTTGTTATTGACAGGAGAAAGGTCTTATAAAGAAAATTAGAAAATTTAAAAATACTTAACCAGAATATTACATTATTTCTAATGTAAACTTAGCGCTTTTGATGCAACATTGACAGAGTTCGTGCTAAAATTTCTTCAAAGAGGATTAAAAATAGCTACATATCTTAACAAAACAGATACTTCGGTAAAAATGAAGTCAGTTTCCAAAATGTATGTAAGCACCTAGAAATAACTTCTGAACAACTGCACCAAAATTGATAATTATTTTTTTTGTTGTGTTCGTTATTTTTAGGTCAAGGTTTGTATACTTAAAAATTTATGTCTGTTTGTTACGGGTAATTTTCTAAAATATTAGGAAAGCGAAGGGGAACGGAATGGGAATTATATTATAGGTTAATAGAATGTAGTAAATAGTATGTGACACAATCTTCCGACAGGACAGCGTCTGCCTGGTCCGCTAGTCTTTAGAAAAATTGCAGAAACCTTTAAGCAGGCAAGCAATACGGGTTAACTCTCGAAGGGCATATGATTGTAAGCATAATTTGAATGAAAATATTTTTGGAACTAATATTAGGACGAGCATAAAATTCCACAAATAATCAGTCCCTACGACAAGCGAATTAGTTTAACATGTGTTGTATATAGGGAGCGCCGGTGACGTCACTCCGGGACAAACAAGACCTTGGCTTGCTGAAGAATCGTGACCCGACCTTCGGTTTTGAACGGTTTTCGCTAAGTAACTCAAGTCACCTTCCTAAATGATTAACATTCTACCTTGTTGACATTAGTAATACTTTTCCAAGGTTGGGCAGGAAGATAAGAAAATCGATTAAGCAGGGGAGGAATACTGTTCTGGTTTTCAATATCCATCTTCTTCTTCTTCTTCTTAGCGCTATTCCGGTTAAATACAAGGGCCCGCTTAAATTGTAGAGGATGTGGCTGTGAGGCGGATGAGATTACCGATTGCCTTCTGAAGTCATCCTGGGAACTCCCACAATCTCCCACAATATATTATATATATCTATTAATTCCTTATGTTTCAAGTAGACTGAAGCCATATTCCATAAAAAAAGTTAGTCAAACTGTATTTTTCACATTGAATAAATAAATAAATGTATTATATTTCTTTCATGTAAATAAAGCCTAAATGGTTTTATAGACGTTACGTAATATACATTATAATTAGTATGATTAATTATATTGTGTCTTAATTAAATATATTACATAAAATACATATGTTTACTGTGATAGAGACGCAAAACACCGGAGAGGAAAATAACACACAAGACTGCTATGGGTTTTGTTATAGATGCACTTTTATAAAGTAACTAACTGTTATCTCTGACATGGTACGTGTCAAATTCAACTTGCGAGGGCTCTTAGAGCATGTTAATGCGGCCCAATCCAAAAATCCGTTTCGATACGGAACTCCACTTGCTATACTTTTTCACATTCTATCTTTGTATGCCCCGCGGTTATCGAGATTTCATGATAGGCGACCCTTCGCTTATATATATTATATATATAATGCTATAGAATAACAGAATGTAGTAAATAGTAAGTAACCCAACGTTAGGTCAAGACAGCGTCTGCAGGGTCCACTGGTATGTGTGTATATATATTTCACATGCATTTTGACGATCTACAGTCGAATATATTGAGTTCAATTAAATATATATAACATTAAAATATAATCTATAAACATGTCATAAATTATATGTGACATAACGTAAAGCACGCAACGCAACAGTTCATATAAACGATGTATTGTTTGAGAGCATGGCCACTATATAATTTATGTTTCTCACCAACCATCATTAGCCAGTAATATTAGACATTCATTATTAACAGTAGACGATGCTTATATATACTAAGACAAGGGTACGAAAATATCTACAACAATTATGAACGGAAAATTTTGACTCCCGCCAATAGGTACCATTACAAAAAATACCAGACTAATTTTGTTGTGCGAACGTTACATTTCGAAATTAGTGTTTACTTTATTTATCATGCTTTACAGCGAAAACGAGCGGCAGCCATCTTTCTAGGGCGGCCAATTTTTCTAGTTTTTTCTTTCATAAGAAACTTCTTTTGACAATAAAAAACACAACATAAAAAGAATTAGCGAAATAATTAGAACATAGCACTATCAAATGGCACGGGCATTAGCCTGTGGTGCAAATTGATGTTTAATAAAAAAAAAAAATAGATTATTCTCACCTGTACTGGAAGGAGAGCGAGTGTCTCGCGGCGGTGGTTCCGGGCGCGTTGAGGTGAGTGGTGAAGCCGCGCCCACGCGCCGTCTGCACTATGGGCGGAGGAGTGTCGCTGGGCCTTAAATTAAAAGCTTGTATTAGGAGTGGGTGCAACAATATCCCAACGGCGGTTGAGTTTGAACCGGGTACCTTGCGGATTTCAGTCCATACCTTATACCGTTGAGCTATTGAGGCTCTGTTTATAATTAAGGACAATGTGTTTACAGAAATTCCATTCCACCTACAACGACGATTGAAAATTTAAAAGTAAAAACTTCGGCAGCAAAAGAGGAAATCCACGTTGATGTCGCATTTTGGGGTGGAGTCGTTCCCGATAACGAGGTATATTTCGTTCAGTCTAAAAATGCACATTTCTCCAAAGAATTCACCTATACATGCAAAATAGTGTGTAGATTGCAGATGCAATACACACAAGCTTGTCACTTCAAAAATTCAAAAAAATTCAATATCTTCATTTAACTTAAAGAAACAGGACATAAAATATCTCCAATGGATCCACACTATGTACTCCTGTGTCGTGGGTAGCCATAAAGCGTTTATAACTAGTGAAACTAAACAGAATATCGCTTGGTCATGAAGGTAATTACAAATTTCCTTACACAATATACAACATAAAAAATATTTTAAAAAAAAATCGGCTTTTTAGTCATCGCACACATTCATGCAAGCGTTGTAACTAATATTTACTTTAAACATTAAATTAATGGAATTTAGTGGGGGGCGTGCATTTTTAGACTGTACGCACTCTAGGTTATATTGTTTCTTTACTGCAGTCTTTGTACATTTTAAACATTATATAACCATGGACCGTCAACTTTGTAATCAGGCAAATTATTATTTACGTAACATAATACTGCACGGATATTAAACATTGTTAAACATCATTACAATTATGACAATTGTTTAAGATAAAACCATATTATATTTTTAGATAAAATTCCGTTGATTGTTTACTTTATGACATAGGCTTTTTACTGCAAGTAATAAATGAAAAGTGTTTTCTCGGCTTTTGTACGTTTACATTTCCATCTTTATATTTACTAAGATCATTTAAAAAATTTAGAGAGTGATAAAACTTTTTTAATAATATTTAATACTAGCTCCTTTGACAGAATTCGTTATGTGAAAAGCTAATTTTATATTTTTTCTCTTGAGTAAAACTTTCCGTGTACTTTAACGAAAATACGAAAAAAAAAAGTATCCGTTCTCAAATTTTGCGCTTGGCAACATTCATCTAGATTTCTATAGGTTGTTTTTTTTTTTAGATGGAGTTAAAGAACATGATCAAGGCCGGAGTTGTTGGATTCAAAGGATTCCTAATTGACAAAGGTCAACTAACCCGAAAAATCTCGAAAAACGTGGTACGTACAATGATAAAATTTGCCAAGGAAATAAGAACGGATTTTTCGATACGGCCAGATTAAGAGGATCCTTGCAATTTTACACGTTTTTGTCATAACTAAATCAAATCATGAACTGAAACATACTATACTATCACATTATTCAACAATGCGTCGTGTTCTCTTATATTACATACTGAATAAATTAAAATATATATATTGTTACCACAGTCAAAGATTAAATGTCAAAACAAAATGTTAGAAGTCGATAAAACAAAATTAAATACAGAATAAATGTCTTGTTATCCTTATTGACCATTGGATATGGATAGGATCTATTCCAAAAAGTTAGAGATCTGTATGTAAAAATCCGTTTTGTTTCTATCCGTCACGCTCTTACGAAAGTCTTTATATAACAATACTGTTGACAAATCATTTTTTGAATGACAAATCAAGTCAGAGCCCGTCCGTCTATCAGCCCGTAAGGTGGGCCGCCTTCTAGAATTTCCAAACAATTAGATTTAAAGACTTGAAATTTTCCATTTGATAGGACATGCTAAAAACTTAATAGGAAAATTCTTTTGAGCAAAATCGGACTACAAGTTTTGAAGTTAGTTTAGTTTAGTGCGTATCAGATACGGAATCCTTCTATATAGGGTTTCTTGAGACGCTTTTGGCAGCATTATTAAATAACAAAAGATATATGAGGAATAGTAGATAACTGCACTATCAGAATATCCACCTAACTTTTACCCATTACTTTATCGCTTATCGTAGCCTAGCTTTTGTAATGGACGAGAATACTTACTCTGGTGTTTTCAAACCCATCGTACTTAGGAACGTTCAATGAAAGAACATACATATTTCTCAAAGGTAAGTATCGCATCTTCAAGCGTTCTTGTAGTCCATGAGCATTAGTAGCCCCTCAGGTGTCAGGGTTTGCCTCTTGTTATATATTCAAAAAATATCGCTTTGTATAGCTTATCATAGCATAGCTTCCGTAATGGTTAACCAGCCCACTTTTTAATAGACACGAGCAGCTGACCGCGAAAATGTCTTTATAATGAAATGAACCTTATAAGCATGTACATAAAGGTGACAGTTAAATAGATATTGATGAATTGAAATTAATTGTCGACGCTCGCGTGATACTAAATAGGAATGCGTTCCGGGACGCCCGTCTTACTGGAAAGTGTGATGTTCCGTAATGGTAAGTGGTTAGTTTTGCTAGTAAATAGTGAATGTCCAATAAAACTTCCACCGGTGTTCGCACGTGGATACGAGTTAGGGACCTCCGATAGGAGGTCGTACCTTAATCAGTGTCTGGCATTTGAGTCGATCGCTAGGTTAAGCAGTTTTTACCGCGGCTGGTTTATAGATGGGTGAACCAGTCATACACTGGTTTTTCAAATATCGACCTATTCCGTGTTTGGGAAGACACGTAAAACTGTGGATCCAATCCCTTTAGCTTTTATATACCATATATATACCATTAATTAGCGATAGCGATAATGATAACAGGGGCCAAAAAAACGAAAAAGAAAATAATTGCCTCAATAATTGCGCTTGCCAGGCCTCCCTTTAGCGAGGGCCTTGACATAATAAAAAGCGGTTACACTTTATATATTTCAAAAATTACGGAAAACGAATATATCTATAGACGTTTTTGATAGAGAAGATTTATGTGAAAAGGTAATTTCTAGAAAATCGCATTTTCCTTCGTGGACTTTTGGACTTGTAATTTTGAGAACACATTACAATATTGGACTATTTAAAAAAACAGGCATCCACACACACAAACACTTTTACTAATCAAACTAAATAAATGGACTTTATAAAGAACTTGCGGATCCGACAGACGTTGTCCCGTCCGAACGTTACTTACTATATACTATATTCTACATTTTTTTAAATAAAACTTTATATAAGTAGATAAAGTTTCCGCAGACTGAGGCGTCCGCGCGCTTTATTGATTGATTTATTTTCTACGTCATTTCATTTATTTTAGAGCCTCAATAGCTCAACGGTATAACCGTAGGGACTGACAGTCGCAAGGTACACCGGTTCAAACCCCACCGCCGTTGGGGTATCGTCGCACCCACTCCCAATACGAGCTTTCAAATTAAGCTTAGTAGGAGGGGAAAAGGGAATATAAGACATACCTAAAAAGTATTCCAAATATTCTTTTTAAAAATATAAAAAATAATTGTTATATAAAAGTGGCCTGATATCTCCACAGTCTCGCAGTCCCGGCCTCGATGTCACTGTGTGATATTAGTCGTAAGCATGTTCCTAATATTTTCTATTAAAAAAAAAAGTTGCATTTCATTTACTCACCCACCGTACAATTAGGAAGATCTCGTCAGTTAGGATAGATTTAAAACAAGTATTAAATAGGAATTATACTCTTTGATTACATGTAATAGGTTAACAATAAGCGATATGACTGCATACGCATAACTTTCTAGTTGCGCGAGTGAACTGAAGCGAATCCTACTAGATAATGTAATGCTTAGTCCACATATTGGTTAAAAATTAATAAAAAAAAAAAATGGACCAAAAGCGTGTCAAGACACGGTTATATAGAGGGGTTCCGTATCTGACAAGCTATAAACGTATTTGTTAATTAATTATCCCCGGCCCCGTTCCCATTTCCGTTCACGTTGATAAAAATAATTCTAATTTTCCGCGGCGGAATTTTCTTATTTTTTTTGCTTTCATAAGAACCTTCTCCCGATAATAATAAACAAAACAAAAAGAGAATTGGCGAAATCGGTCCAGCCGGTTAGCACGTCATGCCGTAACCAAGGGGAATTGCAATTCATTTTTACATATATAAATAATAATAAATAAATAAATAAATATATACAGGACTATATGACACACGGACGCCTGTTCCTAAGGTAGACAACATAATGCCTGTGTTATACCGTACCGACACCGCGGAGCATACCCAGGCTGTTTATTCAGGTTTTCATTTCAGCCGGCACTCGGAGTGCTCATGGTCACAGAGGATGCTGTTCGCGTGGCTGAGTTCTGGAACGGAACTGTCTGATGCGCCATCGACACAAGAAGAAGAAGACAGGTTAGTGATACATAAATTGAAGAAGTAAGATTTGGGATATAGGCTTCGTCTTAATAGAACACGAATGCGTGATTCGAACGCACTTAGTTCGTATGAATGTGCGATTAAACATTATTAATTATGTCTAAAGGTTGTTTTAGATCAAATGAACATAGAGCTAGAACAAGAGTATTCTTTCACCATCTTTTAGTGTAAACCAAAGCTTCTTAGCGTTTACACCAAAATTTCAACGAGAAAAAAACTAGAATAAGAATCATTGTGAACGCAGCCAAAACAACGAAAGAATGTTCTACGGTTCTTTAAACTAAAAGAATTTGATAGAGTAGTCGTAGATTGAGCATTAAAGCAGATGCAATAAAGAAATGTCCTTATTAAAGTTCGCGCGATCGCGTGGTCTTCAATAAATACGTTTCTCAGACATAAATACGTTTGATTTGATCGCACGTTCGTACGAACTAAGTTCGTTAGCATCGCGCGTTCGCGTTCTATTAGGACGATGGCATAGAATGTTTGGAGGCCGATATTCTTATTTTATACTAAGGGCAATATGGATGGCACCATTGTAAGTCGTAGGGATGTGTATGTACAGCAGCGCTACCGGAGGCTTTCAGATGCGTAGCCGTTAGATAAATAAGCTAATAAGGCGTAGAGGAAGAAGAAGAAGCATAGATGCTGATAAGGCGTGGAGGAAGTAGTATGCCAAGAAGAGAACTAGTTACAAATCTTTATGTATGGTTGACGATTTTTGAACATACGGTCCAGCGGTTTTTGATAGCAAGAGTAACGATCAATTGATTTTTATATATCGCAGGCTCAATATTAAACTGACCTAACCCAAAAAAGCTAATTTTTGTGAAAAAATGTTGTGCAATAAACGTTTTGCCATTTACGACTTATTCTGTTTACAATTCTATGAAACCAGGAATAAAGTAACAAATTATGTCTTGTAATAATAGTTAATGAAATGATTATTGATATTGAAATGTTTTTTAAAGATATTTTGTTATTTGTTTGTCTTTTAAACTAAAAAGATATTTTAGTTAAAACGACGAAAATAGCTGTATCTCAGTGTTGGATGGGCATATCGAAATAATTCGGAGATTGATAGAGGATGTTGAAACGAAGCTGCCTGTATCATTAACTCCCTTTAGACCTACAACGAAATCGGTCAGTTTATTACTAAGCGTGCGATATGTAGGTAGATTATGGTGACATCATGTAATCTTAAAGGGACACTCAAGGGCTTCGCAAAATATTTCTACTTCATTAAATTCAATTCCCACCTCGAGTCTGGGTGTATTATCTATATGTATATCGAGGTTCACATAACTTATAAGACGTTGTGTGGCCGTTTTTTTTATTAGAAAAGAAAGAAAGAAGGAAAGAAACTTTATTCATACATAAATAAACAACAACACTATATCTAAAAACTTAAGTCTACTACACAAAAAAGTAAAAATCACTAAGCAATATTTAAACAGATATAGTGCTGCAATTAGTCTGAAAGGGATAAAGCTTCAATCAGAGTAAAAACTCTAAAGCTGATTTTCAGTAGCTCCCTTTGGACAGACGACAACAACACATAATGACTAAATCATCAACATATGAATATTAATCAAAGAGGAGAATGTCATGGAAAATATTTTCATATTAAAAATAAATAGAATATTCTAATCACCGAATCCTGACAGACGTCCACTACTTAACCGTTTTATTTATAAAGTAATTTGTTTTAAAGAGTTTGTATTGTACACAACAGCTAATACTCGTATGCACTGAATAATGAGTGTGTCAGGGCGTACTATGTTTTAGATGATAAAATGGTTAAATATATAAAAAAAAACAAGTTTTTTGCTTCAATATTAACAAGATTAGCGTGTTCAAGTAAACAAAAAAAACTCTTCAGCTTTACATATTAGTACAGATATGTTACATAAACAAATACAGGAATTTTAAAATTATTTCTTAAATTTAAAAATTTATTATAATTAAAAAAAGATTGAGCGTTTAACATTTTCTTGGGTTCACTATTTTGCACGACTCATAATGCCAAAAACAGTACTCTATATACTTCAAAGAAAATATAGAGAGTACATAACAATACATCATCAAAAATATCAATTTTTTTTTTCGACTATATGAAACAGGGACGTCTGTTCCTAAGGTAGACAACTTTATGCTTGTGTTATAGGTAACAGCCGCCTGTTGTACACAAGCATATTTTTGGAAATATATTAATACATACATATTGCTAATACACCCAGACTCGAGGCAACTACCCCCGCAGTCAGGGTCACTGGCCACTGCGCCAAAGGGCCAGGCAAATTATATATATTTCATAACAAACAAGAATTTTTTGTGTCCTTTGCCATTACATAATGTCTTTGCCTTTGAATAAATAAATGGATTTAAATGGGATTAGAAATACTTAACAGTTTTTAAGTTTTGAATTCTTTAAAATATATTACATTTTAGGTACACTTATGGGACTCGAATCAAATTTATTGACAAAGCCAGATCATCCTTACCTACAAGCAAGTGGCAAGTGAGTATGTGTAATGGAATAAATAATTGTCTTAAATAAATTGGAAATAATATAATTAATTAAAGAATTTTTAAAAAGCCGTTCGTTCTGTAAACGCTAAGGATTATAGTCTAATCTAATTTTATTTTTAAACATGTCACCTTTAAATTGAAAAACCGTTAGATTGTAATCTATCTCGCGAGATTGTAAACGGTCGAAAGATTGTGATTGATTGACGTGAATTTACTGCTTACAATGTAAGTCATTGTCACAGATAATACAGCAGCGCCCTAATACAATAATCGTGTAATGTCCTATTGCTGAATTTTTATTTCAAAGTTAGCATGTGCAAGCTAGGAACATCATCGTTACCATTTTTAGCCCTTGATAACCTACCGCTGGGCATATGCCTCCCTTTGTTACTGCCACAAAATTAAAAGTTTTTTTTAAAGTTACGATGCAAATGTTTTCATATTTTTTAAGTTTTTAATTAAAAATCTGGACGATTAGTTTATTGGCACAAATGGTCATACATTTTTTTTCACGATATGATCAATTCATTACTATATTGTTTTTAAAATCGCCTTTGTTATTAGGTAAAGTTAGCAACTGAAATAAAATTATTTAAAATTTTCAGCCATAAGGACTTAAACTTTATTGTAGTGATTTATGGAACTAAAATTTTCTTCTTTCTGTAACAATGACAACGTTAATTTAAAAATATCCTGTTATTTTAATATTACAGTACAAGACGCGTTA
This sequence comes from Charaxes varanes, assembly GCA_024363005.1. Taxonomy (NCBI): domain Eukaryota; kingdom Metazoa; phylum Arthropoda; class Insecta; order Lepidoptera; family Nymphalidae; genus Charaxes; species Charaxes varanes. Next base: position 3,281,300 of record JANCMC010050420.1, on the reverse strand, counting down.
AAAACGCTGTTTGCTAAAGTAATAGATACTTTCTAAATTAAAGATGGATTTGTAATTGTGCTTGGAGGTTTAAAAGTTTTACAATGACCATAGTTTACATAAAATATGATATTGTTCAATTAACGTTGTTTCTGTGAACAACCATTACAGGAAATTTTTGTTTCATAATTTACTGCAATAAACTTGTAATCTCTGTAACCGTAATATATTTTTTTTTCCTTTTTTGTCATATATTTCCTTGTCCTAAAGGTTGTGTTGAAGAAATCGCTTTTCAGCGATAACACCGCCTTTTGTACTTCTTTTCTTGCTGTATCTTACTGTCTTATCTGCTAATTTCTTTTGTGGTGTGCAATAAAGCGTATAAATAAATAAATAACAAGGGTAAATTTAATAATATAAATTAATCATCCAGGCTTTTTTGAAAATAAATCATAAAAAAATGTGAAAAAAGTATACATGTGTATCTCAACTGGCAGATTCTAAATTTGAAATAAAAAAAAATCCAGTAATAGGATATTACTCGGTTATTGTATGCGGGCGTCGAAATCATTTTTGCTTTAGCATTTGAGTTTTGCAGACGTCGTTGAAGGTGTCGAGTCATCAAATCCACTTTGCACGCGGTATCAATCGTCAGACAGTGACATTTAAAAATCTCTTTATCAATCTTCTGCATTTTTTAGATCTGTAGATATTCAGTGATCAAATCAGTTGCATTCCTTAGACAGTGACGGATTTTCTTTATTTAAGACGACATTTCACTTCTCATTTTAAAGTTTATTGGGTACATGGTAAATAATAAAATGAATTAATGTGTTAACTGAAATAACATTTTATTATTTGTTATTATTTTTATGGCATTTTTAGCCATAGCAGTTAATCCAGTCCACATTTTTGATTTCTCGTGGGTCGACTCTTCCGAATCAGTGGTAGCTTTTAAAATATTTGACGATTCAATAAAGCTTGTAAAAGTCTAAAAAGAATTGGTTAAATTGGTCCAGGCGTTGTTGAGTTATGCGCTTACCAACACATTTTGCGATTCATTTATATATACATATATAGATATAAAGTTTATAAAAACTCGTCATTTTACTTTATTTATTGATAAATTTTTGACCTCAATAGTTATGTTTGTATGTTTTTTAACTATTTTACTACGCCCAGAAGTGGGTTCATGTGCCCTGCTGGTTCGATAATAAGAAGGCGATGAAGATATCAAGTTATTATGATGTTGCGTTGGAACCGCACAACGCAACGATCTGCGGCACGATCAAGTGACTAAAGTTTTAGATGTTTCATATCAAAAGTACGATCTAGTTTAAATAGCGACAATAATAATTATAGCTTTAACAGTCCCGAAAGTTTATATCACAGACGTAGATAAAATTTAGACAGCAAAATAACAATAGACTAGGGAAACGTTACGCAATTTCATCGTTACATTAACAGCAAAAAAGAGCCGTTCGAAACGCGTACAATCTCATTGTTCTTGATTAAAATTATTATTGCTCTTTCTATTTGACGTTCTCCGTAATGGAGGACACATCAGTCTTGGACCCAATCGGGTTTACTTCCAAACAATTTGTTAAATCGCGTTCAATTACTTAAATATCATCATTCATTATCTTTGTACTCGCGTTTATTTGTATTCTTTACCAGCTACCCTGCCCAGCTTAGGCTCAAAATGGGTCAAATTAAAATATGTATATACATAGCAATTGATGGTACTTTCATTATCTTTTCATATCTAACGTCTTAAGATACACTTTAAAGTGGCCACAGACACTCACCTATAATGCCAGTGTTACCCTCTCTGCTCAACCAGGTCCGGTCTGATCTTATCCTATAATTATATCCTTCTTTTACCCTTCATCGTGGTGATGGTGATGATCAATCCTATATCTCCGATTATTATCCAAGGTCTTGAGAAGGTGGGCCAAGAGTAATAGGGAGAGGAGATTTAAGAAGATAATTAACTGAAGAGATAATAAAATCACGTAAAAATGACAACAAAGTTGAAAAAGGTTTTCTTTTGCAATTTATTATTAATGAAAGTGTGTCAAGCGAAGGCAACATAATTATTTTTCCTTTTTCACTAAATTAAATAAATAATTGTTTACAATCCTTTTCACAACTCACACTTGAGAACAAAAATAAGCTACTTTGTATAAATCACAGAATAAAAGAGAAGGTTGAAGAGGATGTGGCTGCGGGGCGAGTTAAGGTAACCGATTGCCACCTGACGTCATCCTCAAAACCCTCACGATTTCTACAACCTTACGACTAATATCACTAAGTGACATTCATCGGGTCCCGCTATTTTACGTGCCTTCCGAAACGCGGAGGAGGCCGGATATCAAATATAAACCTGCTAACACTTAGAATTGAAAATAGCGTCTTCACTCAAAACTTAGGCAGCATTCTTTATAATACAATCTCACGACTTCCCCCAGGACTTTTTAAGGAAAAAACCGGTTTTCGATGCAAGTATCTTTGTGTTGGTCGCAGAGGTTCAGAAAATTAGATTTAAATCATATCAGAAATAAGTTTCGCGAGTAGGCTAAAAATTTTTTTCTAATGCCAAAAACACAAGTATCTAAATATCTAAATTGGTACAAGAGTTGATAGCGATTTTTAGGTCAGCTTTAGCGAAATAGGTCCGGCAAATAGGAGCCCATTTACCAAAACGCTCGCAGCCGCGTGTCCCCAACGAGTGTTGACTATTGGAGTGGCAGCTGTCACTGGCCCGGACGTTGGCCGCAAACATTAGTTCTCGCTGTACAGGCTTATTTTCAAGGGGTTTCATGTTGGGCCAATTGATATTATTACAGTTTCCAGGCTATTTACCAAAGGTATTACACATCAAGATATTATTGGTATACATTTTTTGAGTAGTGTATGTTGCTAAGAAAACTTATAGCGGTGCTTAGGTCAGCTTTAACGAAATAGGTCGAATAAATACAAGCCCATTTACCAAAACGCTCGCAGCCGCATGTCCCCAACGAGTGTTGACTATTGGAGTGGCAGCTGTCACTGGCCCGGACGTTGGCCGCAAACATTAGTTCTCGCTGTACAGGCTTATTTTCAAGGGGTTTCATGTTGGGCCAATTGATATTATTACAGTTTCCAGGCTATTTACCAAAGGTATTACACATCAAGATATTATTGGTATACATTTTTTGAGTAGTGTATGTTGCTAAGAAAACTTATAGCGGTGCTTAGGTCAGCTTTAACGAAATAGGTCGAATAAATACAAGCCCATTTACCAAAACGCTCGCAGCCGCATGTCCCCAACGAGTGTTGACTATTGGAGTGTACTGTCACTGGCCCGGACGTTGCCCCAAACATTAGTTCTGACCGTACACGATTATTATCAAGGGGTTTCATGTTAGACCGATAGATATTATTACAGTTCTCAGGATTTTTACCGAAGGTATTACATATCTAGATAATATTGGTATACGTTTTTTGGGTAGTGTATGTTGGTAAGAAAGTTTAAAATGTAGAAAAATGTTTTTAAAATCATAATAGAAGATATGTACCATGTACCATTTTGAAAACAGAGAATGCTGTTTTGGACAGTCCGGTTTTACACTGAGAATTTAGCACACTATTTTGGGCAAGAAATAAAAGAAATATTTCTCATATTAAAGTAAAAAGTGCCAGAATTCCTATAAACTGTTCATTAGAATTGCAAACATACATGTTACTACAGCATACAAATTTTATTACTTGTATTTTCCTCCTAGCGTTATCCTGGTCTAGTACCAGAGTCAACTTCGATTGCAGACGATGTGGCTGTGGGGCGAGTTAAGATGACCGCCAACGGACATCATCCCCGGAACCCCACGATCCTCACGACTAATATCACTCAGTGACGTTAATCGGGTCCCACTGTTTTACGTGCCTTCCGAAACACCTTTAAAACATGACATTAATAAAATATATTATATAAACTGTTTTGATAATGAAGCCATTTATAATACAAAAACGACCCATACAAACGTTTTCTAAATAAAATGTAGAGTCAATCACAACTTTATTGCTATTCAATAAAGTTTATATTCAATTACAAGCACTCACTGTTGTCTAAGTAATGTAGGTGTGTTTCTAACGTCAAAGAGTTAATTTGTAAAGTACAAATTACTGCTGCACAAAGCTGAAAAGATTCGTAGTTATACGTTATTTCTAATACGCGAACGGGAACTGGAACGGGGATAATAGAAGTAAATAGTAAGTAGCCCAACATTCGGGCAGGACATTGTCTGCCAGGTCTGCTTGTTCTTAATAAAACAATTCCTCATTTAAATCGAACGTAAATTCAATACTTAGAGATAAACAGTAATTTCAAATACTTCACGGTAGCTAAAAAACTTCCAAACTGCGTTTAGAAATTTTGGGCCATGGCAATTGGCAAGTGGTCACATATATGATGGATGGATAAAAAATGCCTCAATCGTCTTTTATGATAATCACAAATGCTAGCTGGACAACAAGAAAAGAAAAAAATTGAACTCTCCCACAAGTCCCGCGTACTTTGTAATTTCCCGTAATACGCTATAATGGTTCTGAAGTATCCACTTAGAAGCGATTTGACTTTTTATTTGAAAATGCTTTTTATCATATTTCAATAAAAAGGCATTAAGACTTAAGAGTTGGGAACGCTGCAACAAAAAAAGTATTAAAAAGACAATCTATTTATTTGTACACATATAGTAATGTCGGCTTGTAACGTCAACATAAAATTATTTTACTTAATGCATGTGACCGTATTTATCTATAATCTATATGTATAAAAATCAATCGTTGTTCGTTAGTCTCGTTAAAACTCGAAAACCGCTGGATCGTTTTAAATTCTGTTTGCTTTGTTTGGTTCCTCTTATTTCAGGGAAGGTTTAAAAGAAAATAGAATTCAACAGATTATTTGAATCCGTTAGTACGGTATAACCATAAAAAAACGCATCAAATTTCTCTTGTCTGTACTAATATATAAACCTGAAGAGTTTGTATTTTTTTTTAAGAATATAAAGAATACGTTTAGGTATGTCTACCATTTTTCCTTTTCCCCCTACTAAGCTTAAATTAAAAGCTTGTATTAGGAGTGGGTGCGACAATACCCCAACGGCGGTGTGGTTTGAACCAGGTACCTTGCGGATTTCAGTCCATACATTATACCGTTGAGCTATTGAGGCTCTGTTGTTGTTTACTTGAACGTGCTAATATCAGGATCTACTGGTCTGGTTTAAAAATTCTTTTTTTTATGTTACAAGGGGGCAGACGAGGCAGCAGGCACCGAATTGCCTACCGGCGCCCTTATAACTTTATATTAGAACAGTATAATTATGTTACAAAATGCATATTGGCTTCACACTAGAAAACCTGACTTGGAAACATTGGGAAGCAATCGTCAACAAAATGTTGACGCGCAAAACAAGTCAACGACCCGCGCCGCGCTACCCCTTTAACGTACTTTTAAGTTTTATTTAGTTTGCGGTTTGATGTAAAAATTAATCCATTATAAAAATACAAACGACATTTCGACCTTAGCGTGGCAAACCAATTTCTTAGTCGACTATACGTCCCGCGATATTTGAAATTTTGAGTTACGTGTCCTTTCGCTTTTATATATATAGATTAGGAGATAGAAGATAGATTATTCTATTACAATAAATAATTGTGGAATTTAGTCTAGAACTAATAGGAGTGAAAAGTCGGCCTAGGCACAGCATTTAGTGTTAAATGCTATTTATTCATTTATGTCTGTGCAAAATTTATAGTTTGTTTCCATTGCTTATCGATCCATTCGTTTATCAGTTATCAGAACTATAACTGTACCTACCAACAACAAGTTTTTACCGATATTTTGAGAATATCGGTAAAATTTTTAACCATTTCCTGTTTGAAGACCTTATCGCGCTGCGCAATACCCAACATTCCTTCTGTTACAAGTTACTGTTTATTATTGAGTTTATCACATTTCATATATAACTTACTTAGCAATAAGCAGAGCCTAGAGCCCAATTCGTGTACTGTTTGTATAACTGTATATATTATATATAAGACGATAGCATTACAAAAGGTATTTAAGTTAATAAGGTATTCAATGCGCGGTGTGCAGCAAATAGGCGGGGATACCAAGACGGACAAGGTGCAACATTGAAATCAACTTTATGGCATAATAATATTTTGTAATACTGTAGCCACTCTGTTGGGCGAGTATTTGTGTGATACTGTGGCATGTCGCGACAATACTTGTGGGTGTAAGTCTTCGGAGACAAATCAGCCAGTAAAGCTTACAATTTAAGAGTGCACGAGCGATTTTACTTCGCCATATTAGCAAACTACAAGATACGTTCGAGATTTTATTAACCATCAGGTAAGACAATTAACAGTATCGATAAGATTGTTATAAATTTCATTGGTACATGAAGGAATATAAAGTAATACGAGTTCCTGCGAGTCTAGTAGGGCTATCTATAATGAATAATGAACGTGGGTAAAACGGTGACGCTGATCAAAGTAAACGAAAAGTAACAGCGTTTTAAAAAGTAAAAAATTGCGCCATTTTACATAATTGTTAAAAATAATCTTTCTGTTAGTTTAACTAAATTCAATTTTAACAATTTTCAATTTAGTGCATGAGTATTCGTGTATTTTATTTAATACCTGATAAAAGTAAGAACGTATTATTTAAAAGAAGAAACAGTTTTTTTTTTTAATAAACATCATAACTAAATTCAATTTAGTTACACGTGTATACTTTAAAAATGTTACTTTAATACGTGCTATAGATCGATTTGAATATTTTCTTAAGAGACTGTCGTATTATAATTATAGAAAGAAAAATAATGAATACAGATGAACCGATTGAAAATCTCGATACAAGGCTGTCGTTTAATTTAGTATAGAAGTTGGCGGGTAAAGTTCTAGCACCAGTCAACTGTTTTACAAGGAATCTGTAAAATGAGAAGTTCAGATATATACAATAAACATATTAAATCAATCTATATAACATCAAGACGTGAAGCACAAAAAGATTCAGTACCAATTTAGGAAATCTAATATGAAATTTGTCAAAATTATAGTTTACATAGAGGTTGGTGTGAGAATACTTATAGTTTTATATAATCTGCTTTATAAATATAATAAATGATTATACTGGAGCCAGGCATAGCTCAAAGTGTTTGTACATTCTTGTCCTTGAAGTCCACAGAGTTCTAAAAAACTTTATACATTTACACAAAGTCCCCAGCCCCACTACATGATCATGGAAATGAGCATTCAAATGAAGTTATATTTGGCTCCGGCAGTAAAATAAACCCACACGCACACCAATGACAGACGATTTACACACACATCTATATATTTTACTACAAGTATCTGTCAAAGAGTAGTCATGACAACCATGACAAAATACACTGTATTTTCTTAATTATGATGACATTAAACTAACAAATGATGTTACAGGATGAATAAAAATTTTGTGTATAGTTTTAAATAGGCACTACGCAAATCTAAATTATTATTAGGTATCTCTCCTAAGATTTTTTTAGTGTTAGATACTTGAAATTTTCCACATTGGTAGGACATGCCAAAAACTTATTAGGAAAATTATTTTCAACAAAGTTGAACAACAACTTTTAAAGTTATTTAACAAATACCTTTGTTGCATAGCAAATACAGAAACCTACTACATAAGCATGTCTTGACATGCTCTTGACACCTTTAATATACAGGGTGATTGGTGAGACACAATACTCCAGAAACTGATATTTAAAGCCTGACACTAGCGTGGATGATGAACCGTTTTCCCTTCATACTTTAGTCCCGGCCTGTCTTAAACAGACAAAATTACCAAGGATCCTATTTCGCTCTAATTTCGACTGATTTAATCTTTTTTATAATGAACCAGTTTTTTTTACACTGGGAAATGCATTTACATTTACATTATAAATTTTTCGAACAGCAAATTAACCACACAGCAGCAAGGCCACTGTTTGTCTAATTTTTAGGAAATTAGGTCAATAATTAAGTATCTACTTTTATTACATAATTATAACAACAATCAAGTACTGAGTACTCTCCTTAAGTATTCTAAGTGTGTCACCGGTCACCTGTATAATCTGAATTAAAATTTATAAGGTACAAAAAATACATACTTTTTCCAATCAGTATATTTATCTTCTATACTGCGTGGAGGTATAAGAGGTTTACCACGGGTTGCACACCAACCAACTGGGTGCACCTCAGAACAGCAAAGGTTAACCCAAAAATCTTTCGAATCATCACTTCCAAACCCTTCATACCTCAACAGTCCCATGTAGCCCTTTACCTGTACAATAGAAAAATGTAACTTAGCAACAGAATATAAAAATAGGATGTAACAATGGGACTATGAAAATTGACTATTACTTCATAAATAATAAGTTAAAATTGCGGTCGGCAACGCGTAGCCGTTTGTAGGGGTTGCGACCACCATCTCTGTGGCCCATTACTGTTTTGTAAATGGCAATTGAATTTTTATCAATAGATAATGATTAAGTTAAACAAGTGCAAAGTTTTGTCGTGATGTACTAAAATTTAGAATTTTTTTTTAATATCACTATGTAAATAGCTAATTAGAAATTCCAAATAACTATTTAACAAAAATTTTAATGATCTGGCACTTGCCTGCCAAAATATTAGCAACCTCTGCCTTAAATCTTTTAAGAATTCTAAGACTAAAAAGTTCCACAAGAAATGCTAGATTCTAAAAAATACAATGTTTATATATTTTAATTTATTTAAATATAGTAGAAACATTTCAAACTCCGTTGGAATAGTTATAAATTATGCCCAGTTGGCATAGATAAGAGTTAAAAATCAAGAATTGAATTGGAATATTCATTTAAAACTAGAATGTTTTTGTATATTCTAACAAAACCTAACTTCAATGCAATAATAGACAATGTTCTGTACTAGTTTAGGTAAAGTGTAATTGTTATAAGTTACAATTGGCCAGTCATTATTACATTAATTTAAACATTTTCTAAAAGTTCAATGTAAGTATGTGTATGTACATACTTCCAACAATTAATATAAATATTCAAATCCACTGAATATAATGTTTTATTAGTATTTATATATTTGATAATCCAAAATGCAAGTCATCTATACTTTAATACATAAAGCTGAAGAGATTGTTTGCTTGAACGTGCTAATCTCAAGAACTACAGGTCCGATTTGAAAAATTCATTCAGTGTTTGATAGCCCATTTATCGAAGAAGACTATATAGGCTATGTATTATCACGTTAGGACCAATGCAAGATTAGTATTGATGAAGAATATTTCAAAATCGGAGGTTTTTTGAGAGCATCCTCTGCATGCGCTGGGTAAACGGTTAGTTTGGCAAAAATCATGTATGGCAGAATTGGTCCCCTTCAAAAGATCTAAATAAAGGTCTGCGGCAGCATACGTTCTATATATTATCTGCTTTAATCTTCTATAACATAAAATTTTACATATAAACCTTCCTCTTGAATGTATTAAAAAAAAAACGCTTCAAAGTCTGTATAAATAGGGATGGACAAACAGGGACAGTGACTTTGTTTTATACTATGTAGTGAAGTGATATGGTTTTAAAATATAACATGGTGTTAAAATAACTTACTTTCAATACAGTTGCAACCCAGAAGTAATCATTTAATTTTTCAGAATAATTGTCACAATCAGTATTCTTGACTTCCACCTTCATGCCCTCAAAGGTATTGTCCCACATCTCATGTAGAGGTGCATGTTTAAATAGACTCACCGGCCCAGCTAGAAAATCACAGCCAAACAGCTCATCCTTCCATTCATAGCTGTTAGCCACTTGTGCCGATTGCTTTATAGGTCCTGCCTGCAATAAGGAAGAAAATTGATAATGTTTCCATACACATATGTCTTAGCAAAAGCCTTGATCTAAACCTATCAGTACATAAATTATATGCCTTATTGCAATGCATGTTGGGTCTCATTTACCTAGCGCTATCACAATATAGTGCCAGAGATATGGCAGTGGGGAGAGTTAAGATGACTTAGTGCCGTCAGACATTATTCTGGGATCCCATGAAATGTCACAACTAATTTTACTCAGTGGCATTAATCAGGACCCACTGTTTTACATGCCTTCTAAAAAACTGAAAAGGTCAGAAGTTTTCTTGAAAACCACTGCTAGAATGGATTACCCATCTATCACCTAGCTATAGTAAAAACTGCTTTAACTAGTGATGGACTCAAATGCTGGCTACTGATTAAATTCAAACAACCTCCTAGGCTAGTTGTGAACTAGGAATACTTATCTTAAGCCTAATGTTTGCAAAGCATTTTAAAATTGTTTTAATTCAGCAGTAGCCAACCGTTTTCAAAGCAAGTTCGCAATGAAAAATTTTTAGAGTGGTGGACCAGATGTGTTCTTTTTGTCTATACTATACTTTTACCAAAAATTAGATTCAAAATAATTTTGGTTTTTCAGGGAATTCTGCAACTGCTCAAACCACAAAAAAGATGATATAAATTAGAATAGAAGTAAAATTTTCATATAATTAAGAAGTAAACTGAGAGATATACCACCTGTAAGTCATTGAAGTTAGCCTGCCAGTGTTGAAGTTGGGGTAATGGCTCCAAAGGTATTAGGCCTGCCATATGTTCAGTTCCTTCCAGTAGTCTAAACTTCCAATTACAATATCGCCGTCGGGTGCTGCTCACATGGCATCTTAGTGAACAAAATTTGTTATTACGCGCGTAGAATTGACTACGTCTACCAACTCGCCCACACAGCTCGCATAAGGCTGTGAAGGAAGAAGTAGAATTTTATTATACGAACGCGTAAATTAGAAATCACAATATTGTGATTTTACATTGACAAATTTATTACACGATACTTAAGCTATTCATTCGCAGAGAAGGGTAATAAAATAGATCCAACAATTTAAAACCATAATAACATCATTCAGTTATACCGTGATAATAATTATATTATCAACATGCAGAAGATTTTATTATAATATTATGTTTCTATATATGATCCTTACCAAAAGAATCTTTGTCTAATGGAATTATCGACAAATCATCAATAATGTGAGAATCGTTTGATAAATCGCTTATAAAATTTGATGATGCTTCACTACCGGTATTGTAAAAAGCCATATTTAGATGCCACTAAATATATACCGACCGCCGTAGTTATAAACACTACAATATTCATGACAAAAGTTGGTAAATGCGAGAGACCTTTTAATATTTTAAATGGTTATTAAAGTTAAAATATCAAAACACATTTGCTCTATTTCAACTTCTGTTTCATAGAATTCATGAAAATAGAAACAGACAGTGTCATAAACAGATTATATAAAACAGAGTTCATAATTTCATATCAAAATGCATAGAGTCATGGAACCAGAACCATGGACCCAAATCGGATCGCAACGAATCGCCTCCTTGTAAGGAAATGTAACTGTGACTATTATATTTTTAAACAACATAAAAATTCACATCAAAAACATCAAGCGCGTTGTTATTTCATAAATACAGTCGTCTTCAATATATGCCTATTATATTTTGTCTTATCATATAATATGCCATGTCTTTTTGAATAATATTAGAGATCATTTGTGTAGGCATTAATCATTTGCATTGCACCCATTAGACTATACATCGATGGCTCCTACGTAAAGTATCGTAAGTCGCATGACTTACGATGTTTTACGTAGGCCATCTTACCAATCTCACTTTTTTTACGTCTTAATAAATTTAATGTGTTGTATTAATTGTATTAATCTTAAAGTAAAATACTTTACTTTGTAATTAATACAGTCAATAGAACTCAACAAGTTCATTCAGAAAACGTAAAAAAAAGGATGAGAAGAATGTGGCTTACGATACTTTACGTAGGAGCCATCGACTTTATATCATATGAAAAGAGTTAGTACTTCAGAGTCTTTCAGGCAAATGAAGAATAATGATTTTAAATTTTCTTATCAGTCCACTAAATAGGGTGTAAAAATCATCGTACCGTAAACTATGTGATAACAGTGGATTTAATGCCCTAAATAAAATCACAAAAATCATTCATCTCGGAAATGAGAGGTTACGGATATTGCCATCCTCGTCCCATTCTTGAGCGCGCAATGTATCGTGAACATTGGGAAGCAATCGTCAACAAAATGTTGACGCGCAAAAAAAGTCAACGACCCGCGCTGCGCTACCCCTGTTACGTACTTTTAAGACTTATTTCCATTGCGGTTTGATGTAAAAATATTGAAGAAATTTGTTTCTGATTTAAAATCGCATAGGGACAGACATAAATAATGATATTATACAGTATTCAGTTACATAAAAAGATGGTAAAAAAATGTACATTTCAAGAAAAAGCCGAAGAAAAATTTCACCACTGAGGTATAGAATCACTGTAGTGTTGCACGGGCTTAGAGAAAGATAAGAATCGAAACTCAAAAATGGAACTCTCACCCCTTTTTGTACGGTAGCTTTTAAAATATTTGACGATTCAAAAGAGCTTGTAAAAGTCTACTTGAATAAAATATCATTTGAATTTGAATTACTAGATTTAATTTTTTAGCGTTGATGTTTAAGTGTGATGAAATAAATAAAACAATATAATTAGAAACCTAAATATGGTATTACAATAGACCAGTTAAAGTTATGATGAATTTGACATGTCCTGAAGGACAAAAAACCCAAAATTAAAGCTAAGATTTAGAAAAAAGTGTTGAAGCGCTGTCATTGAATATATCAATGTTAAATTAGGCAGATACTTATATCTGTTACACTCTTAGTGTTTGGCAGTTATGAATGAGTTTTGCGTTCTTTTAGGTTTACTTTAGAATAGTGTGTTGCTTGGCGTACGAATTTTTTTATATGTGATAGAAAAAAATCAGCGTCGTGTGCCCACGGCAATGCTGAGCCTGCATACTTTTACTTATGTTACAAGTTTTTATTCTTTCTTCTTGTTTACTGTAGTTTATGATGTACTTGTTGCATTGGGAACAATAAAGCTCTTTATTATTATTATTATTAATTTTTTTTAATATATTTCAATTTCTTCCACCAGACGAAGGGATTCGCTGAAATCGCGCAAGAGTCCAGAGCGGGAGGAGAAACGATCGTCAGTGCCGAACGTGACAACAAAGAGGACCTCCACTGTGTTTGGTGAGAAGATAATGAAATTTACTTCTTTCGTCCTCTAGAAACTCATAAATAAAATATTCATGATTATTTACGCCCATTTACATCGGATCCTTTGTGTTAAACAGGAAAAGTGTCAAAGTTCCGACACCTAAAGGGCACTCCGGGGCACAAGTCCACGCACATCGAAAACATTAAGAACATCAGCCGCCAGATCTCCGGCGAGTGCAACGGATTTTATGGTGAGCGGATTATTTTTTTATTTTTTTTTATTTTACAAGGGGCAAACGAGCAGGCAGCTAAATGTATACTGACGCCCATGGAAATCTGCACGACCAGGAGGTGGGCAGATGCGTTGCCGGCCTTTAATGACGAGTAGAGGCCACGGGGAAGTCTCACAAACCGGACAAAACGCGACAACAATACCATCACTTGACGTGACAACATCGCCGGCCCAATTCTGTATATTTTAGCAATTTAGGCACATCAAAGATTTACTCGGAACTTTTTATAAGCTTATTATTAATAAGAGTTCACTTTAAAATACTTTTGTAAATATTTGCTAACATCTAAGTATAGACGCATTTTTTCTTTATGGAGAAAGGCTGAATAAGAAGAAGCCAAATTGACCTAATTTATACGCAATAGGGAGTTTTTCGTTATAACGGACGACGTTATAAACATTGTAGTTTGTAAATGAAAATTTTGCTTTATATTAAGGTGGTTTCTCTATCTTTGATTAAAAAAAAATGGTTTTCGTTTTTTTTTATAGGTAACGGTGTGCGCTGTGCGGTACCCATAGGTGGGGGAAAAATAAATAACCAGCTACAAAATAACGTTAAATATAACGTTCTCACAATAATTTAACCAAAAATAAATTAATTAATCAACGCGGTTAGAAAAATGTCACAAACACAAACTAATTATTCTGTCAGCGACTAGTGACGATTTATCATAAAACGGTCTCTAAGAATGATCTATTTAGAATGACCCGTTTAGAATGATTCCTTAAGAATGATCGCAATTCTAAAGATGCACCGACTTTTATGCTATAATTGCTCATGCGCAGTTGACATATCCGGTACTGCGCAGGCGCGACCGGAAGCTACTCTAACACTATATATAAATACACGATCTTTCGGTACCATTTTACGAAAATTGCGAGGACGGAGGAGTATGTAATACGGCACAAATATATAAAGCTGAAGAGTTTATTTGCTTACTTCAACGCACTAATCTCTGCAACGACTGGACCGATTTGAAAAAATCTTTTAGTGTTAGATAACCTATTTATCGAGGAAGGCTATATATCATCAGGCTAAAATGGAATCTATTTTTTCATCTAATTTTACCCGGACGAAGTCGTGGGAACAGCTAGTAGTTTATGTAGAAAACGGTGTATGAATGCTCATATGTTTATAAAGTATGCATAATTAATATTTTAAATTATTAAAATAAAACCACACGCACACCAATGCCAAACGATTTACACTCACATGTATACATTTTACAATAAGCTGGTGTTAAAGCGTAGTCATGACGGTGACGGTAAAAATATAAATTGTCAAATATTAAAAATTTGGTTGTACAAAAAATTTAAATATTTCATAAAACTTTAAATAAGCATATGTGCCACAAATCTTTAGTATTGTGAAGTATGGTTCGCAAAACTAAAGATTTGTGTAATAATTATTGAGTATGATACTTGCACCTGCCATAAAAACTTTTGAGCCTTAGAGATACAGTAGTGTCATCGTACTATAGGTGTCCACTACTGGATATAAATCATTTTAGGGTTCCGCAGTCCTATAAAGAACCCTTATAGTTTCGTCAGACCATCCTCTCATACCACCATGATTTAATAAAGGCACACGCAAATCAACACAATGCAAATTATCCAGTATTGAGGCAAAGACCTTCGCACTACAAGCCTCTTAACCGGGGTCGCAAATAGATTTGCAAAGCAAATGAGCGTGTTCAAATCGGGAACGGCCAATTTTGTTAGGCCTTGTCCACGATGACTCGATTTACCCACAGGAAAAAATAAAGTTTGATTCCCAAACTTACGTATGAAAAATTATTAGGTTTTCACGCATCTGACGTCCTGTACAAAATGCTTTCTCGACAAAGATCCTGTTTATCTATAATATTAGACTAGTTGCTACCCGCGAATTCGTTCGATTAAAATTAGGTGGAAAATTTTGGCGCGCTAATGTATAACTGTATTGCCTTCCTCGAACAATCTTCTTCCTAGCGTTATCCCGGTTAAGTACCCGAATCATATTCTTAACATAGAAAAGTGTTCTTTACATCTAATTTAGAGAATAACTATTGGCTAATGAAACTCGTTAAGAAATTAAAACACCAATGGAATCATCAAAATAATATGTAGAATTAATAAACACTTATCTCAAAATATATCTTTTTAAGTGAACGACACTCTTCAAAAATATGACATTGTAAAACACTGTAAACAGATTTAAAAAAAAGGTTCTTTAATTACAACCTACTTTTATACATCTTTACACATATCATTGTTTTTTTTTTTCAGAATGGTCTTTCCGGATCATCGTGAAAAGACCATTCAAAGTATCTATTAGTTCGATTAACTGGTTATCATCTAGAATATCTCGTATATTAGCATAGTCGTTGTCCTACCAAAGCAATCATAGAACCTAAGACCAAGCACATATTGTATTGTAATGTAAGACATAAAATATAATTAAGCCATTGGCGTGAATAATATTTTTATAAATTTAAATATTTTCATAAATTGTTCGCAAGGTTCAGCAGATCCAGTTATATTAAAATTCTCTAAATATTTACAATATTTACACAATACATTTCTCAAATTAAAAATAAGAAATTACAAAAGGATGAGATCCGATTTTAGGCCGGTCACAGTTACAAAATAGAGATCAATCTTTTTTTTATACAGTACATAAATTAATTAAACTTTAAAAATTCCAATAAGTTCTTAAAATTAATGCATGTCAATTAAAATAATAATTTGTTTTTTTCATATTTATCACCAGTCTACTAGAATGACCAATCGTTCAATTAAAAAAATAATAAAGGACGTACATAACTGTGATACAAGTTGCAATTGATGTTAATAAATTTAATTAAATTGATTAAATAAGAACATTTAAACATGAGCCAGGTCAGGGATATAATTATCGTTGATAGGAATCTCAACATTGCATCCAGTATCCTTGAGTATGATATTGCCATTGTCCTCAATAATGGCGTCCTTGACAGCCTTAACGGTGGTCATATTGTTGTTTTGCAGACTATCATTGCTGCACACGCAGGTGACGCAGTCATTGACGGTAACGGTGACGGTTTGGCCATCGTTGGTCTTGTCCTCTACGTAGGTGACCATCAACTGAGCTGGATTATTTACGCCCGGCCTTTTCTTGCGCCGGCGGTTGGTCTCAGCCACTAATGGCATGGCTCCCTTCACGCCGTCCGAAGAAGAGGAAGTCTGGCGTTGGAAGTACTTCAGATTCTTGCGAATGCCACACCGGCACCCGTTTAAAGCGATCTCCTTCCTGTTTAACGAAATAAACAATCTTGTATTATGTTAAGAGGTGTAGTATTTTGGTAGAACTGATCGAGTGCACAACACCAGTCTGCGATCCATGACTGAAGTAATGGATGTGGGGAAGAAGTCCATTGTAAAACATAATACTAAGATGTTCACATTTATAGAATAAGGTACAAGACTGATGGATAATAAAAGTGACAGTTCTGGTCGTGCAGATGTCCATGGGCGTCGGTAGGCACTTCGGTGCCTGCTGCCTGCTCGTCTGCCCACTTGTAACATAAAAAAAAATTTTTTTGAACTATAATTAAATTAACATGTTTTGACATTAAATTTGAACGCTGCACATAATTAATTAATTTGATGAATAAAAAAACTGAAGCAGAAGCATAATGCCTTTTTCTTAGATTTAGTAATGACGGGGAAACAGTTGAAAATTTTAGATTTTGTGATGGCTATTATTAAGTAATTACCTTTTATTTTAACATTTTTTTTTAATCACTTTGTTGCACAATTAGAAAAAAATGTTGTGCAAAGCTTAATGCTGACAGCATTCTCTCTTTAATTTCATTTTAGGTGTAAGTTAAAATTTCGGAACAAACTTCAAATAGTTAAGATGTCGTTATTATTTTTATGTTGTAGGTATTTGTTTAAAAATTGGGAATGGCTAAGAACACCTTGTTATCTTTTTATTATGTAGTGTTGTAAAAGACAATAGGTCAAAAACTAAATTTAAGCTAGAGATTAGATATGACATCAAAAGTGATGGCGACTTTTTATTTATTTAGTTTTGACTTATTATCAAGGTAATGTTTAGAAGTCCACTGTTGGACATACGAATCATTACACCATGTTTTGTGTTTCTTAAAAAGAGACCAAAAAAATGTACCTACGAACGATCCCCAACCCGGTATGACTATAATCGCGCACACGCACACACACACACACGCGCGCACGCACGCGCGCACACACACACACACACACACACACATACACACACACACACATACACACACACACACACACACTTTAAAAAACTTTTACACGAACTTGTAAGCAGTTATAATAATAAAAAAAAAATTGTTATAATTGTTATAATAAAAAGTTGTTAACTATATCAAATCAGTCAAAAATACACGCGAACAAAAGAACATGAACACAAGAATACACATGAACACGTAGTTTAAAAACACCAGTTCAACTTTTTTGTGTTAAGAGTGCGAATACTAGATTCGCTCAAACAAACGCCCGAGGAAATCCATAACTAAACCAAATATTTGCCACACGTGAAAAATTTTCCAAACTAGCTGGTGTTGATTTCAAAAAAGAATGTCTCTAGGGAATAGAACAAAATCTATATCAACTTAAACTTCTCTACTAAATCTCGCTAATATATAAAGCTGAAGATTTTGTTTGTTTGAACGCGCTAATCTCACAAATTATTGGTCCGATTTGAAAAATTATTTCAGTATTACATAGCCCATTTATCGAGGACGACTGTAGGCTGTTTGCCTAATTTTACGCGGATGAAGTCGCGGGCACAACTAGTATAATATGGAATCTAAGTGTGAATGTATGTATAAATCATTTTAGGTAAGTAGGTTTTTTTATGTTATATTAGTTCCTGACCTTAATGCGTATAGTATAGGTCCTTCAAACTTATATCCAGGTCGCAGGAGCTAGTCGTTTTGCGGTTGATTCCGTGGAATTTTATAATGGGACTAGCGGCCCGCCCCGGCTTCGCACGGCTTATTTGAAGTTTTCATAAGGATCTCTAACTTTTTTTAAAACATTATATAACATTATATCATTCATGAGCGATAACGGATGGTTCCAATTTTTTATATGATGACATAACAACAATATGTGTTATTAATTGTCAAATACAACAATATATGTTGTTGTATTAAATATGTGGTAAGTAAATAAAGATTTCTGTTCGAATTTCGACCAGCCGGCAGTGTCTAGTATAACAGTAATATATTAGAGTGTGTTCAATCTAAAAATGCATGCCCCTCCAAAGTATTTACCTCTACAATTTACATGCAATATAGTATGTAGACGCAATACACGCAACTCTTCAATATCATTGGCGTTTAGTTGACCATGCAGTGCATGGTCGGGTTTGAGTTTAAAATGAAACCGCACCACACACACAAGCAAGCGTTGCCAATTTAGTGTAGGGGCGTGCAATTTTAGACTGAACGCACTATACTTTGGTGTAAGAGTGTTGGTAAGCGGATTTACAAAATCCTACATAACAGTGTTGCCGTCTCAAAAAACCGCAATCATTATCGACGTATTGAAATTACATAATAAGGGTGAATGTACGGACAGAACTTGCTTACATCGTATCAGTAATGGTTGTTTTTTTTTTATACGTTTGATTTCTTTCACTGCGACTGACAGCTAGAGATAATTGCGTTCCATTTTCAAAAGCTAATTATTTTGCTATCGATACCTTATAGTTATACTGATTGAAAAATTAAATGATTATTAAAAAGTTGTACACTGCGAATCACGCCGGAGCCAGACATTGTTCAAAGTGTTTGTACATTTTTAACCTTGAAGACTACAAAGTTCTACAAAACTTTGCGCAGCTACACAAAGTCCCCGCCCACATTACATGATCATTGCAGTGATCTTTTAAATGAAGCTATGTCTGGCTCCGGCATTATAATACGGAAGACGGTGTCTTACTCGATTTATGGTCAAACGAAAGCGACCAAGTCTGTATTTTAAATGTTCTTTTGAGTTTCTTTTTGATGCTTTTCTTTTAATACTACCCTGAAATAATCCGAATAGAATAAAATAAACAGGATTCAGATAGGTCTAGCCGTTTTTGAGTTATTGCAAGAAACATCATTTAGGTTATGTACCGACAGCAGCTCCACCTACTAGGTTCAATTTCTCTTCAAATTATCTTCAAACTCTTGGAATATACATATAAAATTTTATGCAAATCGGTCCAGCGGTTTAGCAGGAGTAGGATGTCAAAGGCTTGTGCAGTCTATTTTCATACGTAAAGTGCTATAAAGATTTTATACGAGATAATGCTGCTTCAAGGCCAATTCATCTTTCCACTAAACCGGCGAACGAGCGAATTTGTTATTGTAATGGTTAAATTTAGAGACAGTAAAAATACTTTTTGTTGTAAAATCAAATTAAGATTTAAAATACTCTTATTCAATTTAAATATATATAAATACACTTACTCTTGGTGGCGTTGAATTATTCCTTTTGCAAGTTCCTGAAAGTTTGCCAGGAATTTATTGCATAATAGCTAGAGCTGCCCGGCGTCGCCCAGGTGGAAAATTTAAGCTTTCAACAGCTAACAGTCTACCGGCGACTCTAAGGCCTCATGCGCACAAGAGCTTTTTTGCCGCGCGTTTAAAATAAGAAAGTATTTGTTTGCCAAACATATTACACTGCATACAGAGGAAACAAATGAAACAATACATACAGAGAGTAAAATCTAAACCTTATTATAAACAAATTATACTTAAATTAAAAAAAAGAACAAACAACAGCAATAAAAAAGAAAAATTTGATAAAATTTTTTTGATTAAAAGACAAGAAAAAACAAATCAAAGAAAAACCTTCGACACAACTTATCTGTGTATGCAGTGCAACGATGCAATATAACAGCTACTCAGCTAATCGTCAGAGTGACGAGAGTTCACTCCGACACTAATTAAAAAAAAAGCGTTACATAGGTAGATAGATAAGTCATTTATTGAATAAACTGTGTACAATACATAGGTCTCAAATTATTAGGGTAACAACACTGCCATTAGGCGTGCAATAATTAATAATTATTTAAATTACAGTCAATTACAAATCGATCCAAATAGAAATAAGAATTCAATGACATATTTCCAAATCTCTTTAAAGTCAAAGACAAGAAATATCATACCAGCAACTTAATATTTATTCAAATAGTCCCAAGTTTTTGTTCACGCGGCAGCGCTTTTATAACGCGACGCTATATTTTTGTATCGACAACGCTAGAAAAGCGCCAACGCCGAGATTTACCGTTTTTAAACGCTCGTGCGAATGAGGGCTTATACGACATTTGATAGTTAACGCCAGAATATCGTTCAATTTTAATAATCTATATACATCACAGAAGACCACGAGGTCGCTCGCCCCCCCTCTGGTCGGACCAAATAGGAAAATCATGGGAGTAGACATTCCAACTGCCCTGAAACCTGTCGAAGACCGGGTGGCATGGAGGCATCTGGTTTATCTCTGCGTCAAAGCATACAAGAACGGGCACGGCCTTCAACATTTAAGACAGGACTAGGAAATAGATACCTCGCTAACTCAAACTAATTTTGATATCTGTAACAAGCTATAGGCGCAAAACCCAACCTATCTGGATTATCGTCAGGCCTCTAGCCACAGGCCAACACAGGCTAACAGAAACTTTCAAAAAATGCTAATTAGATTGCTATCTAGAAAATTAGTCTTAGATACCACGAATAATTGCTGATATAAACATCGGCGTGAAGTGGTGGCAATGCTGACACGTCAAGTGATGGTATTGTTGTCGCGTGTCGTTCGGTTTGTGAGAGTTCGCGGTGGCCTAAACTCCTCTTTAATGTCTTCAACGCATTCGGTATACTTTTAAATATATCCCAATAACATGATAAGAGGTTATGTATTCGTAATTAAAAAATTGATTTGTTTTCACATCTAAATCAGAACGCACAGCTGGTCGCCCTATAGGCCATGTGACGTTGCGCGCTGCACGCACGCGCTGCGCTATCGAGCCGAGCCAACTGTTGAGTGCTCCCCCCATTCCGACCCCCACCCCCTGAAGTGTGACGTCACTCCCCTTTATGTGTGCGTCGACGTCATCGCCCCGTCTAATGATGTGTGCGTCGTAAAGTGCATAATTGGAATGCTGATAAGATTTATCTATGGGAAGTTATCTTCGGACATTCTTCTTCATTACTCAGCTGGAATGTATTTACGTGACACGATATGGACGAATATCGCATGTAGTTAAGTCTGAAAGGATCAATGAATGTTCACGCCAGTTCAGTCTCAGCCATTCATATCACAGGCTTTATGGAGTCACTAGTCAATCAATGCAACTGCTAGCCCGTTTTCCCTTGTTATATACAATATGTAATCTATATTCTATACATATAAATAAAATTAAAGAGTGTTTGGAACGTCGAAAATATTATTTTATAATATCCCATATGACTAGATATTTTTCCGGATTCGTTTCGGTAATCTCAGCTGAACCGCTGAACCGATTTGGACGGAACTTGAATAGTAGAAGGCTGAATTTACAAAAAATAATACAGGCTATTTTGCTTTTAGTCTAATAATTATCGGTACCGTACAAAAAATTTAAAAAATCACTAAATTCACGCGAGTGAAGTCGCGGGAAAATGGCTGGTTTAAAATAAGGAATATTTTTACTTCTAATTCGGAATGTTTAGATTACAAAGAACAACCATAATTTAATCAATAAATAAATATATCACACATCGTCAAAATAACCGTAAAACATACAAAGCGGTCTGTCTACAACCATACGATTATTAAATAAGCATGCTTTTAAAATTTCACTTGTATTTAAGAAAATACAAATTAAATAGAGATTTTAGACTTTTGTTGTAGAAATAAATCTATACTAATATATAAAGCTGAAGAGTTTGTTTGTTTGAACACACTAATCTCAGGAAATACTGATCCCATTAGAAAACCTATTTCAGTGTTAGATAGCTCATTTATCGAGGAAGGCAATAGGCTATATATCATCACGTTAAAATTGCCTAGCGGGCACTGCTAGCGTATAAATAACATAGCCTTATAAAGTTTATTATGTTTTACACATAAGCATATTCTTACAACTGTATCCCCTTAAATAACACCACTAAGCACTCAGCACTTCACTCATTTGTGAAAAAAAGTTCACAAAGAAACAAAACTAATCCACTAAGCAAACTCACTCATAAATTAGTCCTCATTTCGTCTCCCCAGTACGTTTACTGGTGATAAAGCCCTCGAAAGCAAGGGTTCTTACCAGCCCTCTGCCCCGTAAGCCCTAGCTATCCCGACACCTCCCGAACATGATATCGTAAAAAACGTATTTTTGTGAGCTAACATTGCATGAGCTGGCTTAACCGTACGAAATAGATAAAAATAATGTATTACGGAATTTTACATCTTAAAAAGATCTATAATAAAGTCCGCGATGGCATATGTCTATCTCCTAAGCTCAACCCACAGTAACCATCTTTTACAAAACAACAACAACTCCTACAAAAAAAATATGAACTATTTACGAAGCTATTTTAAATTATACCGTATAAATCCTTATCGAATTAACTAAGCTAGATACGTTGTACATTGTATGCAGGCTAACATTGCAATTTACAGCACATTAAAATGAATATTTCAGAAGATATGAGAGATTTAAAATGTGGCGGCGGTGCGGCCAACGGCGTCAGCGACCATTAGATGACGCTATGTTTTAAAATTCAATAGTAAGAGTTCGGGCTGAACAACGTCTACCGGAGCCGCTACTTTATCTTATAAATATGAATTACTTAAAGGCCAGCAACGCATCACATTAAACCCTCACTTGCTTGTTTGTCCCGTTTTAGAAAAAAAGACCGGCATCAGGAATGCTATGAAATAAATATTAAATATTTCTGTTCAATATTGTTATAAAAGGTCACATAGTATATGATTTTGTTAGAATCTTGTAACTATTTTTTTATGAAATGGAAAGTAAATCAAATGTTTTCTGCGCCAACGGAAATAACGGTTCGGAAAGCTGTCGAAAACAGTTTCCAGTCAAATCACAAGCCCGCATAATTGAAACACGGGTTTAGTTTAGCAGCACTTGGGCAAAAGTCAATGATTATTTTTTTCTCTTATACTGACAACTTGCAGATATTAGCGATCTTCTTAGGATGGTTGGGTGTTTTTCTTAAAAACTGATATTAAAAAATATTTATTTTCTCACATTTAACCACTGACAAGCAGACCGGTCTTTCAACTCAATATGGCCGCATTCAGGGCTGCATAAATATATAATAAAAAATGGTCTTGGCATTTGAATCGCTAAAAAGAACAATCAGCATTAGCAAACACGACTGCCTAGTTCATATTTATAAACGACGTTTTTTATAAAAAGGGAATAGTTAAACAGCAGAGTGACTTTAATTACCGTTGAAAAAAATTTAAAATCATTATCATATATCAAAAATATTGTATCAAAACAGCATACGTTTATTTGTGTATTTGTAATTTCAAATAGCAAATGCATAAAAATACAAATTCACCAGCGCAATAGTTCATGTTACGCTGTTCTAGTGCCGGAGTCAGCTTTAGCTTCATTTCAGTGATCATATAGTGTGGTCGGGAACTTTGTACAGCTGTGCAAAGTTTTATAGAATTTTGTAGTTTTCAAGGACAAAAATATACAAACACTTTGAAAGTTTGAGCTGTCTTGCTCCGGCATAGGTTACACAACCAGCTAATAACCTTCTCAATCCTCCAACCGAGGTTATCAACGGCACCATATCTCCGGTACAACTATTTAGAATACGTTGAGCACTTTTAAATGATTTAACAGATAATAACAAATGTAAAAAGAAAAATAAAATATAAAAGTTTTACATCCAATATGCTTAGGTTGTGTGTGTGTGTGTGTGTGGTGTTTTTTGGGCGTGTAAAGTATTATATTATGATGTGTGAATGTATGGGTACGTGTGTTTATGTGAGTGCGTGTGTGTATGTGTATGGAATGAAATCCATGAAGTGCTCCGATTATACCCTTTTGGGCCATGCAGGCAATGGCCACGACGTGACCATTCCTAAAGCTTTGAAAAGAGCTAAGAATAATATAAGCTCGCTGTTTCCCGCGACTTCGAGTATAATTAAACTTACGAGAGCCCTTGGAATTTCTTAACCTGACCCTATCTAAAATTAATACTTTTAACTATCTCCTTGCATGATTTCATCTTTTTACATCTCGGGGTTTTCGAGATTTCACGATAGGTGAGCTTTTGCTTTATATATATAGATTACTTATCAATTTGGAAGGAAATTGGAAAACGCGTTCACGCTACAAAAAATAAACCAACAGGGGGTCTTTGAAAGTTCTGTTAAGGTTGTTTACAAAGCTTACATCTATATTCGTGTGGAAACCGAAGACTAATTGGGGAAGTTTATTTATTTACCTGTTCAAATCTATATAATACTCTCCTCCACCACCCTGATGAGGGCGGGAATCTGTCGCTATAGCGGGCCGGTGACCTGGAACAACGAAATGTCTTCAATTATTAATTAGTATGTCATTCTTTAGATTATTGTTATGTACTAACTTAATTTCATTTTAATTCATAAATTCACGTTATAATGAAGGTTTCCAATTATTTTTGATAGCCTTGTTTTTGGAACTTATGTTCATAAATGAAACTTACGAAAAATTACGGGCAATGCGATTGCGTAGAAATCGTCACGTAACGATATGCCGTATGTTATGTGAGTGTTTGCATAGGAGCAAGTGAATGCGCAGCCGGGTGCGCAACTCTTTCTTTCTCTTTGTCCCTTTCGGAGGAGAAAGGGGGTAAGAAGCGAAGGTAGGGAATGGTGGGAGGGCGAAGGTGGGCTAAGGTGGGCGAAGATGGGCGTAGGTGGGTTAAGCAGGGCTAAAGTGGGCAAAGGTGGGGTAAGATGATGGACTAAGGTGGGGGAAGATTACGCTTAAGTTGTTACGTGATTAGCTAATAACATATTTATATGTTGCTATATCAATATTAAACATCTTTCGTTTTAAACATAATAAAACTTGAAAAGATTTCATTTCAAATTACATTCGAAGCTGAAGAAATAAGGAACTTCGTTCCTGACGGAGGTCCCCCGACCGCACAAATTTTTTATTATATGAATTTTGCGCTTTTTGTCACTGAATTGGTTTGTTTATTGATTTAACGACATTATTTTATGTATTTGTTTGTATATCCATTATTATATCTTATATATACTATCAGTTTCAGGGTTTCTTCTTCTTTCTTCTATCTAGCGTTATCCCGGTCTGGTACCATGGTCTGCTTAAATTGCAGACGATGTGGCCGTGGGGCGAGTTAAGATGACGACTGCCGACTGTCGTCATCCCCGGAACCCCCACGATCTCACGACTACTATCACTCAATGACATTAATCGGGATCCACTGTTTTACGTGCCATTCGAAACACTGAGGAGGTCGGATATTTGAAAAACTAGTGGTAGAATGGGTCACACACCTATCACCCGGCCGCAGGAAGAACTGCTTAACCTAGCAATCGACTCAAATGCTGGCCGTACATAAAGCTACAGACATTTTTTCTTATAAACCGATAATAAATATTTATCCGCTATTCTTTGGCCGCTTCTGGAAGTAGAATTAGTGATATCATTTCATAAAGAAGTTGTGTAAGTGGTATTACTTTATAAAACTATCATAAAGCTTAAGTCCTGTGAAGTAAAAAAAAAACCGTCAGCCACATTTTAAAAAAGGACTGATATTTCACGTAGCAAGTTTCTCTATAAAAGAAAGTCTATTTGCAAATCCCATTACTTCGCGAAGATAAAGATAATTCAATATTTATCCGCCATTCTTTGGCCGCTCGTGTCTAAATTTATTTTACAGATGTTTTTATAGATGGAATTGGAAGAAGAAAATGTAACGTGAATTTCCAAATATGACCTCTTACAATATCCTTGGCATATGATTAAATGTATGTATTCTTTGGTCGCTTTTCCTTTGAGATAAGAGACGATTCTTTGGGTACTTTCAATTGCGAAATACTATTATTTAGGTAAACTTATATATAGTTGTTTTCTTGCTTTTTATATATAGTTATAGAATTCTTAAAAGGCTCTATCTGGTTTTGATGAAATGTTCAACCTTATTCTGTGTTTAAAAGCGATTACAAACTCTATTGATTAAAAAACAATTCCTTTAAATTGAACAACTCTTTTTACCGAAGTCGGCGAAAGAGTAAAGGCATCTAAATTCAAGATAATTTAATGTAAAATATTCGCCGCTTATTTGTAAGACATTTTCGGCCAATTTCTCTTAATAAGGGTTTCTTCATTCACTGTTATTGTTTTGGACTAAATTTTAATTATCTGGTGGGCGAGCCTTAAAGCCCTGTTAATTATTCGTGTACCGTCGAGGAAAATAAAATTTTAAGTAAGGAGATATCTTGTTATTGAAAGTTCCGTACCGACAAAGAAAGATTGGCTTTATTTTGCTTCATTCCTCTGACCGTATGTCATTGTATTACGAGAAGGAGGAGAATGGAAGGAAAGGGACGCTAATTCCACCATGAAATATATGACGTAGAGGTGACTTCCCCTAATGTACCAGAAAGACATACAAAAACGAGCTCTGGTACCTTACTTTAATTGGGCCGGCGCGTCCGGGTACCAGTACCTCTTTCTCACATGAGATCGGCGTGAAGTGGCGGCAATGCTGTCACGCTGCTTGGCCTTTTTTAACAACGGAAACGTCTCCAATTTATCTATTTAAGCTTATAAGTACCTATACCTAATGCTATGAACAATTGAGCTTTACTTTGACAAAAATAATATGAGTAAAACTTTGCGTTATGCCTAATAGTCTCATTACAGCTTTTTTGGGTTTATCTGTGGTATAGATAAACACGGGTTTTTAATCAAGCACCTCAAAGACTTCAGCCCGTCGTGTATTTTGTAGTAGCTATTTCCACTTGTCGATAAAAAAATTACTCTTGCATGTCAAATGCTACAATTAGGTTATGAGTGTACTTTATAAACATGTGTTAATGTACCTTGCGTTTCTATACAAAATGGGGTTCAAATAGCTTCATCACGAAGGTGAAATATTTGTCGAGGACTTTAAAGAGCTACAATGTTTTAAGTGCCTCCTTCAGTTTGAAAAAAAAAAGAATGACGGCGTATTCAATCCAACATGACACATGACTGTTACCTGTTTTGGAGAACATTTTTATACCACCAATATGGCCTCTAAATTACTCAGCGGCACGTAAAGAAAGTCACTTAGACATTTATAATATTAGTTTATTTATAGAATAAGAACGCAGTTACTTATTGTTGTTTGTATGTTTGCCAAAAGTTTTGCTGTATGCTTTACGAAGTTTGATGTTATATTTCTCTTCGGCCATCCCGACCTTCCTTCGCGACCTATCTTTACTTCTTAACTTTGTTTTGGAGAAATATAAAAATGTACGGAACGTAGCAATAAAACCACACCAAGACGTTTTTTGAATACGTCGACAAAGGCGGTCGTACTCGTTGTCAATTCTCATTGTTCGTGTATGGTTCGGCATGCAAATGCAGAAGAATGCTTGTTTCAATGTCGCTTACCGCTCTTTTCGCTGCGCTCACATACTCACAATACTGAGCGCTGACACATTGAGCGTTGTACCGAATGACGTTGTGTGTATAAATCAGTCGGTATTCAACCCTTAACAAACAAGAGGGAGATGCATTCTTTCATAAATAAAGATTTTACAATTTAAACAGAAAATTGGTAGGATTCTGTAGTTTAGCCATCGTACATTATAACTATAGGGAATTTTCAATGGGTATTCGTCAAGTATTTACTAACGACTTTTTATAAAGGTGTACTTCAGTTGAATATGTAGAGGGTGCCCCCTATTGAAATCGACGCAGCAGGTAGTTGATATAAGCGATATGAATGGCGAACGGTAGGGAGCCTATTAGCGCAAAAAAAATAATATTAACGCTTTTCTATTTCAGTTTAAGATGCTGCACAAATGTTTTCTGCATTAAAATATACGTATTTTTATAAACTAAACGAATATTATAAATATTAATATTTCATAATTATATCTTTAAATCTTAAAATAGTTCAACGGTGTACTAGCCGGAATAAAATCCATGAAAAGTAATATTACTACCTTTAAAAAAGTATCGGAAGCTATAGGCAGAAGACACCGGTTCAAATTACGTGAAGGCGAATCTTATCGCCCTCCTATTTTAAAGGAGCAGCTTACCATATTAAATTAGGAATAATACGAAAGTTATTATCTACTAATATATAATTATATAAACCAACATCTGGGATGCCCGTCGGGTCTGAAGAAATATAGCCTGTTGAAGAAGTATTGTATATTATTTAACGTTATATTCATTAGACCGAACTTGTATTACTTATTTGTCAATTTAAATACTGCACCTTATATTTACCCCGCGGTATATGCTAACGGCCCCTCGATTTTAGAAATGGTTTTTGCACAGGTTTAGTAATTGCCAAGGGCGCACTCCAGGGGATGGGGGGTCTTATATTGCCTAAAGTCCTTAACTTGTATAACAATGATATCGTGTCGCTCTCAGCACGTTTGATAGGGTGTATAAGTGTTTCCTAAGGGATTGAAAACTCCCCAGCACTTTTGTTGCTATAAAGACAATTTTTTATTGTGCTATTACAGGTCTATACTTTCTGTTTTGTTCCTATTAATCATGCCATAGTTTTAATGAAATGTGTAGGGTCTTTAGTCTTAAACATTACTATTCCCAAAAGTTTATGTTAATATCTAAAGAAACGAAAGAAAGGGAAACAACGATAGAAATGTCGACTGACTGAAATTTATAAGAATCCTATTTCATTTTCGACTCCCTCGGGCGATTTCCGTACTGACTAGTAGAACAATTCTAATAAAACTATAATGTGGAAACAGGAATATTAGAGGTACCGTTTGTAGAATTATTTTAAAATGAAATAAAGTTGAGCTTTTTGGCTCAAAAGTAGTCAAGTTAAAAGTTCGGCATAGCTCAATCAATAAATTATTCACCTTTCTCTGTAGCCGCAGACGGACAGCGCTCGTTTACATCGGCTAAAATAAACCGAGACGATCGTAAACAACTACGCCGAGACTATAAACCAAACAGATGCTGTAACAAGAGGAACTGAATGGGAACGAAATGCCCTGAAAACGGGATATCTCATAACACGGGCGGACGCAACATGTTTAGATGAAAGGGCTTAAGGTGCATCCATACGCAAGTTACTTTTAATAGAGAAACATTTCCAACTGTAATCACCACTTACAGGCCAACAAAGGACAAAAATATATTTAATTTAGCTTAAAATGTTAACGTTTAAAAACAGCCCCCATTTCGAATATTTCACAAATAATTTTTAATTACTTTACCTGCTGTAAAACACTATGGACTGCATATAAAAATGACCCCAAAAGTTATACAAATTTACAGAATATACATTGTGCAAGATACTGCTCTACAAAATAAAACTTCGGTATGGAGGCACCTTAGTAAATATTTTTGATCACCGGCATTTCACTATTAAGCTTATCTACCACTAAGCTGTGTCTGTCAAAGAAAAAATGCATTCCTTATTCATGAAAATTCTTAGAGTGTGAAATGTAACGAGCATCCATACGATGCGCGTTCAATTGTATTCCAGAAATAAATCGATATAAATAGAAGGAGTTAGTATTGAAATACGAATTACAATACAAATACGAGAATACCAACACAATACGGGCGAGCGATGTAACGAGTAGACAATGCTCCATATTTGTTCGGGACCGTTTTATTGCAAATGCGGTATCGGTTTACATAAAATTGCGATTCTTTGCTTCTCGCAATAAATACATTGGCTACAAGACACGCGATCTATTTTTAGTTACGCAGTAATTCTCTTCTGAGTCAGTGCCGTAGAAAAAGGCCTAAATGATATGTCAATTGAAAACAAAGGAAAAGAAGTAGCCCTTAAGGTTCTCGTAATAAGGTCGCCATTAAGTATGGAAAGTGGTAATTGAGTTATTTTATATGGCAATAAATAATATGCTGGGCCGTCTTTGGCCTTCGAGGAATTAGTCAGCGTCCCGGCGAAGTGAATTGCTATTTTATCCCGTGGATAACGAGTAACAACTTTGTTCTAACGAAAGAAAAATATTTTCAACAAACAAATAATAAAATACACAATTTGATTCCATTCAAAGGTTAATTTTCTTCTTCCTTAAGAAAGAAAAGATAGGATCTTCAGGTAAGGCATCGTGTTTCACATACTCAATTCTCAAGGGCAATGCTTCTCACATCTGTGAGCCTCCTTAAACAGTAGGTCTTTGTTTTACGGGTATGAGTTACGGTCAGGTAAAGGATGAGGTAGAAAAGTAGATTGTTTAAGTCACCAAGTATTATCTTTATCTTCCTTAGACTAAATTTTATGGAATTTGTTACCTTAAAGTTGTCAGTCACAATGTAAGCGTATACAGGAAATAGCTTCAAAATAACCTACATACGTCAGTTGTAAGCTTAAAGAATACCCACAAAATAAAGAGGTACTTCTTTCGCATAATAAAGTTATAAAGTCCATAAATAATGTAGAAGTTAATTTTTACTGCATAATTTTTAAAGTCTGTCAGGTATTCGGGATATTTTTAATAACTAGTTAAAGCCTACGACTTCGATTGTGTAGTGCAATAATATTTAAACTTTTACCAAATCTTTAAGTAAATTCAAATCGTTAAAATTTGCCAGTTTTTTTAATATTTTTACTGAAGAAACCGAAATATTTGTACGATAAAATATTTTAATGGGACACTTCCTATGTGCCCTGTGACTCTTTTATATAAACAATAGTCCCACCGAAATTGGATGGAAAAGATACCACATAAATTTCAAAAACTTTTATTTGATGTTATGTAATTACATACTGGAAGCACAATTATTTAGAAGTTACATTCGGACACTTTCATTTTTATTTATATATATAGAAGATTGATATAAAGTGCAATGGCCTCGATTTTCCGATACAAAGTATGCGGTTACTGTTTATTTTTTCTTCGAAGTGTAGTCTTACGTATTTGGTTAAACCTTCGTTTTATTGATTCCTTGATTGAGCGGCGATGTTTACTTAGTCGAATTCATTGCCAATAAAAACTTCGTAAGCGAATTAAATACTATTAAGTTACTTTTTTCGTCGCGTTGTCTTGAATCGCTGACTAATAGCAGCTACACACGTAATTGATAAATCGTTGCGATAAAACTTTGCAGTTAAATCGCAACGAGCTAGCTCCGTGAAAAACTGTCAAAATGAGCGATCGCCATTCAAACGCACCGATAAACCTGTGCAGTTTATTCGACAAGTTTTTATACACACGTATCGATAAAACTGCGCAATTTAAACTGCATGGTTAAGTCACAACAATTTATCGAAACGTGTGTAGCAGCTATAATGGATATAAAATGGACTTTAAAACCGACTCTGCAAGGGCTCTCTGACTCTCTATGCAGTGGGCCATGATAAATCTTCAGATTTTTATTTTCATACATTAAACCATTTAGTAAGCGTTGCGTGCGCACCAGTATATCATTTCAATTATATGTTACATAAAAATATAATTGAAATGTTTATCTGTGAATTCATAATCTCTAACTTAATATTCATATATACTGGACGGCTTGCTGTTGCCATATAGCTGATCGTCTGGAAAAAATATGGTTCATATATTTGGAGGCTGGTAAATCATACAGGTTTATAACAACATTATAGTTACGTAATCACAAATTACAGTTACGTGATAACAAAGCGTACGGCACTACGGCAACTGATTACAAGGAAAGTGAGTTAATTGCAGGTGATGCGTTAATTGCAGTAATAATAATTCGTTTGCTATACAATAATGGAATACGCTGCACGAACGTTGATTCATAAATAGCTGGAGCTATATATGGCTTATAGTGAAACTGTTATTTAGCCATTCATATCATATAAACCACAGGAGAGTCTAGCTGGGTTAAGTCAGACTACGTCTATATCTTTATACATATGTATATATTAAAATGGTCAAGAGCGTGTCAAGACACGCTTATATAAAAGGGTTCCATATTTTACATGTGATAAACGTATTTGTTAAAAAACTTCAAAAGTTATTGTCCGCTTTCTTTCAAAATTAAGTAAGAGTATTTAGCATGTTCTATCGACATGGAAATTTTCAAGTCTTTACGTCTTATAGTTTAGAAAAGCTAGAGGGATTACCTTGCGGGCGGACAGACGGACGGACGGACAGAGCGACACTATAAGGGTTCCTTGTAACACTACGTAACCCGACTGTACAAACCTTTGTCATCGTCGTACTGCGATCGCTACTCGTCACTATAACTTCATAAGCACCAGACTGTACAACAAAGTATAATATATTAAGTATTTATCCTCTTACAACTCGTGCTTGCAAACTAAAATGCTTTGAGTGCCTACTATCACTTAATTACGAAGAAACGGAAAAACTCTTAACAATAAATAAATAAAGTAGAACTATTAAAAATCTAAATTTTTAACACATGCTCTATTACACACTCACTAATTTGCACACACACACTTACACATTATACGCACTCTTAGTCTTACAAATACATATACAGGCATCACAGGCATTAAGTTGTCTACCTTAGGAACAGACGTCCGTATGTCATATAATCATGTATATACATATGTATATTTATTTATATTTATTTAATCTGCATGCTTTTCTAACTTCAAAACCAATAACAGAATGTGGTGCTCATATTATGCATATTCAAGTCCACCCAGCGCGTGCACCCTAATTAGTATTTACAATTATTATGTCTTATTAAAGTTATTAGGCAAGAAACTGGTTTAGAGCGACGATAAAAAGACACGATAAAAAAGTTATTATTACAACAAGATCTTATAGTTTTAATGTAAAAACCGTATCTATAAATTACCATTGACATTTATTTTATAACAAACCACTAAATTTTTAAAGGATGTTCCATTCTTGTAGACGCTAAATATTCCCTTTAAGCCAAGTTAAAGGGTCTATATGTGTGGCTCTATAAAAAAATAATCGTTTCGTAGATTGAACGGTACCGCTTAGCTTTTCAGCTTTGCATATTTATTTATTTATTTTATTATTAAGGACCTCCAACAAAGGATAAACACATTATATACTAGATAACAATCACACAAAAAAAACTGTGTGCTCCTTCAATTACAGGAAACCACAGCAAGCAATTACTAAGCTAAGAAAAAGAATGAACAATATTATTTAAGTGATAAAAATAAAAACAAAATAAAGAATAATAGAAAATAAAATATAAACTAAAACATCAGTATTTTACAGAATTAAAAGATTAAAGATACACTTCTTATAAACTAATATTTTAGATGAAAATATATCTATGTCAGACTTTTGCTTTGAGAGCGTATTGTATTGCCTACAGATCCTTGGAATAGCAGCGTAATGTCCTAAATTACTCTTACATGATCGAATATAGGCTTTATTGTACACCACAAACGAAGTTAACACATAAGAAGGTAACAAGCAGCAAGAAAAGAAGTACAAAGGGCGGTGTTATCGCTGAAGAGCGATTTCTTCCAGACAACCGTCATGCACTGCTATAGTCCGATCACAGTGATAAGGTCAAAAACTACAATCGCATTGATGGTTTTAAGTCTATTGGAACAATCCACGAGTCGCAGGGTCTATGTTTCTAAAAGGCTATTATCAACTATTGCGTGCAGAAGGAGACTTCCGTCCACGGCAGTGTTTCGCATGCGGTAGTCGCAATATCCCGCCACCGCTGATTTTCAGCTGTGACCCATGGTACCGTCACAGTACTGAGTGAAAAAGATAATTGGGTTTTACCTTAAATGTAGGTACCGGCATATTTATATATACGTGGAGTAAAAACTTTAGGTACCACTTTACGCAAATTGCGCGGCTGGAGGAGTATAAAATTCGGCACAATTGTAGTTCGCATAGAGGAAGGTGTGCGAATGCTAATATTTGTTACAATATGCAATATCAATATATTAAATTATTAAAATAAAACCACACGCACACCAATGCCAAACGATTTACACACACATGTATTCGTTGATATCAAAGCATAATCGTGACAACCGTATGTTACATTAATTGTCAAATTTGATTTTTCTATGAATAGAACAGTATATGTCGTACGCGAAAAGGTTTGTGGACGAATTTTAAGCCAACTAGGGATCTGTAGTAAACATAAATTGCAGTTAGATCAGATTCTATACTACACTATCATGTTACGTAACAAAAAAATGATTTAAATTCTAAACATTAAAACTTTTTTATCTTTCTATATTCAAAACTGTGGCTTTACAATGTTTCCTGTGTAATCAATTTTATTTTACCACTTAAAGTAAAAATACATTGAAAGCAATAACATCACATTACACAGAAAAAATCCAATCGAATTCAAAACGCACCTCTGTAACCTAAAACCTTCAATCCGAAGTCATTTTTAAATATTATTAGGTTATAAAACAGCCAGCTGGCTGGTACATTTGCGATCGGTAGTCGAACGAAGCAATTCCTTTTACTCTCTGAGACAGTGGTCGTTTTTATTGGGCGAGGACGGAAATCCAAATAAAAGTCTCCCAGGGCCACTTACAATGCGCTATCATAAAAATTAAATTACGGTAAGAATTTCTGTGTAAGTGCGCGCCATTTTGTCGAGGCCCGGAGCGCGAGGGGACTTCGCCACGTCAAAGTGGCTCATTCTGCGTGGAGCTCTCGCACAAATCAAATTTGACCGCTTCTCCTTTTGTTATGAATACGAAAAGCTTTTGACTCGTGTACCTAAAGATCTCCTTTTTTTCATTATTTTTACGAAAGACTTCGAATAATATTTTTGTTAATTATGAAAAAAAAATTTTTTGACAAAAAGAAATCGACTTCTATTTGTAAAAAGTGGACCAAATTTGAATGATACCTCGCGGGAAGCGCCATCTTTCAAATAAAAAAATAATCATCAAAATCGGCTCAGCCACTCGAAAGTTCTGAGCTAATAAACATAAAAAGTACAGTCGAATTGAGAACCTTTTTTTTGTAGCCGGTTGTAAATATATTATTATTTTTTATTTTTCTTCGGGTATATGTTTGTGTCCACTCCTATCATAAGTTCTTAAAAAAAACCAACTCGAGATATATATCGAGTTACGTAATTATAAATTTAATCTAATGCATCTTCGTGAATGTCCGAAGTGCCGAGACAAACCTTATGTGGTTTAACGGCTCGTCCATGGGCGCCGGTAGGCACTTCGGTGTCTGCTGCCTGCTCGTCTGCCCCCTTGTAACATAAAAAAAAATAATTTTTCGATAGGGCCAGAGTAAGGAGGTTCCGCAATTTTACGCGAACAATGTCGGAGGAAATAGCTAATTTAATATAAATTATATTGCAAATAGAGGTGGCGCGACGACTTGGACGCCTTTGCGGGAAAGGAGTGGATTGGTTTAGCTCTAGATAGAGGAGAGTGGCCTAAGAGTGGGGAGGCCTTTGCCCAGCAGTGGGACATTATGGGCTAATTATAGAATTGCAAATGAAATTCTAGTTCCTGAAATACATTTTGAAATTTAAGTTGCGTCATATCACTCATTTTAAAAATATGTAATAAAATCTGCACATAAA
Organism: Charaxes varanes; assembly: GCA_024363005.1. Classification (NCBI taxonomy): domain Eukaryota; kingdom Metazoa; phylum Arthropoda; class Insecta; order Lepidoptera; family Nymphalidae; genus Charaxes; species Charaxes varanes. The sequence continues at coordinate 3,245,120 of JANCMC010050420.1, read as the reverse complement.
AACAAGTTTATCAATCAATAGTCCTGTACGTATATCAATTTTTGCGACAAGCTTTAGCCAGGTTTATCTAGTTTACTTTCGGCAAACGTCATATTCTGCGAATTCGTGCGCTTGGGGATTTCCAGAGTAATTTTCGATGTAGATCAGTGATATTAATTGTTTTTATTACATATATAAATGTTTATTATGACGTAGTGTCTGCATTTGTTTTTTTGTGCTTTAATATTATTTTCCAAGGTAACACATCTTATTTCTATCTAAGAATATAAAATTCTTAAAATCCTTCATCATAATTTGTCAGTGAGTCGTCTACGCGTTAGTCTCGATCTTTTCTTTATTGTACCTGAAATTAGTAAAGAAAACAATATCTCAGTTCTATAAAACTATTACGACGTAAATATAATTGATTTTAATAAAAAATTCCCTTTCAATATTGCCTTTATTAATTTTGTTACCATAGAACAAATTGCAAGACTTAAGGTGCAAATTAAATTCAAGACGCGAACCAAAGCAGGTCTGCTCAATTTGGTTTAACAAAATTATAATTGATTTGAAGAAGTGCCTTTTAAAATATTTATAAATACACATACGTTAACATTTACTTTACTATTCTTACATACTACTATACATTAAACATATTTTTTTAATTATTTTAAGTTTACGGTAGTCTAAGATAAGCAAAATCTTACATACAAATTTTAATGGATAAAACGGAATTTAATAGTCTGTAGCGAGATTTAAGGTTCGTATTAGATTGCCACTATGCGGCTACTATATTGCAAATACACAGATAGCGAAAATTTCGGCTTCGCGCGTCATCGATCACCTTAACTAGGAGATTGGAGGCAGTGTACGGGAGCATATTCACAAATTCAAAATGTCGTACCTAAACGTTTTCGTTTCGTACCTAAATTTTGTAATATTTTTTTTTTTAATAATTATTTTTTCTAATATGTGTGGGCCCCAGATGCCTGTAAATAAAGATTATTATTAATATTATTATTATTATTATTAAACAAAACAAAAAGCTAAAAGTAACAGCACATAGAACGCCTAGTAGTTCAAGGCAAAATAGAGGGCAATGATAGGAGTATAATGTTGCGGACAGATTAAACAAGAACGGCACGGGGACGTCCACCATCGTGGACTGTACTGTACGTGGCTGACTCTACTATACATATAGCGGGCGAGATAGGTACGTCTTGCTAGTAGGACAGCAATAGTGCTATCTCGCTCGCGTAAGCAGAATCGGCTTACTCGTTTATAGTGTATACAAGTGTCAGCCTTCCCTTTGTACTTAAGGTGTGCCAAAATGTGGGACGGCGCGTTTTCTATACAACGCGACGCTAATTGTATCCGGGATAAATAGTTGTGCTTGTGAAGAATAAACGTTGAGAAGTCCTCTCGAAGATTGTTATTAAATCCTGTTAGAGTATTAATCCCTAACAGTGATTCTAACCAGTTATCGGACGGATAGAAAGTGTGGTGTGGTTTACCTTGCAGTGGGCGTGGGCGTGGGCGGGGGCGCGCGGCTGACGGGGTCGCTGGGCGCCATCAGCGCACGGCTGAGCGTGCCGCGCGACGAGCACGAGCGCCCGCACAACGTGCCCGGCTTCTACGCCACGCACACCGCGCTGTAAGTACCAAGTCTTGCATTAGTTAAATGTGTTTTCATTTTTATTAGCCTATAGGGTCCCACTGTTGGGTAAAGGCCACCCCCTCTCTTTTGTTTATTTATTGATATTTTGGAAACGTACAGTACATTAGACAATCATGATTTAAAAGTATGGGATATACATAAATCAAAACAGTTTCCCAATAAAATTGAAAAAGAACTTATAGCTATAGAAGAAGCTAGAAGCACGATTTTTTTCATATTTTTAAATTAATATTATAGGTAAAAAAAATGTGTAACTTAGTCGTTTCAGGCACCACTTCCCCAAACCGGAATTGAGGCGAAAAATATGTAATTTCAGTATTAAATTATTACTTTAAAAAATAAAGACAGACTTTCGAGAGTTCGGACTTTTTCCTAGGCAATTTTCTCTTCTTTTTCAATGTTTTTTCGGATTTGAAATTACTTCAATATTTTTTAAAATATAAGCAAAAAATGAAAGCTCTTTTTTAATTGTTTATAGAACAATTGAAAAATTAGGATCGCATCAATTAAGTTTCAATTTTTTTTTTTATAAAGATTCGCTAATTGGCCCTGTGCCGTAAGATGTAAAAATTGCAAAAGCAGTTGTTTCCGTACGTGTTCGGATACGTTTGAGGGCTGTTAGAATTTTGATTCACGCGATATTCCTAATCTGGACAGACCAGACGATAAGTGATATAAATAAGTATCGCACGCTTAGACATACACTAACCTAACTCAAAAAATTAGATTTTTGGGAAATCGCAAAAAAACGTTTTTTTCATTTACGATTTAATCCACTTGTAACAATTTAGAGCCTCAATAGCTCAACGGTAACCCTCTGAAAAAAGATCTGTAAATAATTTGCCTCACAGTGAATAGGTATATCGTTAGAATACCCTTATTTAATTCATTACAGACGCCTGTCATACACAAATATTTTTTTGTAGAATTATAGAAAATACATACATATTGATAATACACCCAGACTCAAAAACACAATTTGAAAATCTACGACTGATTCGGAAGGGTTGGAGTATCGAGAGGAATCAGTAAGAAATTCGTTAGAAACTCTTTTAAAATATGTACTTTCACTTATGCAATTACTGAAATGTGGTTTGTCTATTACGCAAGTCTTCTATTATTGAGTGTTTTTATGCAAATCCATTATAGAAGTTTGGAAAGTTTCATTCAACCTTAACTTCAACTTATTTCAAACCGAGGCCAATTCTATACATTGTTAAGTATTTCTTTTAAAAAATTTGGACATTCAGGGTATCACTTTAAAACATTTTTTGTCTGTTTGTCTGCGTGGTTAAGTTTATTTATTTATTTTATTTTATTTATTTTCTTTAAGGCTTACCAACTAGAGTACACATTTTTTTTATAAGTATATATACTAAAAAAAAAAATGAAAGTTTTGTATCATGTCATTATATGACCCTAAATTAAAGGCATGCACAACATTGTTCTAAAAGTGTAATGTTAAACATTTAGCTGATTAAAAATTAAAATGAAATAGAAAGAAAACGTAGACATAAAAAATTAAAGGCAAAAAAAAAAAATTATATTACACAGAGGAATTGCAAGATATTATATTAAAGCGGAATGTAGTTAGATAAAAAACTTTAGACCCGCTTTATTTTCGTTTTAGATTTTGCATACATATAGTCACGATTGATGGCATACAACATTAATAGACAGTACCATAGAGAGGACACGAATATTCTTTTTCTATATATGACTTTTTATCGACGTATGCGAAGCCGTTGACAAATGTTAGTTTTTTTTTAATGCCGTTATATTATACTAACTGTTTTCCGTGACTTCTCCGTGCAAAATCAAATTTGCGAAGGCCCTTAGGCTTCTATAAACAGGCCCCATAAAAAAATCAGTTTCTAGCGGATGTCTTCTAGCTATATAAACTATCTCTTGACAAATTTGATCTTTGTACGTCCCGCGATTTTCGAAATTTCATGATAGATGATCTTAGGCTTTTGTATCTTATATATAAAATTCTCGTGTCACAATGTTAGTTACCATTCTCCTCCGAAGCGGCTAGACCCATTTTTATAAAACTTTATATGCATATTCAGTAGGTCTGAGAATCGGCTACTAACTAATTTTTTTTCTCCTAAGTGATCAGGGAGGCTCATGCGGGCCAAATCGCGGGGTATAGCTAGTTTGCGCAACTTAACCAAGCGATCGACTCAAATGCCGACCACTGATTAGGCCACGACCTCTTCTATTGATATGGATAGAATATAGATGTACATAAAATGTTATCATAGATGTGTCGTTACAGATCAGTGTTGCGGTTGATACCTAACAAGGAACACCACAATCAGACAATCACATGCCAGGCGCAGAACACAGCCGACCGGGCCACAGGCATTAAGTTGTCTACCTTAGGAACAGACGTCCGTGTGTCATATAGTCCTATATATTTATTTATTTATTTTTATTTATTTATAATATTATTCCCGCTCCCGTTATCGTTCCCTTTTCCATTCCCGTTCCTCATGTTTTGACTAATATTTTTTTCTAATTTTATCCTATGTCGGTCTCCTGGTTCTAACCAATTTTCAGCCAAGTCGGTTCAGCGGTTTTTCAGTTATAAATAGTATAGCTAATACGACTTTCTTTTTTATATATAGATTTACATCACCAACAAGAAACCCATCTTTGCAAATACGTAGAAATACTTAGAATGATACATAGACTGAATTAGATCTTAATTTTAATTTTGACAAACTTTTAAATGTTAGATAATTAATTGTTACATAAATGAAATTAAACAGTAGTAGACAGCATACAAAATACAATAATATCTTTAATTACTTAATTCCTAAATTAAGTTTTTTTATCTATTTTTGATCATACTTATGTTTTTAGTAATTATTTTAGATTAGACATCTAAATTTGATTTGGAGTTTGCAAAAAAGGAAGGTTGCAAAATAATATTATTTTGGGTATTGCCAGAGAGCTAAATCAGACAGGGATACTGCTCAAAACCCATTAAATACTGACAGTTAAGTGTTAATTTTAACTAACGTCATTATTCCTAATAGAATCTGGAGAATAATTGAAGAATTAGTAAAAATTAAGTATAAAATATTTGTTTTTTACGAAAAAAATTTTACCTAGAGAATACCAGAGACTTATTATTGATTTATTCAATACGTGATAATGTAAATAATGCCAATATTTTGTTTTAAAGCTGATATTACGCTAATAAATTGTAATATATTTGCTTAATATTTTTATCCACCAACGCTGTCGACCTTTGAGAATTGAGTATGAATTTTTCTCGAGGGATCACATCGATATCGATATATTGCGAATGATCCGTTGTCCCATCCCTATTGATGAGGACGAAATAGCCGTCGAGGATATCCCGTTTCGCTTAAAACAAAATCAATTACGGGGGAGAAAAACGGGAAAACGAAATGTTGCTTTTACTTTAAAAAGCGTAAAATGCACAATTAGTTTGTGTTGATGTTAGAGGAAAATCTTTTTCCGATATTTTATAAAAGAAATATGTAAAATATATTTACGCTAACTTTTAAAGACGAAGTCAGTATCTTTACATACTCATCTTTATATATTTTTAAACATATATTTTAATTAGGTAGCGTCACGCTTGCAGTCCTTGTGGTCTGCAGCTGAAGTGAGCCCGCGCGTCCCTGTACCAGTACCTCTTTCTCCCATAAGATCGGCGTGAAGTGGCGGCAATGCTGTCACGTCAAGTGATCGTATTGTTGTTGCATTTCGTTCGATTTGTGAGACTTCCCGGCGGTCTAATCTCGTCATTAAAGGCCGGCAACGCATTAGCTAGCCTTCTGGTCGTGCAGATGATTTCACGAAAGTCGGTTATCAGTGCAGTGTGCCAGAACGTGCGCCGTATTAATTGAGCGGCTATATGTTACCGCTAAGGTGGCCATTCTGTATAGCTATTTTAGGTAATGTCCTTATTATTTATGTTCCTATTAAAACATGCTGTTTCGTAAGGCCTATTAGAAAATTGAAGAACATATCTATACTAATATACAAAGCTGAAGAGTTCGTTTGTTCTTTTGTTTACTTGAACGCTTTTATCTCAGGAACTACTGGTCCAATTCGAAAAATTCTTTCAGTGTTAGATAGCCCATTTAATGAGGAACGGTATAACGGTATTGCTTGTAAAACTCTACTGGCATATAACATCTTTTGATTTGATATGCACAGTGATTTAAGACAATGAAGTAAACAGTATATATATAAGTTAACATTTAACCTAGTAGTATTAGCTAAGTGGCAGAGTTTTTAATAGAGAGAAATAGCTGTTTGTTGATTTCATATTTAAACGGAAACCTCTTATACGACAGTTATCGCAGACGCATTCTAGGCAGCAACAATATAGTACAAGTGATGTTAATTGGTGATGAAAGTTTTATGTGTATATAAAAAAGGTCAAGTGGCAGACGGGCAGGGCAAGCAACTTGGAATAAACTTGGCTGCAATAAAGTTAAGCAAAATATGTTATTTTCCTTTTGTATGCAGAAGTTATACTCACCCTATCATCAGTGTTGCCATGTTGAATAATTTACGCGCTACGACGCGCGACATTCGACGGCCACGTGTTTACAGTAGCAGTCAGAAGTTTAATTTCTTTAGACTCTAGAAGAAATTATTATTTTACATATATCTCTTTCAGAGATGTTACCATATCAAATGAATATAAGCAGAGAATTAAACCAAAGTAAGAAAAAACAATGAAAGAAAATTATTTCTTAAATATATAGGTTTTAATAGAGAAAATTTTCTTTTAAACAAGAATAATGAGTTGTTCTAATTTTTAAATGAATAGCGCTTGAAACTTAAAACTAGTCCTTATTACGTTTACTAAAGCATTCATAGGATTCTTTTAAATAAATTCATCAACACGCTACAACAATTTTCAACTATACAAACAGCACCGCGCTAGATATAGAGTTAATTAAAAACAATGTTTGGTTTGCGCAAATAAAAGCCGATGGAAGCGATCGCGCGTGATAGCGCCGGCCATTTATTTCAACGTGACTGACATTGGCTTGAAAAATAGAACAAATGAGGACACATCATTTTTTAATTGAAGATATCTTGGAGGGAGACTTTTAAGCAAAGATTAGTAATACTTTTAGGTACGCCTAACTGCCTTTTATGGCATGATGGATGGATGGATGGATGGATGGATGGATGGATGGATGGATGGATGGATGGATGGATGGATGGACGGATGGATGGATGGATGGATGGATGGATGGATGGATGGATGGATGGATGGATGGATGGATGGATGGATGGATGCGGATTCGAAGATCTTCCTTTGCGGTGGTTGAGCATATCGACCTTCGCTCCCACCTTTCATTCCTCGCCGAAAAGCCCCTCACCTTGGTGTGCCTTCCCCGCAATGCGTGTTTTTGACGTCGCGCTCCTGGAGCGGTGTACACAGACGAAAGGATATACATACGTGACATATATTATACTTTTTCTTCTAACTAGCGTTATCCCGGTCTGGGATACGGGAAAGGATTTGAGATATATTTATTTTTATTCATACCTTTCCAATTAAGTTACTTTAAAAAAAAAAAATCTTGTTTGTGTGTTTGTTTTAAAGGTATACGACAATTCCATTACAAGAAAAAGTTAATAAATACTAACCGTTGCCGATCTGTTCTTTTTAAAAAAAGAATTAATTCTCATCGTACTTGGGTTAAATTCATTACGGTACATAATTTTGCTTTTAATGCCTTTGCCGTGGTCCTACTTCGTGACCGTTACAATAAATCCCGTCATTACCGCCCGACAGACATAAAACGTGGAATCCATCATCCGGGCTGTAATGTATTCGTATTCAAAGTGCCCCTTTTAAATCAAATATTTCTTCTTACATTTTAGCAATAATAGAGGAGTTGGTAGCCAAGCCTGTGGCCGACATTTGAGTCGATTCCTAGACTAAGAAGTTCTTAGCGCGACCGGTTATTAGGTGGGTAACCCATTCTAACGTCGGATTTCTAATATCCGACCTCCTTCGTGGTTTGGACAGTACCTAAAACAGTGGACCCTGATTAATGTCACCAAGTGATATTTGCAAGGAAGAAAGAAAAACATTTATTAGTTGTCGCAGGAATTATGAGGGTTCCGGGGATGACGACAGACGGCAGTTGGTCATCTTAACTCGCCTTGCAGCCTCGTATGCTACAATTTATTGCTTGTGTATTATTGTTATTAACATATTTTAGCATAGATTTTTTTTTGTTTTAAAATTAAAAATTTTTGGAAAAAAAAAAATAATTTGTAGTGGTTCACGTATGCATGCTGTAGCCATCTATAATTGATATAGCATTTAAGTTTTTCTTTTATATATACCATGCAACACTGTCTTTAAATAATGTGTATATCGTTGATGGCCTTATTAAATAAATAAATAAATAAAATTTAAGTGGACTCTGGTACTAGACGCCGATATTGCTAGATAGAAGAAAACACAAAAGTTGATATGCATTGTTCTATAAACATAAAACATTATTACACTGAGAAACACTTTTATTTAGTGCTGCTATCAGTCGATTCCGTATAATTGGCTTTGTTAATCTTCCTCTCTTCTAATTCTTTCTTTTTAGATTAATGAAAAATTATAACATTTTCGATCATCGAAGAATGATTAAATTCTTGATCATTGAAGAATGATAAAAGTCTTTATCATTGAAATATAATTATATTCTTGATCATTAAAGAATTTGTGCAATTTCGATCATCGAAGAATGGTTAAATTCTTCGTTTATATTGTAGGGGATGTGGCTGTGGGGCGAGTTAAGATAACCGATTGCCATCTGAAGTCATCCTCGGAACCCCCAATCTCTACAACCTTACGACTAATATCACAAAGTGACACTAATTGGGCTCCACTGTTTTAAATGCTTTCCGAAACACGGAGGAGGTCGGATATCAAATATAAATTCTTGCTAGAATGGGTCCCCCATCTATCACCCGGTTGCAGCAGGAGCTACGTAGCGATCGACTCAAATACAGACCACTGATTAGGCCACGACCTCCTGAAGGTTTAAATATATTTTTTTAGCCATGTCTAAAAGAGAGTGTAGAGAAAACCTTCCTCTTAATAGGAGTGTATTAAGGTTAAATTAAAAGCTTTTGTTAAGAGTGGGTGCGACAATATCATAGCGGCGTTGGGCTTTGAATCTGGTACCTTGCGGATTTGTGCATCATGTGCTCACATATTTGCACAAGTATTTTACATGTATAAGTACGTAACCACATACGAAATATGATGGACGAAATAAATACAATTTAGGATTTCTGATCAGCAAACTATTTCAGTCCATCCTTCTTTAAAAATTTAAATTTTAAAAAGCAAAAGAAATATACAACGTTCCATATATACTTTTAACCTTTCGGTACCATTTTACGAAACTTGCGCGTACGGAGGAGTATGAATTTTTGCACAATAATAATTTATGTAGAGGGGGGTATGCGAATGCTAATATTTTTATAAAAGTTGCAGTATTATTAAAATAAATCACACGCACGTCAATGTCAAACCTTTTACAGACACATGTGTATATTTTACTATAAGATTGTGTCAAAGCGTGGTCATGACTACGGTAAAAATATTGATTGTCAAATATAATAATGTCTTTGTACAGGTTTTGTACATAGGTTTAAATAACCATATAGTAAGCAACTTTCGACTAGGAGGCGATCTCTAGTGTAAGTAAAGAAATTACAAAATATTAGATTAAAAATTTCCCCCCGGAAAGACAAGGAAATGCTCACAAACAAATATTCCCAGCGTAGTCGCCAAACAAAACAGTGATTAGATGCTACAAAGTGTTTACAGTAACAAAACATAAGTTCAAAGAAAACAAGACTTTAATGCGTTGCTCTAAGAACCACCGTTAATTTGATTGATGGTAATCCATTTTGGTATTGTGCCAAAGTCGTTTATAACATTCATTAACTATTTTCACCTTGGGAGACAATTGTAGTGTCAAAGTAAAGAGTCAATGTAGCATGTGTGTTGAGTCACACATTTATTCATACACAATTTTAACAGCTTTAGTAGGTTAGTAGAAGACTGGTAAGTTGGAATCTGACGTAAGACATCCTCTCATACTAAATATTATTATAAACGCGAAAGTTTGTACACATGGATGTATGGATGTATAGATGTCTGTATGTATGTTTGACGGTCATTCACGGGAAAAGTACTGAATGGATATTAATAAAACTGTTACGCAAAGTCTATGGCCACATTACATGATCATTGAAATGAAGCTATATTTGGCTCCGGCATTAAGAAACCCCTAACACACATAACATAGCAAAACTCAATGAGCACAAATTTGCTATTGTAACTCCGTCGCTTTCTCTACATAATAATTTGAACATCGGCTCTCCTAGAGACAGAAGTCCATAATCTATGTTCCTAGAAATATTTTCTCTAGATCAACCTAGGTCAGAGTTCGGCAACCTTTTCAGAAGAGCCCAAAAAAAATGAGATGCAAAAACTATTCATACCAACTATAAATATTAGTTGCATAAATAAAAGTTTTTGATAAAAAAAGGACTTATCTATTTAATCATAAGTAATATCTATCTATATGGAAGTAGTGTTTTTTTAAACAAATAAGGGTATTAATAGATGATGATCTATTTTCGTATGGATCTAAAGAGTCACAGGTTCACATCCAAAGAGCCGCAAGTGGCTCGCGTGCTGCAGGTTGCCGAGTCCTGACTTAGGTACATTCCATTTCGCTAACGTCAGATGTAATGGCGGCTCCACATTATTGCCGTGAAATCACGGCAGGTCATGCCCTCCACATTCACGGGATGCTGTCGCAATCGTTCGTGAAAGTCGCCGCGAAATGGACGTGGATGATGTTGCTTGCTGAACTTTTGAATCGCTTTATTATATGATTAGAACTGTCTTTATTAATTATAAAAATTGAAGTTCTGACTTTCTATAAAGAAGCAGTTATCATACTTATATTGATATAAATTATTATATTGAACCCAGTGGCGAAATTTAATTTCACGCGGTCGTGAGTATGGATGTGTACCCGTGAACGACGCGGGAAAGAGGCTCGAATCCTTTGTCGCGAGACCAAATACCGACTCTGATCGGATTACAATCGTGAAGGCGCACGAACCCCGCGAAAACCTCTACATTCACATTCACGCCTGTTAACGGAGGTTCACAGCACTAATGTGGGGCTGCCATAATAGAGAAGACACGAATAATATAATAATGTCTTTTAATATTTACATGTTTAATACCTTATGAGCGCCAAAGAGCAGGATGATGGTCATAATGACATCCACGACCACGAAGGCGATGGACAGTGGTAGATGGACCACGGGGTCCATATGAGAGTAAATCCCCTTTTCCAATGGTTTTCCAGTTGATAATAGCTCAACTAGAAGAAACAATAGGAAGGGAAAGCACAATAGTGATAGGATCTGAAAGGAAAAATGTTTGACCTTAAAGTAAATATGGTTTTATTATTATAAGAGTTTAGGCCACCGGGAAGTCTCACAAACTGAACGAAATTTAAATTAGCGAATTATTTTAAAATAATGATAATGTTAAGCAACGATGTGGTTAAAGATGCAATAACTTCCAGGAGTCGACGCAATAAACCGGTTTCTTTGGTGCAGTATGATGAATGTCCTGTTTTTAGGGTTCCGTAGTCCTACAAGGAATTACTTTTTTTTTAATTTCTAGGGAAATTAAAAAAAAAGTAATCAAATCCAAAGAAACTATTCACATGGCTCGTTTGACCGATAAAGTAAACCTAAATAGAAACTAAAATGAATGTACTTGTTCTATTCTATCATCCCAACTTGGCGAGCACAAAAGATCCAACAAGGTCGAGGTGCATCCGACATGCGGGCCCCCACCGAATATATCATTCTCTCGACTTTTCTTTAGCTTAGTCTAAGCTGTATTGAAAATTTAATCTTTTCCAAGCTTAATTCTCAGCTGCCCCCACCTAAATCATTGGCTGGCGACGATCTTGTGCAGAACAACGTATTTTATGTCAGTTAGTTACGTATATAACGCCAAGAATGTAAATTTTGCTATTTATGTGCTCACATTATATATATTATCTTGACTGGCCGGTTGGCCTTTCGGTCCGTGGGTTGTGGGATTCTGGATGTGTTATCTATATATACGTATTTATATATAAAAAAATATATTTGTATACAACAGACGGCTGTTACCTCTTACACAGGCATTAACTTGTCATATATGGTCCTATGTATGAATTATTTCTCATTTCTATTAAGTACTTTGATGTACAAATGAAGTTACAAATTAAGTTTTTGCACAATTAAAAGCGAATTTATTGTACATAAAGTTGTTACATTTCGCATTTCATGTGTTGTTCCAAATTCTCTGTACAATTTAATTATGAATCCTAAGAATGTCTTAAGGAAATTACTTCCAGGAATGTACAATGGAATTTCAAGGAAACGAAACATTGAGCAAACTGTGAACCTGAGCAATAGACACCTTGTTATACAAAATTCCGCCCCAGTTAAGTCAGATTTTTCCCTAAAAGTTAATTAATTTTGCATTATAAATTTTATAAACAGGAAAAAGGAAAGTTTATGTTTCAATTCGTATTTAAAAATATAGTCAATTATTTTCTAAGCTCTGTAGCAAGTAGATGAATTTCCTTAGAATTAAGGCATACAGAATATTATTTTTCTCTATAGATTCTACTCTATAGATATTTCATAAGCCATGCGTAGTTCACTAGGTAGTTATTAATATAGCTCCCATTGTTACTAAACAACGCTCCTTCTTTTATATACATATATGGATATATGGTAGCTTGTATGCGGAGTGGGTACGCCCACGTTTACCCACAAACATTAATACATTGAGTGGCGGTCATTCCTTTGTCAGGTGCATCGATGGACTCCAAACCACACGGCATCTGTATATAGCTAAGCAATACAGAATGTCCATAGACTTTGTAGGATTATAACTGTTTCCATACGACGATAAATGAAGTACGAATAGACACCATTTCTATTTCATTTCACCATTTTTTCTACTGCTACTTCTATGAAATAGCAATATTTTGTCTTAATAACGAAATCATGAAGCAAAAAATACGAGTAAAGCCAATGTAGTTACATTAAAACCCGAAAACGTAAGAAATGAACTTATAGATCGATAAAATATTTAGATATATTACTTATTAAAACAAAAGATTGCTATTTCATAGAAGTCGCGACGAGTCGGCTCTGTTTTTAATATGTCCAAAATATTGTACTGTTTCAAGAGCGCCTTTAGCGCCACTCTTGTATTAAAATTTTCAGCTTTTGTAGTTGGTGGCGGTAATTTGCATTTTTTGCTTTTTGCCGAAACTGTGAGCGGCCGTGCTCAAGTGCGCAAAACATGCTCTTTATCCGACTCTTATTTAGTTTGTTTTAATTATCGTTTAAACACGAATTCAAGGCAGCTTTGGCACTTTAATTATTACCATTTGAATATTATTTAGGTGCTTGCTTGTTAGAATATTTAAAATGCCATGTTTATTTTAAAAGCTAAATGCTTTTTTATAGGTATTTAAAAAAAAAAAATTTTGGCAAATACCCAAATTGAATAAAATCGATGAATCCAACGTGCACAAAGTTGTTTATTTTTGGTAGTATGACAAAAGAATTATTTTGATCCGATTGCTACACTCAAAGATTCACTCTTCCGTAAATCTGAAGATAGAAAGAATGAAATAAACTTTATTCAAATATAAAATCAACATTTTATCTGAACAGTTTAAGTCTATTTCACAATACAATAATTAAAAACAATAATTAATGCTTAGAAAATCAAACGGCTCCTAATATAGTTATCAATTTCAGTTTATTTAGGAATTAGGGTTAAGCATAATAATTATTGACTCTAAACGTTTCATCAAAATCGGTACAGCCACTTTAATGACCATCAGTTAAATCCTTTTTTAAAGGCCCGCACCGCATCTATGAACTTTTAAGTAGTGCAGATGTCCATGGGCATCGGTAGTCACTTAGGTGATGAACCGCCTCCTCGTTTGCCCCTTTTAATAGAAAAAAAAGTAATACACACGTGTATGAAAAATATTTTCATTACGTATAAAAACGCAAAGAGTTTTCAATGTTGTCATTAAAATCTTTTTTTAACAAACCTTTAATTAGCATTTTTATATAAAAGTAAAATAAGTAGAGTATTTTGTACAATAATTTATTTTAATTTTGTTTCGTATAATGGAGAGACGCTCGTGTTTACAAGACCCTTGAATTTATTAAGCGCATCTGAATTTGAGATGCTGTTTGCATTAAAATTCATCGCTTATTTTTAAACAAAGAAACAAAGAGGCATTTTGATTGTTATTTCATTAAACATACTTATAATACGAGGTAGCCATCCACAGTAAATGATTTGCAAGATATTTTCACACCTCTCGCTGCAAAGGCAGTTGTTCAGTAATTCCGCATCAATAGGACAGACCCTCCAGAGAAGAATTTGAAAGCTGGTATAGCATCTTCTCCAAGGAAGCTACTTATATAAAAAGCTCAAAAAGAAGCTACTTATATAAAAGCATATCAACTATAAAGTTAAAGAGCATTCCCGAAATCTGCACTATAAGGTATTATTGCAAATTTTATTTCATTTCTACCATTTCTGATAGCTAAGTTTATCATCTGCAGTTCGATCTAGTTATTGTAGTAGGTTTCCATTCAATCGTTAGATAGCTTCAGTGACGTCACAACTTCGTAATAATAGACGTTTGATATTCCCGGCCGGCGATGGCGGAAAATACCAGACTCTTCGACGCCGACACAGCTTCACACAATGAGAGTTAATGAATGAAATCAAATCACGAATATTCCTCCTCCTTTTACAACCTTCTAACAAAGATACATTCACCGTGATAAAAGTTTTACTACAACCTCATTTCGAAGATTCATAATGTACATTCAATATTTTATACAACCATTAGGAATAACCTAATCCTGACTATTATTATGACTGAAGTGTGAGTTTGTTTGCAAGGATATCTAGCGTTATGTACATAACAGATCATTCATTAAATTTGTCATCGATGTTGTCAGAAAAGGATTTAATATATCTAGTACACTTAGATGACAAGGGGGAAAATAACTTTGTATTATCGTCCTGCTGACAGGAAAGGAGAGTCCTTTTTTATTTTTCGATTTGGTTAAGCCATCGTGTGCTACCAACAATAACTAGCAATTTTATTGATTGTGCGCGACTTGAATATTAATTACATTCCTTTCCAAAAAACTGGCTCACATTTCGAGCTTAAAATTAGCGTATCGTGTGAAAAGCTTTTATCACGTAAAAATGAGGCAGTTAGTGTTTATTAAAAATTAAAGAAGGCTCATAAGCGTGCTCACTACGACATACATCCGAGCTTAACTGGGTCACAGCAAGCTCTACTTACCGTGCTACTAAGATAACAAGCATTAACATCATTTTAATACATTTAAGGTAAAATTAAAAAGGTTGAATATATGTATATAAGAGCTGGATTTAATCTGGAGGAATTTGTAATTGAGGTACTTCTAAACTTTTATTATCGGTTTAATGATATGACCCTTAAAATAAGCGCATAAGTAACTTATAAAGAAGCCGCAATTATTTTATAAAAGTGATATGATATTCGGTAGTCCTAAAAGGTTAAGGTTAAGAAGGGTTCTCGCGCCCGGATTTAAGCAAAGCTCACAAAACCTCATTCGTATATTATTTTTGTTATCATCACTTAACAAGCGAGATACAATTGAAGTAATTTATTCCCAAGTTCTTGATATTCTTATCTTTCCGATATGCAGATAAAAGTAATATTAATATGTATTATTTACATATATGAGTACCTTTACAAACCAAAAAAAATATTTCCTTTGTTCTTGTTTGTAAGTCATAGTTCTAAATCGTAACAGCTTATGTACGAGAGTATGTGCATGCTTAAATGTCAGAACATCCAGTAAGTCTCAGCGGTATAGTATGCGCCATAAAAAAGGCGCCATGGGATCTCTATAGCACGGAATTATAGCAACTCGGTATTTGGGCGCATGGTGTGTACTTAGAGATATGGATCTTGCGGAGAATTTTAGAAATTTTCTAGTGAATAACAATTGGAAATAAAATAAATCATTGTTTACTTACGTGACAAAACAATTTGTACACGGTGACCTAACCCAAAATAAAGACAAACGGGAATTTTTAATGACAGCTAGTACGAATTTGTAATTGCTGTTGAATGTGACAACACCTTCTATTCTTAATAAATTCCTTTTATAACCTCCTACTGTTATAATTCTGAAGTTATCATGAAATTAAAGAGACGGGTTTTAAAAAACCTTTTCACTAAGAGACATCTCAATTATATATAAATTGTAAGAGTTCTTTCCATGGCCCCAAACCTCAGCCTCTTTCCAATTATAAAACTATGTCAAGTAAACAAAAATATTCAATCGTAGTCGTATAATTGAATATTCAATCGAATTTTCTTCGAAATTACATTACCAAATTCGTACTATTGGGTAACGTAAATATTTATTTAAAGAATCAGGTCAAGTCACGATTTGAAACGCCATTATTATTTTTACAGGCTTGTTAAAGAGTGAGTAAAATATTTTGACTTCATAATCATTTTATGAATTTCAGTTTTTGTTTTTATGTCAGGCTATGAATTTATTAGAATTTTTATTTATCATAAACTCCTGTCTACATTGTCCACCCGTGCTAGTGTGATAAATTTATGGTAATATCAGTCGGCCTAATTTTAGAAGATATTTAAACAGACCTTAAAAAATAAAATAAAAAATTGTTAACACAAGCTTTGCACTTATTTGGAGGGGAAAAGAAAACTAGGCAAACGTAAAATATCTATAGCACTTTACTAATCAAAAGGGTAATTATGCAGTTTGGTTATCTTTCCCAAAAATGCATATTTTTTTTCCGGTAGCTGGTGTTTGTACTCTACACAGAGATACAGCAACTTCGAGAAGAAAAAAAAATATACATGCATTTTTGGGAAAAGTGACCAAAACGCATAATTACCACCAAAAGTAACAAGCAGTACGGACTATTATTATAAATCACTGGAAGATACTTTTATATAATATCTTGTAAGCCGCAGCCAGAGGCTTATAGATAAGAAAACAATCTACAATTTTTGGGGTTATTGCCGAGGTGTCGATTTGCTATCGGTCGCCCAGACCCGCAGCGATGTTGCCCGCAGTCGACGGCACCAAAAGCGCCTGCGCGGCCCTCCACATCTGCCCTAGACCCGGCCTTTATGTAATCTTTTTTCATCTTTACCAGCTCCTATTTCAGGTTCTATAATTTTAGCTGCTATTATGTTAAAATTAGGGGGGTATGGTCTTTTACGTATTATAAGCATATAGATTCTTGAAAGTAGCAGTTCCAAATTTTGTTGTAACATTCTTAACTTGACGTCCCCCCTTTGTCACACAAAGTCACATTTAAGTGACCCCCCCCCCCACCTCTTGGTTGCTGAGGACGCCAAAACTCATCCTTAATAATAACTCATTGCATAAGGTAAAATTTAAAAAATGAGAATTTATAAAACTCGCCCAAATACTCTAACAACTAAGAACCTAACAAGGGTAGATTTTATTATCCTACTAATTATATAAAAGTTTTAGTTTGTACACATGGCTATACCGATGTATGTTTAACGCCCTTTCACGTAATACTGCTGAAGACATTTTAATAAAACTTTACATTAACATAATTTATACATCAGAATATCACATAGGCTATAAATTATAAAGATATTGTGTGCATTGTCCAAGATACAACGATATATGTCAGTAAGTAGGAGAAAATTCTGCCATATGCCTGAAAAATCGTTAGAGTTACATGTATATATATAGTGTATGAACGAATTTTTTCCTTAAATAGTTCTTAACAAATAGTAAGTAACCCAACGTTCGGGCAGGATAGCATCTCCCGGGTCCGCTAGCGTAAAGTAAATCCCATAACAGTAAGCTGGTAGTATATATTTTTTCTTTGAATTTTAATTGCTCCGGACACGTGGTATGTAGACATCAATTAATATTTCGGGAGAATCACAGTGTGCATTTGGGTCCAGAAAGATATTGTCTTACTATCAATAATACCGGAGCCAGATATAGCTTCATGGCTGCAGGCATTTCCCTGTCACACTACATGATCAATGAAATGATCATTCAAATGAAGCTATGTCTGGCTCCGGCTTGTGCAAATGGATATAGTGCATTCCTATAAGGGATATTTCTATATAATACATAACTTAGATACATTATTTTTGTAAGAAGGTATTGGACATAACATTATTTTGCTTTCTATATCAAAGGATCACAGTCCTTTGATATCGAAAGCAAAAAAAAGTGTGATGTCACAAGTCTATTAGTGTGATGGGTATGTCCATCGTGCTCATAACGGTGGATCTGCAAATGCTTCAAATAGTTAGAATATTAGTGAGGACAATAAGTGTTTACTGTCCGTCACGTGGCCAATAAACTTTTTTCATCAGTTAGAGTGGTCTGGTATTCAGTGTAATAAATGACTCCGCCCACCATAAGATTTTAGCGATGTGGCCACTTTATATAGTTTTAACTACTTTAGTACTAAAAATATTTTCTTCTACCTAGCGTTATCCTGGTCTAGCGTTATCCTGGTCTAGCGTTATCCTGGTCTAGCGTTATCCTGGTCTAACGTTATCCTGGTCTAGCGTTATCCTGGTCTAGCGTTATCCTGGTCTAGCGTTATCCTGGTCTAGCGTTAACCCGTACATCATTTCTAGCGAACACTTACGTGGGGTTTCTAAAAATAAAGCGCGTTCAAAGCACCCCTTGTCAACTCTTTCGCACTTCACCGTTTAGTTTTAAGCACAAATTTAAAGTCAGTACTTTCTTATAATTAATACAATCAGGCGTTCTTTTGCGGAAATCTATGATATGAAAAACTTAACTGCTTTGTTACAATCTACGAATTAATACAAGGAAAGATCGGTGCAACGCTGCAACCCGAAAGCCACACCATTGAACCCGCCGCCAAAGCACAGCACTACATTGATTTTCCTATGTGGTACAACACACACTTCGGCAGAAATTAATAACCTTTGTAGAGTCTATGGACTGATAGTGCGGTGTCGAAGCGAAATGTACGTTCAGGAACATTGGTGGTGTGGCATTCCGGTCATAGCATTGCACCGATTTTCACACAACAAACAACACACAAAGACAATAATAAAATAGAATGGAGTGGAGCGGAATGGAACGGAATGAAACGGAGTGGACTGGAGCGGAATTGAGTGGAACGGAACGGAACGGAATAGAACAGAATGGAATAGAATAAACTTTTATTGTACACAACAAAGAAAACAATACCGGTTACAAATTTAAGTATCTGATCGGAAATGTAAATTTTTAATATAACAAGGGGCAAACGAGCAGATGGTATTCACATAAATGACGATCGACGCCCATGGACAACTGCAATACCAGAGGTCTCACAGACGCTTTGCCGGCCTTTGGGGAATGAGTATGGTATTTTTTTCTAAGTCGTATCGGTTCCGAAATGCCGAAGTTGGATAGTGATTCCACGGGGGAATTGACGAAAGACTAAAATACATTTACTGTCTCTTAAGTTGGTTTTAACCAATATGTATCCTAAGGGGAGTGGTTCGCTGCTATCCGCCCTGCCCCTTATGATATAAAAAGTCCAGCAGTTGCATAATTGTAGCTCCAATTGTTAAATGTTCATATAATTGCAATTATGCCACCCTTTTACGATATATTTAAACGGACAGATGCACAAAACAGCAATGTGCATTCGAGCATTGGGTACAAGATCCGTTTGATTCCTTTTGGGAATAGAATTGACACTTTATCTCCTTTCATTTCAACCTCCACCCCTCCAACGAAGTATTAAATACAATGGGAATTACACAATCTATCGTTATATCCACTTTTTACATACAAACATATATGTAAAACAGGAGTGTTTTTGTAACTTGAAGTAAATTAAAATTTACGTTTACGTAATTTAGAAATACAAGGAAAGATGTTTCACTGCTGGCCCGGCCCGTTGGCGCAGTGGGCTGTGGCCCTGCCTTCTGCTCCGGGGGTCGTGGGTTCGATTCCCATCTCGAGTCTGGGTGTATTATCCATATGTATGCATTTATATATTTCTAAAAAAAAAAAAATTGTGTATAACAGGCGGCTGTTACCTATAACACAGGCATTAAGTTGTCTACCCCCAGTAGCGAAATTTAATTTCACGGGGCCATGAATATTGATGTGTACTCGTGAACGCCGCGCGAAAGAGGCGCGAATCCTTTGTCGCGGGCCAAAATACCGACTCTGATCGGGGAACTGGCGTGAACGCGCGCGAACACCGCGAAAATCGTCCGCAATATCGTTCACGCTTGTTAACGAAGCTTCACGGCACTAATTTAGAGTCGCCATAGTGTATTGTATGCGAATAAATAGCGCTTAGCGAAATATTTACTTATATTTATCTTTTCAGTTTCATCGTGCGATCCGCTTATACCAAATCTCTCACCCCACAGAAAAGCGTTCAGCTTTGAAATTACTTCAGAACTTCAGATCTGTTAATCAAAAGGTAGGTGAAAATGAACCTCAACAGCCCAACGGTAAAAGGAATGGACCGAAATCTGCAAGGTACCCGGTTCAAACCACACTCCTTCCGCCCCTTCCTCGTATTCCTGCACTCATTTTAATACTAGGTTTTAATTTAAGCTTAGTAAGAAGGGAAATGGGAATATTAAACCGTGTCCGCTTAAATTGCAAAGGACGTGACTGTGGGGCGAGTTAAAGTGACCGAATACCGTCTGACGTCATCTCCGAAACCTCCATTATCTCTACAATCTCATGACTAATATCACTAAGTGGCATTAATCGGGACCCACTGTATTACGTAGCTTTTAAAATTTGGTCGCCCAACCACCACCCGACCGCGGTAAGAGTTGCTTAACCTCGCGATCGACTCAAATGTCCGCCACTGATTAAGCAAGAACCTCCAGAGTGTAGTCTTTTCTTAAAAGTCACTGTGACTCATCGGTTAGAAAACATCAGAAGTAAATAAATAAATAACGTTTAAGGACAATTATAATAAATATAGATAAAGGAGAAGATTGGGCTTAAGTATAATAAACTAAAACGATTCGCCCGAGATTTTTTTTTTCTTTTTTATAGTAGAAGGGGGCAAACGGGCAGAAGGTCCACTTGGTGATAAGTGATCACCGTCGCCCATGGAAATGTACAACATAAGGGGTGCCGATGCGTTGCCTGCCTTTAAGTATCCTGTACACTCGTCTCTTAAAAACATCACTATTGTAAGGCTCTGGGAAAACTTCAGAAGCAAGATTGTTCCACAGTTTGCACGTGCGCGATAAGAAGAATCTTGATGCACGTACATTTGTGGGATGCCAAGCATCAACATGATGAGGATAATACTTTTCCCAGCGGCGAAGAGGGCGGTGGTGGAATCAAGACGGTGGTACCACATCGAACAATTCCTCGGAACATTCCCCATTGTATAGGCCGTAGAAAATGCACAGAGAGGCTAAGTCTCTCCGGAGGCCTAGATCGTCCAGGTTTTCGGCCTATGACGACGAAATTATTTTGTGAATGGTGTTGCGTGGTCTTTTAGTAATAATAACGATTAATAAAAAATGTAGAATGTGAAAGGGAAACAAATCAAGAACTCCTAATGAGTTTTTAGCATGTTCTATCATCATGGAAAATTAGCCACGTTTCGTTCGGCTTGCGAGAGTTCCCGGTGGCCTAACCTCATTAAAGGCCGGCATCGCATCTGCTACCCTTCTGGTGCAGATGTCCATGGGCTTCAGTAGTCACTTATGTAAAACACCAGCTCGTTTGTCCCTTGTGACATAAAAAAGTCTGCAGTTGCCAATACATTTAAATTTTCATCTTTTCCAAGCTATCATATTCTATGCACTAGAAAGCCAATTTTTGCGTTTTTATAAAATAGTGGTTCGGAAATCGGGACACGAAAAATCGTCAAATGCAATATAAAATACAAACAATTATTTTGGACAGGTTACTCTAATATTGCAAACCTGTGGCGACCGAATCGAAGTGCTATGACTGCTCCATATCCGTGGATGTTTTAAAAGGCGTCAAAGGGACTTCCAGCACATAAACAGCAATGACACTAACCAGATTTTCTAACGTCATAAATATTCTAATTACCGCAATATAGTTTTTTTTGTATTACAAAAGGCAAACGAGCAGGTAGTTCATGCTGCCCATGGACATATACTCCGTCAGAAGGCTCGCAGATGCGTTGCCGTCCTTTAAAGACAGGTTTAGGCCACCGCGAACTCTCACAAACTTGATGAACTCTTGGTGTGTTAACATTACCGCCACTTCACGGCGATCTTATGTGAAAAAGAGGTACTGGTACCCGGAGGCGCTAGGCCCATTTGGCTACAGACCATAAGGACTGCAAGCGAGGCGCTACCTCTAAGTAGAGAAATAGGTAGAAGTAAAGAAGGAATGGAGTAAAAAGATCTGAAGGTAGATGGAAAGGAGAAAAAGGATGCGGATATTACTGTCACGCATGGTATAAGGGGAGTGATAATAGCAGCTACAGTTGTCCGAAGTCACGTACCCGTAGCGGATCTAACCAGTTATTGGCCAGATATAAAGGAAGATCCACCCTCGAAGGACAGTAGTTGTATCAATATATTATTGAGAAGAGACACCTGGAATACTAATAATAGAAGAATATATGTAGAGGTATCATCTCAAATCGCGAAAAATACAATATGATTTAGAACTTTAATACCATCAGTACAAATCTATAAAATTTTGCCTTTAGCATTTAATGCAGCAAATTATAATCTTTCCTAAAAACCAGGCTTCGTAATATTACGCTATTAATATATCATTGTAACAATAGTGTTTTATTGATTGAGGAGGTCGTGGCCTAATCAGTAGTCGGTATTCAAGTCGATCGCTAAGTTAAGTTGCTCTGACTACAACCAGGTGATAGATGGGTGACCCATTCTAGCACTGGCTTATATTTGATATCCGGCCTCCTCCGTGTTTCGGAAGGCACGTAAGAGATCGTAGGAGTTCCGAGGATGACGTCAGATGGCAATCGGTCATCTTAACTCGCCCCACAGCCACATCCTCTACAATCTAAGCGGACTATATTTCAATTTTATCATTAACAGTGATATACCTCTATTTTGGTTTCAATTAATATAAATAACCAATTCGGTTACAAGAATTGTGCCGGCGCGTCGCTCCTGGTCGTGCAGTACTCTACATCAATTGAATACAATAAAATCGTTAGGGATCATCCATGCATCCATAAATTTACCCCTGTAAAATAATAATAGGAAATATTTCCCTGTTCGGATACTTACAATTAATCTGACTTCTTTAGTCAGACTTTATGACTTTTTCAGATTTTGTGAGTAAAAAATACTGCTTATATTTATTTATTTTCTTTTTTTTATATAACAAGGGGCAAACGAGCAGCTGGTACTCACCTAAGCGACTATCGATGCCCATGGATAACCGCAACACCGGAGGGCTCGCCCATTTATACACAAAGTAATAATGAATTAACGTTCTTTTTTAATTATAATAGCTAAAAAGTATTTTAAAGTCTGGAAAACTATTTATCGGACTAAAGAAGACAGATTAATTGGAAGATTCCGAACGGAGAATTTTTTCATATGTGGAATCAATTACCAGCGTCTTTATTTCCGAACGGATACGACTTAGGAACCTTCAAGAAAAGGGCATACTCATTCCTCAAAGGTCGGTAACGCATCTGCGAACCCTCTGGAGTTGCAATTGTCCATGGGCATCGGTAGTCACTTAGGTGAATGCCGGCTGCTCGTTTGCCCCTTGTTATATTTAAAAAAAAAAACAAAGATCCACTCCATGCCCGTTTTCACACAATGTTACGTTTTGGTGATACTTTCTAACGTTACCTTTGGACGTTATATAGGAATGACCTCTTTGATGTAACATTGCAATTATTACAATCTTTTTAACGCCATTGTTACGCTTTCAATATGTAATAGTCAACATCTCTCAATACCACATTACTACTATTTACTGTTTCTCGGTAACCTTCAGCCTTCATTATGTTGCCATTCTATCCAGTGCAGGCCAGAGGTAAATGTTAAGGCGGAGCGAGTTCCATTTATGGCGCCCCCCTTATATTTATACTTAAAAATACCTACCTAGGCGTCCTCTGGGACTCGGCGCCTGGAGCGGTCGCTCTATGCGCTCTATGGTAGAGCCGGCCCTAATTCTATCCTGATTGACTTTTCTTCCATCTTGTCTTAAATACGAAACGCCGTATAATATAACATAGCAATCATAACTGAAACGTGTTTTTTAAGAAATATTGAAGGCGTTACTAGCGTTTACTTTTAAGTATCGCTTTCTAGCAAATTTAGTGCCTGAGAGCTCGTATTCAATATTCCTTTATTATCAGTTCATTTTTGGGGGCACGACGATCCTCAAGAGCTGTAATTTTTGTATTGTAATAAAATAATTATAAAATACTTTCGTTTTTTTTTTTCACTTTTTATAGCAATTTTTCGATATTTTAGAGGGTTGATTTTGTGTGTGTGCGTGCAAGGTTTGCAATGTTAGGGTAAAGTTAGTAGTATAATTAAAATAATAAATCCAATTAAGTCTTTAAAGGTAAAGAATGGGTGAAAGGAGGTGTTAGTGTATATGACAAGGCAAAAATGTACCAGTGGTACATGAGATTATTAGTTTCCTTCCGAGAAGAGAGAGATATCGTGAGCAAGTAAACTGTTTGCAAATCGAATGGTTATAAAAGGATGGTGTTTTATGTTTTAACGAAATTTCTGTACACGCTCAACTCAACACGTTATTAGTCGAAACAACATGATACTTCATGATTATCTCTCTTACTCGTATTATTGCCGGTACCGAAATATATTTTTTTATTAAATTTCAAAATAGGCGCGATATGAAATACGATGTGAAAGTAATTTCCCTTGTAAGGTTTTTCTTTGTTACATTCATCAATTCCCACCCGACGATAAAGGCTTATAGAGGGTTGGCTTAAAGCCGGGGTGACTGACACGTAAGGGTTATGGGGGTATAAAACGGATCGTTCGCCTTTATAGAAATCTATATACTGATATAATAACTACTTGTTTGTACTGCCCTACACTTGCGGCGCTATGTTATTATATTGTCGCTCTAATTTTATGCTTCTCACCAGCCATTGCCCAAGACTTCTCTGACTAAACCTGATAAAAGATACGACAATAATGATCAATCTTATGACATAGACTTACTTCAAATTACGAATGGTCTCTCAAACCTATACCGATACCGATTGGTATACTATAGTATAGATTAGTATGTTACCTATAGTATATTAGTATATCAATATCTATAGAAACCGGGGGGAAAAATCAATAAGCCACTTAAGTGACGGGTTTTAAGCAATCCGGCATGGCCCACTTTGTCGGCGTTGCGTAGGTCAGTCACACACCGCACACACTTTCACTGCACTTCACTTTCACTTCGCTATCTGATCGGTTTTGTTTGTCACTAACGACTTACGAATAATCTCGTGTACAAACTATATAGATATACAATCGATCCATCGTGGCGCGTCTCGGACAATTGATGTATGACCACAATACAATGTTACCAAAAAAAGAAAGTTTGAGTGCATATATATTTAGTGTGTTTTTATAATTTAATCTTATATATGTAATTTACCGTGTCGAAGGTAAATTCTATTAGAAATGATTTGTAAAATGTACTTGTATATTTGAACAGAGATTACATTTTTTAGAAAAGTGTTCTGTTCTTGTGTAGTCGTAAATGTATTGTTCATGTAAAAGCACAAACGGCTACACGGATTATCCTAATATATTGCGAAACCCTAGACGTTCAGTGTTTGTCAATTTCCCGATGACGCAGCGTCCTGTCACGGCATATTGTTTGCCGGTGCACATAAACACTCCACACCCCCGACGCCCAAAGACCCCCCCGTACGATCGCCCGTAATACCCCCCGGCTGCCCCATTTTTTACGACGCCGTAACTCGTACCTAAACGCGTACTCCCCCTGTTTTCTTTACGCGACAATAATACCATCTCTTGACCTGACAGCATTGCCGCCACTTCACGCCGATCTTATGTGAGAAAGAGGTACTGGTACCCGGACACGTCGGCCCTATTCGACTGCAGACCAAAAAGTCTGCTAGTGTGGCGCCACCTCTAACTAAGATTAAAGAATTTATGTGCCGCAATATTGTCCGTTCAAAAAGTGTGTGAAATACATTACATAAATATGTAAAGTTGGATGTATTATAAATTTTGAAATTCTGTAGATTTAAAAGTATCCATTATTGGTTGAAAGATGATTACAAGTGTATCATAGAGTGATACTTTTGGTCTAGTTTAAGTGATTAAACCGAATCGTTCACAGTTTAAAGAAGACACTGTTATAGGAAACCGAAGAAGGAGAGGAAGAATGTCTCAATAAATTATCTCTCTGCATATCTGTGTTTCTTTTCAGATGAATTATATTTTTGTTAACTAAATATTATCTCCAAGTCCAATTCATGGATATAAAGAAATCCTTGCTGTAATTTCAATATTTTTTTTAACACGTTTTTATTTTAATTTTTTTATAAATACAGTTTTTAGCTCCTAATTTTTCTGATTAGGCAAAGTCGTGCACAAAAGCTAGTATTGGTATGAATGCTTAAGTATGTTACGGTACCAGTGACACAGTTTTCTGTTTGTTTTTTTGTTATTATTCACTAGTTATGCACCGTTAGTGACATGTGACTTTGTCACATGCTTGACGACATCGAGGGATCATGTCTTATTAAGGTCTAAAGGGAAATCTGTATCCTTTACAATTATGACTATCCATTTTTTACATCCTCTCTATGTTATTTGTTTAACTGGCCCGTTGGCGCAGTGGGCAGTGATCCTGTCTTCCGCTCCGGGGTCGTGGGTTCGATTCCCGTCTCGAGCCTGGGTGTATCTAAATGTATGTATTTATATATTACTAAAAAAATATATTTGTGTATAACAGGCGTCTGTTACCTATAACACAGGCATTAAATTGTCTACCTTAGGAGCAGACGTCCGTGTGTCATATAGTCCTGTATATATTTATTTTTCATTATCTATAGGGTTCCCTGTAGAATTACGGAACCCTATAAAGGGCGGACTATAATCCGTAATGTACACAGCCCTGTTATCGCACCTGCTCCTAGCACAACACTTACGCTTAATATGAGGGGAAACCAATATTAGAACATACTTAATAGTATCCCTTAATGTTCTTAAGAAGTATTTTAACTTACTAGCGGACCACGCAGACGGACTTATCGACCATTAAAATAAAAAACTCTCACATCCGCGCCAAATACCAGGTTTAATTTTAACCTCACTAAATTTTCACCAAAATCGCTTTTTCCGTTGGTACTTTTGTCTTTTCCTGGCTATGTATCGCAATTCCATTTTACACGACTTCCATGGCCGTAGCGTCGAGGATTCGATACGTGCGAGTTCTGATTTTATTCGTGCTAGCATTTATTTATTCTTCTATAGGCCCGGGCAGTGCTATGGTTTCTTCCTCCGCAACGCGATGGACCCGGCACCCGCATGGCGAATCCATGGAATGCTAAGAAATTCGTCTCTCTTATATAATAAAAGTATTTACATGTAAAGAATACCTAAAATATAAGTTCATTGCACCACAGGAACGAAGTCTTATACATTATGTATATACTAACATAGCCTTCAACGCGGAAACCCTATGGCTTTAATTATTAAAAAGGGTTGCCGCACGACACCGTGCCTGCGGACGGCGGCCGTTTAATGGGACGCCCCGAGACCCGCATTGCGGTGAGCTCCTCGGCCGCGGCGCACTCACAGAGCGGCGCGATGTTGATGAGACCGTTGGCGGCCTCGATGGCGGGCGGCTGCCCCTTCTTGGCGCCGGCGGCCGGCGTGGACAGGTTGACGAGCTGCGGCGGCAGCTTCAGGTGGTTCATCAGCGACGACACCAGGCCGCGGTGTCCGCTCGGGCCCGCCTGCCGAAATCGCGCTTAGATAACTGCACCGCTCCGGTCTACTTTAGGCGCTACCCGATCGAGGACGCCTCGAGCGTAGATCGCGTCCGCGGCGGTGCTCACCTGGTGGCAGGCGGTGAGCTTGTCGACGGCCAGCTCCAGCCCGCCGGCCTCCGCGAAGGCGGCCAGCAGCTCGGGCCGCTCCAGCGCGCGCACCACCAGCTGCTGCATGCCCTGCGACAGCTTCACCACCTCCTCTTGTCCTGCAAACGACGCGAGGGCGCGACCATTGAAATTGACGAGGAAATAATAATTTGTGCAGCCGATGAGTCAAATTGTTTTTTGCTGCGAGTGCCGATTTGAGTCCCGAGCGAGCGACGAATTCTAACGTAGAAACCTGAGCGCGATGACGGGTTATTCGAACCACGGATCAAATAGTTATGCTCTCGTGTGACACATTGCTTTTCACTTCAGCGACTAGAGCGCATAATAAGTATTAGCTAAAAGATAATACAGAGAACAGTAAAAGTCAGAAATGGTGTTTGTACTTATTATTAATCAAAATAGTAATAAATAAAAAACATGGTTATTTATCTTACAAATATTTGTCTGCACGTTTGAGCCGCCGAAGAGAAAAAAAACTTTTCGTCTCGGATTTGGTTCAAGAGAAAGCGCAACCGCCGCACTCACTGAGGTAGTCCACGAGGCTGGGCAGCATGAGCGCGGGGTCGGCGGCCAGCGCCGGCAGCTTGGCCACCAGCCAGAACACCTCCTCCTTCAGCGACCACGCCTCGGCGCCGCCCGCGGGGCGCGCGCGGCCCTCGCCCGCGCCCAGCGCCGCCGCGTTCATGCCGTCGCACAGCGCCAGCGCCTTGTACAGCTTGCGCATGACGTCGCGGTCGCGCAGCACTGAAAGCGGCCGAGGTGAGCGGGGCTTTATCCGCCGTATCCACCATATCCGCCATAGCCTCCATCAAGTCCATAGCCAATCATCATCATCATCATCATCATCATCATCATCATCATCATCATCATCATCATCATCATCATCATCATCATCATCATCGGCATATCATAGTCCACTGTTGGACATAGGCCTCCCTCAAATCGCGCAATGGCCCAATGTATATAGTCAAATACTATATACGTTGTATATTCTTTTAGCTATATACATAAGCATTTAAATACTGGTATTCTTATATTTCAAGAAGCACAAAACATCAAAAATACTCGACGTGCAAAATGGAATCCCAAATACTAATTAAAAGTGTAATTTTGTTTTAAGAGAGAGAGAGGAAAAAATGTGTCGGCATTCATACAAAATTGCATTAATTAGAGAATTTTCGCATGGCAACCCTGCGGTGAAAACGTGAAGAGTAATTGGAGTGAGAAATATCCGACGATACGACGACGACACGAGTAGTGATGGGAACGAAGCAGATCGATCTACTAATGATATCGATGATTGAAAACATATCGGCTGCACCATTTCAAAACCACTTTTTACAAAAATCTTTTTAACCTGGTAAGTCCCTAAAAAATACGAAAACACCAGCGGTTTGAACTCGCATAAAAACAGAAATATTTAAGATATCGATACCTAGAAAGTGTACAATTCACTCCCTCGTAACCACTTCAAAACCTAAGTATTCACTTTGACCACTTCAAAAACCTAGTAAGTCTCCGGGCCTGCCAGGTTTTAAAATGGTCAATGCACCCTTACTAGGTTTTATAATCAAGGTCAAACATACGAAAGCAGAGAGAGGATCGACGGGATTTTGCAGTGCAAAAGAGTCTCTAATTTTTTTCTGAAATAGGACAGCTGTACTTTTTTTATGCTGTTCTACTTTACGTTTATGCAGTCAAATTGAGAACCTCCTCCTTTTATGAACTTATTTATTTAATTATTATTGATGAAATGCCCTTCCAGGATGGTTAACATAAATAAATTAAAGTACATGCAAAAACAGGCCAATGAAGTAAGCGATCGAACTACCAGATATTGTTGCATAAGGTGATTTCGTCGTATTTGTGTGTGACCTCAATTGCATTCCTTTTGTTCCATTTTTTAATTTTGTCATGTTATATATTAACAATCATTTAATATCGATATTTTTGCCCACCGACGAACAACACTAGAGTGACACGATTTTTGATATGACCTCTTTACTCACACGTTTGGCTTTGCAAATGTTACCACATAAATTATGTTACGCGCCGGGATTTATTGAAATATCAATTATCGTGGGATGTGTCATTTATTAAATTTAGGGAGGAAAGTTAAAAAATAAGACAAAGAAATGATCTATAAAAAGATTACTGGTGAAGACATGCTGTTTCAAGATTTTTTTACATTATTGAGCTAACTGAACATAATTTAGTAATTTTTTTTAGGGTTCCGTACCTCAAAAGGAAAAAAGGAACCCTTATAGGATCACTTCGTTGTCCGTCTGTCTGTCTGATCATCAAGAGAGAGCCTCTTAAGATGACGGTCGAAAATTTTCACAAATTGCATAGTTAACTGAAACAACCATTGGAACAATAATTGTTGAGTCCACATTCCACATGACGGTAACCTTATATATCCATTAGCCCTCGAGAATCTACAGTTGGACAGAGGTCTCTCTTCGTTTCTGACTCTTTCTCCTATCCTTACAATTTTGTATCCAACTGTTAAT
This sequence comes from Charaxes varanes, assembly GCA_024363005.1. Lineage (NCBI taxonomy): Eukaryota > Metazoa > Arthropoda > Insecta > Lepidoptera > Nymphalidae > Charaxes > Charaxes varanes. Next base: position 3,214,636 of record JANCMC010050420.1, on the reverse strand, counting down.
GACAGTGTCACCATCGATCGTACAATGAGTCAACGTGTGTTTTTCGAACTAAATATTGGCCAACAAGTTGTAAGACCATTTAGTCCTTCGCCTTAGTACGGAGTAGGATTCTATATAGCAAATTCTGTCTTTAAGGATGATGTCAAGACTCAAGAGTAACGCACTCTATGATTCTTTGTGCAACTATGCTTTTGTGCGTAACCTTATGTGTGAGTGTAACTTGAATAAAAATAGTTTTCGGGGATGTTCCTATCATATATCACGATCAGCCCTTAAAGATCTGCAGCTTGGCAATGGTCTTCCTTCTTTACTGCCATTTCCCCCTGTTTCTTGCTAGTCGCGTCCAGCTACATCCTTTCAACCTCTTTATGTCGTCTATCCATATTGTTATTAGACGATCTAAATTTCTCCAGCCCACTCCTCGTATTTTTTTTTTTTAATTAGCCTATACTGTCCCACGTCTGGGCAAAGACCTCCCCTTTTTCCAACCACACCTTCCTTTCCTGACCCAATTGAATCCATTTCTTTCTCGCAAAGGCGTCCAAGTCGTCTCGTTACCTCTTACTCGGCCTACCTGGTCGTCGGCGACCACTTGTGGGAGCCCATCCTGTCGCGATATTGGCCCACCTTTGCGGGTCCAGCCTTGCGGCATGATATATAAAAAGTTAAAAGCCATTGATGCTATGGTAAAAATCCTATGACTAGTCCGCGTTGGGCGCCACTTTTCTTCGTGCTATATGTTTTACTTATAAAATCATAATGCATGGTCTAAAAAACAGGATAATTCGACATATACACATATAAATATTAGTTAGATTGACGATATATCTTTCAATAATATTAAAAATACCTTAATTATTTAGTTCCCCTTTTATTATCGAAATATTAGTTTATCTAGGAAGATTGAAGATAAAATAAAGCGAAAAAAGTGTGACAGTGAACAGGACAGGAGCTGGCATCGATGTAGGCACAAAAAGGCAACTTGGGCGAATTCCAAATAAAGGTTACCCTTTGGACATACATAAAGTTGGCAAGCACGATGCAAGCATGTTGATTTTAGTAAAAAGGATCTCGATGTAAACATTGTTATGTTTATGTCATATTTTGAATCAATTGATATGTATTAGTTAAATAAAGGAAAACTATTATGCACCTTAGGGGTCAACCATAAATTACGTCATACGAATTTTACGACTTTTAACCCTCTTCCCCCTCGTTGTCACAGATTGTCACATTTTCAATACCCGTTTCCCCTCATGCGTAACATAACTTTCAAATAGTCCACACCCGTCCCCACCTACAACGTTACAATGTAATATAAAAGGTTAATTGATACTTTGCCTTTATTAAAATTGGTTAGCAACAATATCTTCTTCATTACATGTCTTCTAGCAGCGTTCGGCTAGTACTTCTGCGATTGCTTCTGGGCGCTATCAGGAGGGAGAGCCACATTGCTCGGTTCTTTAGTGTGCCTTCCAATGAGCAACAATATAAACTTCTTTATATGACCAGGGCCAAAAAAACAGGTGGTCCATCTGACCATAAAAGACTTAAGACGTCTATATAGACATCTGCGCTATCATAGAATTCCTTGCCATTATTAAAATGGGTTATCAACAATATCTTCCTCACATGTCGTTTAGCTGCGATCGTCTACTGCTTCTGCGATTGCTTCTGGGGGCCATCAAGAGGGACATCCACATTGCTCGGTTCTTTAGTGTACCTTTCAGTGAGCAAAAATATAAGCTTTTTTATATGACCAGGGCTAAAAAAAGGTGGTCCATCTGACCATAAAAGACTTATGACGTCTATAGACATCTGCACTAATCACACGACTGGCAGATGCCTTGCCGGCTTTTAAGAGATGAGTATGCTGTTTAATTTATACGGTCGGTCCCAGGCAATCACACATGGTCCAAGTGAAATACAGTATTTGAGGCATTTCATATCGCAATAATAAACTGGCCTTTTACGTTTTAGGTCTAAAGTGAGTCAATAATACAGGCACCTTCGTTTCAACGTTCTCTATCAGCCAATCTAATATCTATTTTTGTCTTTTTAACGAAAATGAGTTTTTGTTAAAAAGGCAAACAAATAATAAAGTATCATGGAAATAACATTTTAATATTATAAATCACTTCATTAACTATTATTAAAATGCATAATTTGTTATTATAACGCCGTTTATATCGAATTATAAGTCGTAAATGACAAAACGATGTGATATCCTAAAAATCATATTTTTTTGACTTAGGTCACTTTATTATTAAGCGTGCAATATATACTTCATGATGACATCAAATGTCTACAATTTATTTGCAGAAAATTTTATCAAAAATAAAATTAATCTCAACTGATCCCGCCATCCCCATTTAATCTCTTTTCACAAATAAACGAACGTATGAGCAGAAAATGTAAAATCTAATTACAGATACTAACGAGATAAAATTCACGTGAGGTTAATTACAATACGGTCATATCAAAATAGGTAATGTAATATATACATATAGTTAAAATTGAAGTGTCTGTGAAAATTTTTGTATCCCACGTCTGAGATAATGTTTTTATAGAACATTGCGGTGGGTTGACTGTTTGAAGTACATAGAGCTACACATAATAATTCGAAAATATTTTTTGTTTGATAACATTACTTAAATATTAAAAAACATAAAAAAGAATAATTCAATCCTATTATTTAAAAAATAGGTTAAAATAGTTTAGTTAACTCGTCATCCTCGGAACCCCCACGTTCTCTACAATCTTACGACTAATATCATAAAGTGACATTAAGCGGATCCCACTGTTTTACTTGCCTTCCGAAACACGGAGGAGGTCGGATATCAGATATGAACCAGTGTTAGAATGGGTCACCCATCTATCACCCGGTCGCAGTCAGAGTAACTTAACTTAGCGATCGACTCAAATGCCGACCACTGATTAGGCCACGACCTCCTCATTCCGAATTATTGCACCAAAATTGATAATATTTTTTTCTTTATTGTCAGGACAAGGTACAGAAAACATTTTATCTGTCAGTTTATATGTTACGGGTAATTTTCGAAAAGTGGGAACGGGAACGGAAATGGGAATGGGAATGGGAACGGGAACGGGACTGGAACGGGAACGAGAAGGGGTTCAGGGATAATATTATAGAATAATAGAATGTAGTAAATAGTAAGTAATCCAACGATCGTGCAGGACAACCTCTGTCGGGTCCTCAAGTTATTTAAGTAGACATAAAGAAACTCACATCGAGCCAACAGAAAAGAGTCATTTCCCCTTAAATAATTGAGTTGTCTGCTACATTCTTCTGGATCCAATACACGCTGGTAAAGGTCCTCATCAAACAGACCTGTGAGATTCTCATTTATTACTAGAAATCCTGATCCAAAATGTGACTTCTTTAATACAAGAATACTAACAAGTATTACTAATTTATTTAACTCCATTTTATACACTGCACTTATTTTAATGTTATGCCAAACGCATATTTGTGTGTTACTTCAACGAAAACCCCTCACAGAATGATTCATTGCGAATTCGGCGATCTCTTAGATTGTATCTGTATAATTAACAATTGTATCTAATCTATAAAACAATTTAATCACTTAAGTTATTAGTCATAGCGATTTTTTCTTTTCATAAATTTAACCAATTCATCGAGATATTTTACAAAATATTACTTAGATAACGCATATTTGTGGTAGTGGAGAATGTAGTGACACATATAAATACTTACATGTCATCAAAACGAACTGGCCGGTCGCGTTAATTATAGATTGCTTTTTATGAAGACGCGATCGGCAATTCTTTTTTTTACGCAGATGAATTAGACTTTAGGGCAGAAAAAAACGCTGGTTAATTTTCTAGTTTTATTTGTGTAATATTTCTTTTCTATATTTTCAGGTGAAACCCGGTCAGGTGAATTGAAGTCAGAACTACAACACAAAAATGGTGGTAGTATTATTTTTTTTTTTTTTTATGTTACAAGGGGGCAGACGTGCAGGCAGCAGGCACCGAAGTGCCTACCGGCGTCCATGGACATCTGCACGACTAGAAGGCCAGCAGATGCGCTGCCAGCCCTTAATGACGAGTTTAGGCCACCGGGAAGTCTCGCAAACTGAACGAAACGCGACAACAACACCATCACTAGACGTGACAGCATTGCCACCACTTCACGCCGATCTCATGTGAGAAAGTCACCCGGTCGCAGCCAGAGCAACTTAACTTAGCGATCGACTCAAATGCCGACCTCTGATTAGGCCACGACCTCCTCGTTCTATAGTATGTAATAATAGTTCTAGAAGTTAAATAAAATCTACATATATATATATATATATATATGTTATTGTAGTGCAGTACATATTGTAACAGCATTGTATTTGTACTGACAGTCTCTACAGAAGATAGTTGCCTTGTTCGAATATTAAAATGTGGAAATGATATAAAATGCTTCATGGCGAATAAAAAAAAATCTTTGCTTCTTTCCTTCCTTCTTTCTTTGTAACCTCCTCCACACACGCCTTCCTCCCTCTTTCTTTTTTTCTTTCTTTCCTGTTTTCTATCCTTCCTTCCTTCTTGTCTTCCTACTTTCCTTTCTCCCTTTCATTTATTTTAGCCTTCCTTCTTTTTTTCACTGACTCTGGGGTGGGTTCCTGAGATCTTGGACATCATAGGCGGAGATGCAAATGCACGACGACTCCAGCGTCTCTGTCACGCAATGTGGCGCGGTGGAACACCGTGAGGTTTTAGTCGATTGGAATTCCTCATAACCCAACGTCTGCCCCTATTGCGACGGGCATCCTTCCCGGATTTCCTCAAGTAAAAAAAGCGACCTCCTCTATTGATACTCCATATATTAAAAAAAAATGTTATTGGAAACACTTTTGTTGAATAATTTTTTAAATTGACTTCATGTACAGTCGTTTTAATCACGTGAAAGATTTAGTTCCAAGTGCAAGTATGAATTTCCACCTTTGGGAGTGTTGGGATGTTGCCAAATGTTATCAGACAGGCTTACTAGCGGCGTATACGGACTTTGAGAATAGCAATTCGATTGTATTGTACCTTTGCTGAATTCAGTTTCTGCTTTTAGATTTCAACTTCAAGTGCTGTGTGAATTAATCAAGTTATGGAAGATGACAAACGAACCAAACCACTATTATTGAAGTACGCCCACTAATGAGCCTTGACCCATTCTGATGCGCCTTTAAATACATAGGATTATAAGCACAAAGTCGTCTGTTCCTAAGTTATGTTAAGTTACCTACCTATATATAATACCTACCTACCTAACTTAATACCTGTGTTATAAGTAACAGCGGACAGATACATATCATTTTGAACATAACTTCTGAAGGCACGCACGTTTTTTGAAATGGGAAAAACGATTGGATTCTAAGCTATAAGTATATATGTAATCTTTTTGAGGAAACAAAAAGTGTGAAAATCGTATCAACGTGACTGAACGCTTGACTTTGACGACACCGTCTCCGACACCTCTGACGATTCTTTTTCACGTCTGTTGAGACTCCCGTACTGCCAGTGTTTTTTAATATATAAATACATACTTATTTATTTATTTATTTATTGGGAATCCAACAGCGTTACAAGTAGATTACAAAAATTATACAGAGTAAAACATAAATAAGGCCAAAGGGGGATTACACTAGATCGGCGTGAAGTGGCGGCAATGCTGTCACGTCAAGTGATGGTATTGTTGACGCATTTCGTTCGGTTTGTGAGAGTTCCCGTCTAAACCCCTCTTTAAAGACCGGCAACGTATCTGAAAGTGTTCGTGTTGGCCAGATTTCCAAGGGCCGCGGTTCACCTGAGGTGTACACCTTGCTCGCTTGGCCCTTGTAATATATATAAAAATATATATATAAAAGGAACCAAAAGGGCAGGTGTTTCACCTGAGTCACTACTGGAGTCCTTGTATTAATGTACTATCATGTTTGTATAAGGTTTCCCAAGTCGAGGCGAGCGGAGAAAAACAAGGAAAGCTTATCAGAATACTACGAGGGATATAGATTCTAGAAGGAGTAAGAAAGGAAATGGTTCAAATTCAAAACAGTTCACTTAAAAATCACACCATTTTACAGAAACAAAAGAGAATATGAATGGTGACAATAAAAATGGAAAGGAAAGAATAAACAAATAACATAAAAAAGTTAATGAAGTATATTACAACTAAAAATCCTAGTGGTATTCATAAAAAAAAGTTACATTTCTGTGCCATGAAAAGGATAGCCACTTAGCTTCCGAACTGATTTTCAGTGGCCTTCTACACGTCTGATGTCAGAACACAGCATAATGTGAAAAAATGTATCAAAGATTGACAAAATAAAAAGGCAAAATTTATACATACATACATGGTGGTAAAATGATTATTATAAAGATCAGATTCATAATGATTGATGAATTCTATCATACTTATATACAAACATATAGTACATATGTATATAGCCTTCGATACACAGATATTATCAATGGTGCTGACGATGGCTATATAGGTTATACAGGCATATTTGCTCCGCTCGCCGTGTTCAGCGTTTCCCGCAACACCCATTCCGTCCTTGAAACATTAAATTATGTTTTGGGAGCGACAGATATTGAAAAAAGTTTTTTAATACAGAAACAGACCTTGGAATTTACATTTTTTACTAAAGAATTCTATGTTGAACACGAATTTTTAATACTACAGACCATAAGGAAAAGGTTTCGTTTTTTTTTTTTCGGTAGTTAGAGGGTCTATAGATTATTTTGAAGCCAGCAATCTTACTTTCAATATTTATTTTGAAAAATATACCAAATAACCTATATATAAGAAAGAACGTGTTAGTTACACTATTTATAATTCTGGACTTTGACTGAAAATTGTGGCAAGGTAGCTTAGAACCAGGAGAGGGATATAGGATAAAAAAATTGTCAGCCAAAACAACGGGAACGGGTACGGGAACGGGTACGGAAACGGGCACGGGAATGGGAGCGGGGGCAAGACTGTGAGCGGGAACAATATTATAGGATCTTTTTTTTTATGTTACAAGGTGGCAGACGAGCAGGGAGCAGCCACCGAAGTGCCTACCGACGCCCATGGACATCTGCACGACCAGAAGGCCAGCAGATGCGCTGCCGGCCCTTTGAGTCCATGACCTTTTCATTGGCATGCAAATTTATTGTGTGTCCTTGAATAAAGTTCTTATTATTATTATTATTAAATAGACAAGAATCATGCTGTCATGTAAAACAGTCAACATAAACTCGCTGTTACTCAGCGGAAGTCAGTGTTAAGCAGGAAAGTGATCGTCCTACAGTCGATAGTGTGAATGTGATCTAAATACAGTTAGAGGATCAATGCGCTATATATAAAGTGAATATGGCCTTATGTAAAGAATATTTACACGATAGTGTGAACGTGACCTAATACAAAAAAAGTTTATACGATAGTGGGAATGTGGCCTAATGCAAAAAAGTTTACACGATGGTGTGAACGTGGCCTAATGTAAACAATATTTACTCCATAGTGCGAACGTGGCCTAATGTAAACAATGTCTTCACGATAGTCTGAACGTGGCCTAATGTAAACAATGTTTACTGTATAGTGTGGACGTGACCTAATGCAAACATTGGTATTGGTTTCGACACTTGTTTACGTCGGTCAGACGCTATTAGAGGATATTTGTGCGACAAAAGCAAATAAAGCAAACTCACCACGTTGTAGTTCAAGGTAGTCCATAAACTCAGGCGTGACTTATCGGAAACCGATAATAAGCAGTTTGGCTGGCCCGTTGGCGTAGTGAACAGTAACCCTGCCTTATGCTCCGGGGGTCTTTGGTTCGATTCCCACCTCGAGTCTGGGTGTATTATGCATATGTATGTATTTATATATTTTTAAAAAATATTTGTGTGTAACAGGCGGCTGTTCCCTATAAAACAGGCATTAAGTTGTCTACCTTAGGAACAGACGTCCGTGTGTCATATAGTCATGTATATATTTATTTATTAGTTGGACGATTAGTGGAAATAAAAGTATATGACAAAACCAAAACGTTATAAAAACGAACAATTCAATTTTTCAAAAGACAAAAAAATGGTAGCGTTCGAATATGCAGATTGACGAACATAAATTTTATTGATGTCAGATGAAGACCAACGATACATTATCTCGTTGCCAAATTTCATCTTTGTACGTCCCGTATTTTTCGAAATTTCGTGACATGTGCCTTCCGCTTTTATGTACATATATAGATTACTTATAATTAATCTCGTGCTATACAAAACACAACTTCTATACACCGGAGGTAGAACTTTCATGCAGAAAGTTCTACCTTCTAAAAACCTAATTAAACTCACTGCGGTACTCTGAAACTTTTCTGCTCATTAAAGAATCTTGCTACATACTCGTTCCGTGCAGTAATATCGCTATAGTCTAAGAGCTGAACTGAATATACACGGTGACCGATGAGACACTTACCATAATCGAGGACCTGACAATTCATGAATATATATATATATGAAGAAAAAAAAACCATAAATATAAATAAATAATAAATATATACAGGACTATATGACACACGGACGTTTGTTCCTAAGGTAGACAACTTAATGCCTGTTTAACAGTTTTATTTATACTGCAATTAAGGGCTTAAGTTTTTCCCATTATTCCTGAAACCTGTACCTCCATTACACTTTCCACTCGCCAAAAATCCTTAAAACCTTCGTTGGAAAGAAACTGAACTGATCCAATGTTGCATTTCATGGGTCCGATGTAGTAGGTGCGCATATATATATATATATATATATCATTATGCGCATCTTTGTTTGTTTATGATCTATTGATTGTAAACATCTATAAATAAAATCGGATATTCGATAATATTCAATTGGAAACAAGCCCCTATGACGTGTCGTTTCTATAAACTGGAACACACGATGAAACGCCATGGAAATTGGATATCATAAAATACGATGGGCCCAGGAAGCGATATGATATTGTAACAAGACGCGTCATTTGTCAATATGTGATAGATTTACTGTCCTTTTATAAAACGGATGAGAATAAAAATGGAATATATGTCCTCGTTCATACTTCCTTCGTTACTGTAAGGGATGGTACACAAACAACTAAAAAGCTTTGTGAGGGCTCGCGTAGGTTTTCATATATATTTTTTTTTGACAGATAACACATCCTACTAATATTATAAACGTGAAAGTGTGTACACATGGATGTATGGATGTATGTTTGACGCTCTTTTACGGAAAAACTACTGAATGGATTTTAATAAAACTTTACAATAATATAGTTTATACATCAGAATAACACATAGGCTATAAATTTTAAAGATATTGTGAGACTTGTCCAAAATCTAACTATTAATGACTAGTAGGAGAAAATTCTGCCATTTCAAGCTGTTCTTCTGACTGTCCCTTTGGCGCAGTGGGCAGTGACCCTGCCTTTCACTCCGTGGGTTGTATGTTTGTATTTATAACACAGACATTAAGTTGTCATCTTTAGGAACACCTAGGTGGAAGGTTTTCGGTGAGGAATAAAAAGTGGGAGCGTAGGTCAACATGCTCAACCACCGGAAAGGAAGATCTCCGTGTCCGGCCTAGTTGAAGTTGCCAAGGGCGGACGCGCCTCCCCGACAGTTGTTTGTCGGAAGGTCTGCCTATATATAGTAAATGTAAGTAGATACTTCGCTAGCCGTGAGTTGGTTTGTATGAAGATTTTCAGTCTTTGTACCTCGGTGGTCGTCGTCATCCGTACAGCGCCATCTGGTTTGGTTTGGTGTAACCTTTTTCCACTCGACATCATTGCCATCTCGTTATGTAGCAGCTACAAAAACCGTTAGAGTAATACGTATATAGTGTATGAAGGAATTGTTTATCTTAAATAATTCCACAAATAGCCCGACAGCATATATCTATCTTTCAAGTTTAAGGCCATTAACGCCGAAATAGTGAACCATTATGGAACGGGAATGGAAACGGGGATATTATTATAGGATAATAGAATTTCGTAAATAGTCACCCAGAGCACAAAAGATCCAACAGGGTCGAGGTGCATCCGCCATGCGGCCCCCCAGGTGTAGTTGATTTCAAGGCAGAATATTAACTAGTTTCTGAAGAAAAGTTAACTAGCCTATTCGACAGACATATTTGACATAAAGAGTTACTCCTTTATATAGTCTCCATGTTCCTTCTCTTCCAGACGCAGAATTCGCAGTGGACTCGAAGTGTCACCCGGTGCCTTTAGAGAAGGCGTCCACTAGAAGCGAGTAAGCATTAATATAACAGAAAATTTTCCATTTAGAAAACCTCTGATACAAAAAAATAATTTAATATTTAATAAACGATCTCTTTCCCGCGACTTCGTCCGCATAAAATTGAACCTGCCCTTGGACTGGGCCATATAAAAGAGTTATCTGGCCCTATCGAAAAATCCGTTGCTATCATCCGATTGCTATAAACTACTTCCCTGCCAAATTCAATTTCACCTTTGTACGTCTCGCGGTTTCCGACATTACGTGATTTCATTATCGGTTTTATATATACATATAGTTCTTTTGCCCTTTTAGACTCCGTAAAGTCCAGAGGACGCTTTAACTACTAACAAAAATTTAATGACCTCGACACGCCTTGTTCTTCTTCATAAATTGTAACTAAGAACTATCTCGATATAATCAGCTTACAAACGAAAGGAACCACATCTTAATCAGTCCATTCGTTTAGGAGCTCCGTTGTCGCAGACACATACAACACACACACGCGCACTCACACACGTGCACTCACGCACGTGCCCTTACGCACGTGCATTCACGCAAGCGCACTCACACACGTGCACTTATACACGCGCACTCATACATAAAAATACACATAAAAACACACACACACACACACACACACACAATGTTATATTTTACAAGGGATCCGCCCCGGCTTGGCTTGGATACAATGTGCTAAATTATAGACATAAACCTTCTTCTTGAATTTATCCGTTTCTTAATAAAAATCGCATTAAATTAGGTTGCGTAGTTTAATTGATCGAAGTGTACACGAACGGGAAGCTACTTTGTTATGTAAAGATATAAATATGTAAAGATTTTAACATTTAAATGTAAAATATATTAATTCCAGCGTACACAGGATAGCAGTACTGGGGCTGGACTACCACGACCTGACAAGAAAAGTACCACTACCGCTAGGTGTCAATAGACTGTATGCTAGACTTTTGCAACTGAAGGTAAGATATACATATATGTACTAGCTGTTTCCCGCAACTTCTTCAGCGTAAAATAAAAACATCCTTAATCTCGTCCTCGTTCATGCCAAATATCATCTTTTTACATCCCGCTGTATAAGAGATATCGTGTTAGGTGTTTTATATAGTATTTGTTTGTATTTTATATAGTAGTTGTTTGTGTTTCATATAATAGTCGTTTGTGTTTTATATAGTAGTTGTTTGTGTTTTATATAATAATTGTTTGTGTTTAATATAGTAGTTTTTTGTGTTTTATACAGTAATTTTATGTAGGCTTTCTATAGAATGAGCGAGTAAATCCCCACAGTCTCTAGACTGATAACACTCAGTGACATTAATCGGGATCCCACCGTTTTACGTTACGAAACATGGAAGAGATCAGATATTTATGTTCCAAGTGTCACCAGGCACCTGTATAGATATATAAATAAAAGACAATCTCTTTAATAATAAAAGTAATGTACTCAATCAGATTATTTTCAATCAATAAGTAATAATAATAATAATATTCTAAAATATTTCCAATATAAAAGTTGTTTCAGCTTAAAAAAGCAGTGCAAATTCACCAAGAAACTTTTAAAGATATAGGGTGTATATCAAATATGTTTTCCATTTTCTTTACTGTATTTTAATAATTTGTAATGTTCTAGACGTAACATATCAGCATCAGTAGAGAAACCTGAAAAACAACAAATAGAAGATGCTCACACAAGAAACATTGTAAAACAAATTAATAGAATCATATCAAATAATTTAACAGACAAAGTTTCTCACATCCTGTCTTCACAGGTAAGATATATTAAGAAACATGGTAGAATTAAGAATATTGCAGGGACTATATAACTTCAGAGGTTATGGCTGATAGTTGCTATATGCAGTATATAAGCACATATAGCTATATTAATTGTCATATGTTTATCAGTTTTAAATATGTATTTAGTATGGATATATCCAATATTAAAGGTATGTTTAGTAAATGGTTTGTAAGGGCATATTCAGTCAAGACCATCTCATTTGGTTGATGACCAATCCGTTGTTACACACAATGTTATAATAGGTTTTGACTCTATATGTATTAAGAAGATTACAATAATGTGTTCTCAGCATTTATAACACATATCTACATGTGTAGATGAAATGCTACCCAATGTAATAAATATAACTTATGTCATTATGGGGGGCCTATTTCCCAAATCTGAGCTAACTTCATGTTAATAAAATCAGGCATTAGTTTGCGGAAACCCATAACATGCATGTAATTCTAAACTACTTTGCTTAAATCCGCGAATGAATACGGGGGAAAATCGGTGGAAGTTGCAACCCGAAAGCTATACCAAATCTGCCAAAAAGCACAGCATTACACTGACTTTCTGATGTGCAACATCATATGTTACGCTTCAACGCCGAAGCGACATCACGAGATAAACTCTACAAAGATTCTTTGTATAGTTCCAGTAGTGCCATGCTTTGGTGGTGGATTCGTTGGTGTAGCTTTCAGGTTGCAGAATTGCACGGACTTTCCCTCGTATTCATCCACAGATTTAGGTAAAGTAGTTTAGTATTTCATGCATAACTGAATGTTAACAGCACTAAATAGCATACAATTTTCAATCTTCAATATAACATTTTAGGTCGATTATGATCCTCGGCATGAAGCGTTCTGGTTTATCGGCGGTGTGGATATACCACTACCTGTGACACATTGGAGAAAAAAGCAAAAAGGATGGTATAAAGATAGAATGGATGAGCCCATTGACAGACCTGTACAATGTTTACTACACGGCCGTCGATCATTGCTGCTCGCGATTGCGTCACTTCTCATTATTACTACTCCGCGGGCCAATGATACACGCCGAGAGGCGGCTTCAAGATGTAAGGTTAATTTAATACTAAGTATTATGGGGTAGTTTAAGGTGACTACAACGTTATTGAAGGTAGATCAATCATTCGATGTGGCAGACAAGCGTGAAGAGCAGGTACGAGTGAACGTTGTTGTCATGCTTTATTCATGTCATGTGTATAAGTTTTTGACGATGGTAGTAGCTTCTTAGCGCAGTTAGCGAAAAGATGTGTCATAAATAAATTATTGTAACTCAATACAATAAGTGTTATTTTTCATTCGAGATAAAAGACCCGAATTTCTTATCGATGTCACGAGAATCGAATACATGCTGTTGTGGAACAGCCGTTTTACATTCACTGCTGGATTTAAGTCCTTTCTGAGGCGCACCACTTCGATCGACTCTCGGCTCTTTGCAGCCAGCTTGTGCCCGAGTTATTTAGAAACACTGAATATGTTTTATTTAAAAACCTATTAGAAAACTTAATTAAAGACCCATTAAAAAACTTCATTGAAGATCTCGTTGCTTGAATATTATCGAGCTAGTTTGCTGTTAGGTCGTTAAGGAGGAAACCTATTGATTACGTTTTGTACTCATTTCTTGCAGAAAGTTTTGATGGGCTCTCGGTTCATTGACACTGGTGTATGTAGTTATAGGCTAAATTTTGCCTTCTACACTCATTTCTTTCCCAACAGAACTTGTATTCGATTCTGTTGCGTATTTACAAATCTTCCTAGAACACATTGACTCAACATCCTGTTAGGTTTTTACGTCGAGATTATTTAAAGCAATTTCTACAGTAATAGAGAAAAAAGAAAAAATATTATTCTAAAATGTACATATACAATACAAAAAGCTTTAGACCACACGACTGAAGTAAAACTTCTTTACTTCCATCTATATTAAGTGATTTACAATTTCGCCCGATCACACTTTTCGTAACGATTTCGCCACGCATTCACGAGCTTACTTCAAAATCATGCGTGCGTAAAACAGTTTTACTTGATGAGGAAAACTTTATAAAATTATAAACCAATATACACAACAGGATGCCCCAAAAATTATGCCGGAAACAAACTTTTCTTCGAGTTACAAATAGTTTTTCTATTTTTTGTGTAATCATAAAAAAGTTATAGATATTTATTGACAATAATTACATATATTTGTATTGTACATATAATTAAATATTATAGATATTTGACATACACAGTTAAGAGTCAAAATAATAAGTGGAGTTATTGGATTCATCGTTGAAAGTTACTTACTTTCAAACGGCTATTAAATCATGATATATACTTATATTATTGTATTATACAATATCTCCTGATGTATTATATTATAAAAATCACACCATGGAGTTCATTTCATTTAAAAAAAGAACACGTTCATTTCACTCAAGGGTTATTAGAATTAGGACAATAGAAAATTTAGAACAGTTATTAGATGTAAAATAATTAGACGGATTATACAAGTAATTGATGGTTATATGATAGTTTTGGAAATTAATTTTTCAGTGTCATCGTAGTTTAAACTGAGCAAAAAATTAATGGTTTTTATTTTAACTTGTCGTACTTTATCGTTTTTTAAGTTGCAATTTAGGGCAATTCTGTTATATAAACGAATGGAAAGCTTTGAAGACCTTGGCATTATATTATAGCTAATTTTAAAAATTCATTTTTAACGATTCGTTTATAACGATTGTTCAACTGTCATCAAAAGAGGTACTGGAATAATCAGTGGTTGGCATTTGAGTTGGTCGCTGGTTCAGTAGCTCTTGCTGCGACCGGGTGATAGATGAGTGACCTATTCCAACACTGGTTTATATTTGATATCCGACCTCCTCCGTATTCCGAAAAGTGGGACCCGATTATTTCCACTGAGTTTTATTAATTGTGAGGTTCCGAGGATGACGTTGGATGGCAATCGGTCATCTTAACTCGTCCCACAGCCAGATACTCTGCAATCTAAGCGGACCCTGGTGCTTAACCAGGATAACGCTAGGAAACTGTGTTCAGTAAACATCAAAAGCCTTGTGAAAAGCAAAATTTGCAGTTAACCGACAAGTGTAGATTTCTAGGATTATAGCGAGGTGGTTAAAGCTTCCAATTCTATTTTAAAAGAGGTTGTATTTTCTCAGCAGTTGCATGAAAGCCGTCTGTTTTTTCAGGTGGTCATTTCCATAAAAAAAAAAACACCTGTTATTTTGAAATAGTATCGCAAAGAATAATTTCTCTGCGTTTTTCCTCAGGATATTTTTCCTCTTCTTAGTGGTTTTAATGAGGTGTAATAGTTTGAAATCGTTTACTTCTTTACTATCATCTTTTCATATCCTCATGGATTTTCACAAAATGCCAATTAGATATATGAGGCATCAAGCTTAAAGGCAAATTAAACAAATTTTTTACTTAACCCAGAGAGAGAGATAAAAGGAGAATTTTGACTATTTTGGGCCGAATTATATACGACCGACGGAATACAAAACGGCTTAAATATTTTCGCCATTTTTAGGGTTCCGTACTTCCAGATGACAAAAGGAACCTTTATAGGATCACTTCGTTCTCCGGCCGTGTGCCTTTCCATCGAGATCTCTTTTCTCAGAAACGCGAGTACGGACATCGCGTTCCTTTTGAGCTGTCAAAAAATTAATTCTCTAAGTTTAAAAGATGTAGCCGTTTATTTTGCATTTCCTTTACGAGTACATTCGAAACGAGAATTAAAACCTACGGGGTAGTTCTCTTTGACATAGTCATGAAAGTTGGCAAGAAGCTATATCTCTAAGTGTAGGAAAAAATCCGAAAACTGTAAATTTGTAGTTACATCACAAAAGAAATTGCGGTGACTTTATCAAATTAAAATAAATCTTATGAAAGGTGTAAATCTTAAAATAACCTGGTAAAGTATTTTGCCATGATACGGAACGTTTAGTAAGCGAGTCTGACTCGCAAATGCGCGATTTATTTAATATAGAAATATCGTATAAATCGATTTCATAGATACATGTAAAGTGTATGATTTTCTTAGAATTCCATTTTGTCAAAGGATCACGTTATTTGATCTCGCACGTGATATTCTCCCTACTTGGTTTTTCCCTTGACAGTACTGTTTCTTCCTTGACTGATTCCGGGGATATTATCAATTCAAATTCCGTTGACTAAGGTCCCTTAAATACTTGTTTAACAAATTTAAGGAGAAAAGAAAAACGCTCTTTTAAGGGAAAGTTAATTCATAACGCGGAAGTCGAGGTAAAACCAAATATCGTCATTCAATCCACTTTACTTTTATTCAATTTAATATGTATGTATGTGGGTGCACTGCAAAATGTTTTAGATGTTTTGGATAAATGTGATTTTATTAATTCATAACTTATAATCTTTTTTTATTCCATATTCTGCTTTTTTGCCTGTCTGATAATTGGTCAGATCCACTACGGGTATGCGACCCCGGATTACCCTAACTGCTATAGCCATTCTCCTTATACCATCCGTGACAGTAGTGTCCGCACATTTTTTTTATCCTTTCCATCTAGTTTTATATCCTTTTACTCCATCCTTTATTGCTTTAGCTCTATCTAACTAATTAGAGGTAGCGCCAAGCTTGTAGCCTTTTTGGTCTGCAGCCTAATTGGGTCGGTGCGCCCGAGAACCGGTACCTCTTTCTCACATAAGATCATCGGTCACTGAAAATTAATGGTAGGAATGGGAAATTATTACCCACCCCTACAAAGGCTTAGAGGTTACACCTTTTTTGGGGCATCACACTAAAATTATATAAATTAGTAAATGTGATTAATTTACCATTTATTAGTTACTCTTGTTGTAGGTATAGTGTAATGCTCAAAATTAAACGTTTTTCATTTCATTTCAAGATCAACGATAATGCTGTCACGTCAAGCGATGGTATTTGTATCGCGTTTCGGATGGTTAGTGAGAGTTCCCGGTGGCCTAAACTCACCATTAATCGTCGGCTGCGCATCTGCGATCCTTCTGGTATAGCGGGTGTCCATGAGCATCGATAGTCACTTACCGTCTGCTCGTTTCACCCCTGTAACGTGTAAAAAAAGCAAAACTGTCCCGGATCATAAAACTGCCGTTGGGCCATCGGCGGCTTTCAATGATATTATTTATTCAGCTCTCGTGTTTTTGGGTCTCTAATACTCTTCAAAGTGACGTTAGGGTAGAGGATCTCCTTATCTCTAAGATTTATGTGAAACAAAGTGATCGAGAGGTTTTTGGGACTGTTGGAGAACAATCTGACATCTTTTGTTGTATCCAAATTCCTACCGCAAAAAATGGACAGGTTAACGTCCTTGGCGTAGGAGGTAGAAATCCCAATCCACTAAAAAACGCTTTAAATATCTTATATTAACTGTATAAAATACGTATGAAGAGATAAAAAATCTTTAATGGAGATGTGTGCGATCTAGACGTGGTTTTCAAATATTAGGGAGCCCGTTTGCCCCTACTATTAAAGACGATGGAAAAATTTTGTTAGATACTGTTTTAGTATACAGGATTCAAAATTCAGTGGTAATGAGACAAAGTTAACATATAAATCGCGTTCTTAATTATTCAGAAACATCTTGAACTGGTCGTTCTGCTGGATTCTACGGGGCGCGACGGCGGGGAACATTACGTCGCTCGCGGGATTGGACGATTATTTGACGTTTGCATCCCACGCTACCTCTAATGCCAAGCGTCCACGTTACGGTGTACCGGACAGATTTTTGAGCAGGTTTGGCCATGCAGTCCGAGAACATGCTAGTAACGTGCATGGGGACGCTCCGGTTTATCGTAGAAAATATATTGAAATCAATTTTGCTCCGGTCGCCTGCCCAGGTTCAAATGTAGCACATAGACTCCGGTCTACCTGCACAGGTTGGCCTCTCCGATAGACCATAACTGGCTGGCATTAAAGGGTACTTTAATGAAAGTATCTATGCACACAATGCGCGAATTTCCCGCTACATTGCTCAAGAAGTTTGCCAGCAACTACACAATGGGTTATTATGGTTACAGTACATTTGGTATTCAATACCATTTACGTTGAAAACTTTACGCCGTACCTAGCGCGCCACTATTCATAGACCTGGCTTTGTTCTACAGATTGCCTATTAACTTTTTGTTTCTCTTTTCCGCTATGAAATTAGCTTACGTATAATTATTATTCTATATTCAATTAGCGTATGCACCTGGCATCACTTTACTCCTTTATTACAATAGTTTTTGTGTTTATTTTTATTTTGTGTTAATTCAGCAATTGCTTATGTATTTTTTTGAGTTATTTCTTGTGAATAAAGAGTTGTATTATTTTTAGAGTCGTGCAAGATTAGAAAAGGGTTATTTTTGTCGTATATAAGATTTGTCAAAAGGTACCTGTAGTTCATTACGTATGACACAAGACAGATGGGTCTGTGTTTGACATTTTTATTGCTTCTGTTAAAATATTAAATCATTATAGTCGACTTTCAACCGTTAATACAATATTAGTTAAAATATGCGAAGAGTAATTCATGCAAGCAGAACTACGACCAGGGCAGTAATGTATAAATGGTAGACGAACAAAAAGTGGTCTATTATTTTCTTCCATTAATAATGGCTGGCTACAATTTGGCTGTAATTTGCGGTCCGCAGACCGTAATTG
Source organism: Charaxes varanes (assembly GCA_024363005.1). Taxonomy (NCBI): domain Eukaryota; kingdom Metazoa; phylum Arthropoda; class Insecta; order Lepidoptera; family Nymphalidae; genus Charaxes; species Charaxes varanes. The sequence continues at coordinate 3,195,892 of JANCMC010050420.1, read as the reverse complement.
CGCTACGAGCTGATTCCTAAAGCAAACAAATGATTCATTAACGAAATAACTAGACCACAATACTTACATTTCTTTTTCTCATACCTTGTTTGGACCGCTTATTAATGTAGCCTATATTTAAAAAGCTAGGCTTCCACGAATAACTAGCGCTACAATTACAAATGAAAATAACAGAAATAATAATAAAGCAAGAATAAAATTTGCTCTACGGCAAATTTCTGACGTTACTGTTGTGGTATCCACTGATACTATGTAAATATTATTAAATATTTATTATAATTATGACTTACAAAATTAGAGTATGCACGCGTCGTACTCACAGTGATCACAATGTACTTAGATAGTTGTTACCAAGTCGACGGTCGTAACAGAACTGCCCTGTTTATTGCGTGTCTCTGTCTTTATACTCTTATGAACAACTACCCTCATTTATGTATACACTACAACTATAACATGTGTACATTTGTATACGAGAATAGACCATAAGGTCTATTCTCGTATCCAAAAGATTCTACTACATTCCAGTTTTCAGTCCATTAGCTATAGAGGTAGCGCAACATATAATTTAATCAAAGGCCTGCATATAGCGAGTGGTTCATTAATTTATATTGTTACTGGTAGACACGGCAGGCGATGTCCTGCTTGAACGTTGGCTTCACTGCTATTATCACGCTAAGACTTTATATGTGATACGCTTTATCAATAATAGAGATCGTCAGCTCGTCGAAATTCGCCAACAAACCTTTTTGCCTACAACGATTTTATTTTTTATTCACGGAAAAATAAAATTTATCAACTATAACATACGGTCTCAGATCACAGAAATAATTATGGTTGTCACGATAATATACATGTGTTTGTAAATCACGTAAATTATTTGGCACTGGTGTGCGTGAGGTTTTATTTTAATAATTCAATATATTTATAAAGCACATTTTACAAAAATATTAGCATTCGCACACGATCCTCTGTATAATCTACAATTCTGCCAAATTTTATACTCCTCCGTCGGTGCCATATTCGGAAAATGGTACCTAAACTTAAAGTTTTCGCTTCACGTATTAATACATAAATAAAACAATCACACATTAGTGTTGTCTAATTTTCATATATAGTACAATTTATAAGTTTGGCAAAGTATGCAAAGCATTAATTTCTATGTGTTAGCTGTCTATTAAAAAGAAGGGTATAGCACGACTAAACTAAAGTGAAGATATTTATATTTATAAACGACTAGCTGTACCCGACGCCTTCGTCCGTGTGTGCCACTCTTATCACTTAGAGGTTTAACAATAGTTTTTGGATAAGGATTAATATTATGCCTATAAAAAGACCTTAACAAATAATGCATTATTTTAGAACAAATTTGATTAACATAGAAAAGGTTATACGGAACCTTCCAAGGTTACGTATTGTAAAGAACCCCCTCTATACAGCTATGTTTTTATACAGCTCGCATAGTCCGAGAGACGGCTTCAAAATATTACATATGGCCTATTTTGCAGATTTTTTTACTATATGACACACGACGTCTGTTCCTGAGGTAGAAAAGTTAATGCTTGTGTTATAAATAAAAGACATCTGTTTTACAAAAATATTTTTTTTCTAGAAATATATGAATATTTTTTTTAACTAGTGTTAAATCGGTCTGGGTTAAGGCTAGATAGAAGAGATATGCTTATACGTTAAAGTTTGTACATAATATTTTGTTTTATTTTTATTCTTTTATTTTTATTTTTAAGGGAAATATACAGTAAATGTTATTCTTAAACTGAATGCTAATAAAACTAATACATTGACCAGAAAAGTTTCCACGGATGAATACAACACACAAGAAAGAGCAGAGTCACTTTGAGAAATTGAATTAAAACAGTACATAAGAAATTATTAATATATATGCATACTATATTAAAAAGATTAAAAGCATTGTAAGATTTGTTTAATAAATTTAGCATTGGAACATGTAAATGGGTCTATAGTGGAATTTTTTTATTATATTGATTGCACGCTCAAAAATAAAGGTGTTCTGAGTGTGATTAGTCCTTATATAAAATGTGTAAATGAAATGTGTAAATAAATGGTAAATGAAATAAAAACTCCCTAGAGTTACACGTCCGTAAATTTAGACATCTGCACGTTAAGCAACTTATAGTATTATTTCCCTATTTCATCATGTACCATACTTAAAATTATAGTAATGGATAAATTTTGATCATAAATCCCAGCAATTTATATGTATACACACCATATTTATTTTTACGACTGTCTCTTGACCTAAAGACGTAGTATTATTTATGTCCAACCTACTTTTTTATTTGACTGTAACAACTGGTTTTTTTCATATACATATGTATTTTATAGGTGCATGTAAAATTTTCGTATACAGGACATACTGGTACGTAATGTTAGGAGTATGTATTAGTTATAAAAACAATTAATAAAAAAGAGGCCAAGAGCGGGTCATAACACGCTTAAGGGTTCCGTATCTGATAAGCGATAAACGTATTTGTCAAATAACTTCAAAAGCTGAGTCCCGATTTTGCTCAAACTAATTTTCCTAATGAGTTTTTAGCATGTCCTATCAAAATGGAAAATTTTAAGTCTCTACTTCTAATAGTTTGGAACTCTTAGGGTGACCACCTGCGGGCAGACAGAGGGACAGAACGAAACTATAGTCAAAGTCAAAATCGTTACTTAATATAGACTTTTTTGGAAGCACTTATGAACGTCATATGCATAATATTAATTATTTTTTGAAATCATTATTTAATAATTTGGCGATAAAATTTTCGAGTAATAAGGGTTCCTTGTACTTTGTTACTACGGAACCCTAAAAATAATAAATTAACTCTTTAAATAAGCCTAATATTCTGGTAAGAACATATTTATTAACTATTTTGGCTGACTGAATTTTATGTTCGATAAGAAGTAAATTATATTGAACTGATGTCCAGCCATGTTGTACTAGGAACGAAAAATTATGCCAAAATCAAAGGGGTATTTAGTTGCCGAGTTTAAAATTTGGTGCTCGGGAAATTTCACGTCGAAATGTGGGTTGCTAGAAAATAATTTAGGTAACATAGCAGTGACAATAATAATTCTAGCAAAACAACGTTTCGATTCCCCGCGTCCTAATTTGATAACCGAAGAGACCAGAAAATCGGTTTTTGAGCCTCTGTTCCAGCGAAGTTACGTGCTGGCAGCTATAGAAATACATACCCTCTTTAGCTCGTGACAATGCAACACAAACTCTATTTGATATTCCCAAAAATCCTATTTTCCCCTCATCATTATTTCTGACAAGCGATAACAGAATTATCCTCGACTCCTCGCCTTGATAATTGTCGACGACGTTGATTTTTACTTTCGATAGATGTGAATATTGGTCCCTTTTCTGAAATATATGTTTCAAAATGTATGAGTCATTGAACTTCATTGGAAAATGTAAAATTTTAAATTAATATAGAGAAAGTGCACATGTTTCCGTGGTACTTGATCCTGTGACCACCGGTTAACGTTCAATGCAGAGATTCTTATATACTGAGATTAGATAAAATTATGAACGGGTGAAGTAATAGTAGATTATATTATAAGAGAGCAAAATAAGATTTTTACGGCGATGGCGCTTTTTTGAATCCAATTTTTTCAGTTGAATCCTGAACTAAACGACGGATTCAAAGTACGTCGCCCGTGCCAAAAATATATTTGCGCCCGAGTGATACACTCTTCCTTTCATCACCCACTATGTGAAAATAAAATGCGCCTCATATTTTATCGTAATATTATTATTTAATAAAACATAGAGTATAAACTAAATCGACATTAAATAGTATCTAATAATGAAACAACTAAAACTTTATATTTACATTCGAGATATTTTCGCAATTATGAAAATTTATTGTTACAGTTTTATTAGGAATAGAGATTGTTTTACACTTTATATTTTGCGTTTTTGAAATAATGTCCAAATATGGCGGCGCGACTGTGAGCCGTCGTACCAGCCAGTCTTTATTCAAACAATATTTGCGTTCAATTTCTTTGGCGCTGAACGCTAAAATGTTCCAAATTCAAAGAGTGCGCGGCAAAGATAATTGCGGCGCACTTATAAAGAGGATTAAAAACTCATTACTGTCCGCTAAAAGTCTCTTATAGGAAAAAACGTCTTTGGGTGCACTTAAAGGCGAACCAAGTCGTCCTTTTCAAATAGGTGGGATTAAAAAGAATTGTTGGCCACGCTAGATGGGATCTATCCCAAATTTAAGTACATACATACATATATAAGTTTTTACTCACTTTTCTCAAGTAGAACATTTGGCCAGAATATGTGGTTAAAATGGTAACATGTTCCACGCATTAAAAGAGTCTAAACTGTCAAAATCGTCATTACAAATAATTTGATATGGTGAGATCGGTGTGAAGTGGCGGCAACGCATCTGCTAGCCTTCTGGTCGTGCAGATGTCCATGGGCGTCGGTAGGCTCCTAGGTGCCTGCTGCCTGCTCGTTTGCCCCTTGTAACATAAAAGGTGGTTAGGTATTCTTCAATTTTCTAATTTTATGCACAATTTTCTTAATTTTCTCTTTCATAGGAACAATCTCCTGAAAATAAAAAGCACAACAAAAAAAGAATTTGCGAAATCGATCCAGCCGTTCACGGGTGCTGCCGTGACAAAGGGAAATAAGGATTTATTTTTGTGTATACAGATTTAAAACGCATTTAATAATAAGGGTCGTTACGTACATATTTTATTTCCCCAAACCGATTCTCTGTAGTTGACCCTCTTCGGAGGCCGACGTCGTTTCGTCCTCAGTCTGATGGAGCTCTTTCCGCGAGATTCTGTCGAAATTCGCCTTACGACCTTGTGGTACAGACACCGGGATGACACATTCGACACCTGTTGGATGTCCACTTGAAATTGAAATTAAAAGAGTCAGCAGTTTTGACGTAAAGTCTTATCTTATAGCTTATCTTTTCATTTATTTATTAGCTGTAACCTAGAATTTAAAATTTATTTACGACTTCGCGAGCGTGAATTCAGGAATTTTGTTAAATTTCGAAGTTCATTTTTTTGCGGAACCCTAAATATATTAAGTGAAATTTATACAAATACTTAAGTAGTATCATAACTTCTTTATTAGAAAGGACTTCTAAATCCGCACTAGAATCATACATGATTTGGCTAGGCAGGGGAGGTCTACCTTAGGAGCAGTCGTCCGTGTGTCATATAGTCCTATATATATTTATTTAAATTTAGTGAATCCAAGGAACCCTAAGAAATCGTCCCTCCTTTTAATTTTCAAAACACTAATCAATTGTTAACACAAAATATATCAGCTATCATCTAAACAAAACGTACTAGTTCGCACTGCAGGTCGTCTAACTCATCTTCCATAATGTCCATTTCGTCTGCGTCTTTGGCAGGCACTATAAGCAGTTTGGTCTCCGGACAGGATCCGCTGACCAAAAGTTGGGAAGACTTCGGGAATATTAGACGGTGTGCGGTCCTGTCGTAAAAAGATAATTGAATAACTCCTTGCTTGACATATAGTATGAATTTCTATTATATAGCGGACCCGGCAGAGATTGTCTTGTCCAACTTCTTTATGTTTGCTTCATTAAGCGTGCCACTGCCAGTATATTTATGATAATAAATTTAGAGGGCACTTCAGTTCTGAAGTATTGAACAAATCTGTATATTTTAATATTTTTAAATAATCTAGTTTCGTTCGCTTTGTGAGATTTCCCGGTGGCCTAAACTCGTCATTAAGGGCCGGCAGCGCATCTGCTGGCCTTCTGGTCGTGCAGATGTCCATGGGGTCTGTTTGCCCGTAAGGTGCCCCCCCCCCTCCCCACTTGAAATTTTTATATTGATAGAACATGCTAAAAAACTCATTAGGGAAGTTATTTAACAAATACGTTTATAGCATCTTGACACGCTCTTGGCCATTTTTATTTGTGAGAAAATTTGCAGTAATACACCGTATAACCATATAGCGACACTGCTACTTTGTACGCATTTAACACGCGAACTTTCTAAGCCCATTATTTGTTTGTACTCAAAATCCCGTATGTATAAATTACTCCTATATATAACGGCATGACCACATACAATACTATCTCTATAAGATTACGCCCAGCGCTCAGTGACCTAATGCGAACTTATTATATTTATCAGAGACCATAAAGCTTAACGGTGTTTTGTATTGTGATTTATTCATCCGAATTGTGTAAAAAATCTTTTGTCTGTTTCGGAAGATACGATACTCTAAACAACACTTATAAACGCTTAAATGAGAAATGTTCATCACGCAATAAAAGAGTTTGTAAAAGTCTACTTGAATAGAATATCATTTGAATTTGAATTGAACACTTCTAAAAGCAAAAAGCTGAGCTTTGTGAGGCCTCGTTCAGTTTTCATAGCGGGATCTCATTTTTAAGAAACTTGTTAATTATTATTTTTTATGTTAATTACGATCAGTTCTGTTGCAGTGACGTTAACAGGTGGCGTTAGTAGTACTAAATTGTTAATGTTCATTTTTAATGGTGATATTATTGGCATTATTTTTAAAAGATAACGCATCTAGTTATGAAATCAAATTACTATGTAGTTACCTTCGCTTGCCCTATTAGAACATTACATACAGCCTGTAAAACATCGGCGCATCAAAGGGTTTGTTATTTGTCCATAAAAACAAACAAGAAAATTGACTTGAGACGAGAGTTAACCAAAAATGGTTAGAAGCCAGGGGTATAACAGCGAGTTCTCTCTACTAGAAGATATTGGTTTGTTAATAACGATTAAATTGTTTTGTTAATAATGATGAAATGGAATGCTAAACTCGTTGCTCGCTATAAAAGTACAGATAGGGTACAAAAATCTGGTAACAAATAAGGACTTTATGTAGCGATATTAAGATTCATTTTTCAAAATATCAGCAGTCTGTAGACCTGATATCCATCAGTTTTACGTTTGCAATGGCAAGTAAGTAATTATTTTGTTAATAAATAAGGATTTTCAATTATAGCTTAAGGGTATTATTACTTAATGAGCTTACTAAACAGATATAATATGAATACATCAGAGCCCAGTAACCATATTACTTTGCGAGCATGCTCGTTTTGGTCAAAATTCGGGTAGAATTTGCTCGAAACTTGTTAAAATTGATTTTATGTCATTTATTATAGTAGTTATATTAAATATAAGAGGAGGGCTGTCAGGCCTGCGTTGGGCCCTTTTTTATTTTATTTGGTACACCTGAGTTGTTAGTAACAAAGGGATTGATTTTTTCGACACGACCACACGCAAATAGCGTCATTTGACTACAGATTAGGTAAGCGACGTCAATTTAAAATGAGTAATCCGGGGACTGAGTCTTCAAAAGATTTCATAGACTTTAAAGTTAATTTATGAAAATCTATGCAAGCAAAGACAATTAACTTTTTTTAAAGACAAACTACTAGTACTACTACTGAAAACAATTTAAGCTATGCCTAATAATCAATATTCTCATATTTTTGTTAAATGTACTAACAGCGTGCCGCATAGTTCCTCTTAATCTTGGTATCAGTCATCTGTAGTCTGAATTGAAATATAAGAAAAAAATTACGCATTTTTATCAATAATCGTCGATAACAACTAAACAAAAAGAATTGGATATCTGCGAGCTAATATATTCGCATCTGCGAGAATACTGGTGGTGGAGATGTCCTTGCTCGTCGGTAGTCCATTACTGAATGCTCGTTTGCTCCTTGTAATATCATTGTAAAGGCCTTCCTAATAATGAATTTATGATAGTTCTCGACAAGCCAAGGTCTTTTAGTAGGTTGTACACGGGAGGGGTAGGGATTTTGCTGGTATACCCTTGCTCCTACCTCTACCACGTATAAGCTGGTCATGTTTTTAGTGAGCTCATTGCTACTACTATGAGGCTTTCAATCCCGATAGACCCTGAAAGTATGACGTCACAAGTCTATTAGGGTATTGGGTATGCCCAACGGATCTTGCTCACCACGGAGAATACGCACCTTCTCCCCCCCCCTCCTTCAAAAAGTTATGACAGACCTTACTCATCAGCTCAACACCGATTATATAGCTATAGCTGTTTGTAGAGCGGAGATATGGAATAGGACGTGCCCAGTTGGGAACCTTAATATTACAAATAAAAAATCTGGTTGTTCAAGCCTTGTTCAGACTTTTACTAAAATTATATACGTAATTTCCCCTTTAAAAGTTGAAAAGAGTGCTAGTTTTCTTTCATTAATATTAATAAGAAGATGCCAAAATGTATTCAGTGCAGCTTCCAATTTACAAGTAATTTAAATGTCCTGCGGAGAACCTTAATATTTCTGAGATTAAATGTATGTTGTACGTATTTTCACTAAATTTACATTTTTAATCCTAAATCCCGCATCTTATACTCGAATTAATACAATCAAACGTTAAGTTAAACATTTAAATTGCAAAAAAAAAAACGAAACTTAGAAATAATTAGCAATTACTGGTAGCTACGCTTCAGCGGACAACCTACTTGGCTCGGTACCAACAAAACATTAGTAGGTGTCTACTAAATGGTATGAAAGTACCAATTATTTTTCACTTCCTTGGTGCTCTTTGCAGGTGACTTTTTTTTTTATATATAACAAGGGGCAAACGAGCAGCGGTTCACCTAAGTGACCACCAACCCCCATGGACAACTGCAACACCAGAGGGCTTGCAGATGCGTTGCCGGCCTTTGAGAAATGAGTATGCTCTTTTCTTGAACATCAACGGCTCTATCTGATGCAGCCATTACATCCTCCTGGAAGGCACGACATGAGGTGGGACATAGTTTGCAATGCACCATATAGACACCCCATTTTATTACCGTTCATAAATTCAAATTCAAATGATATTTTATTCAAGTATAATTTTACAATCTCTTTTGACACCCGACTTCGTAACCGACTTTCGCAAACCGACTAAAGAACTATTTTTACTTAATTGTAGGTTTTTCTTAGATGAGGGGGTGAGGAATTCTCGTATATCGAAATATATAAAGTCCTACTAAATATAAAAGTTCGAAGTCCAACATATTACCTAGTTATGGCTAGAATAGCAAAAAATAATATCTTTAAAAAATATTTATTCGTAAAACGCGGACTTTAAAGAGATCCAGTTTGATGATTCAAAGACAACTTGGCTGTGACTTATCTATAAAAAACGAGGGTTCGACTAACCCTCGTCTTTTCTCGTATCCCTCTACCAAATCACAGCACTACTTTCTTCTCTCGCCCCAACGCACTTTTCGCTCCGAAAACATTTAAATAGTATATATATATATATATATATATTTACTACTAGCTGTAAGCTGCAACATCGCCCACATGAACCTTTAAGCTTTCAGCTATCTGCCAGTGAATGGCCCTTCCGAATGGGTCCTGCCATTTCGGAGATTACATTAAACAAACAAACAAACCGACAGACAGACAAACAAAGATTTTTTAACTTATGTTTTAGCCATAGGTATTGTCAATTTTATTAAGATATACATACATACTTAAATAAATACTATTTGTTTATTAGCCGAGCGAAGTTGCAAACTCGATTTGTTTGATGAATTTAGCGTGCTGTGGGGAGTTAACGCCGCTCCTAGCGGTCATGAAGACCGAACTGTCATTAGTAGCTGAGCTAATGGACTAGTTTTGGCCAACTAAATGTAATGCCGTTTTTAGTTTTAAACTAGCTGTAGCCCGCAGCTTCGACCGCCCATTTTCAACTACATATTGTTAAAACTCAGCGGTTAGGAGGTCTGGCTTACTTATTTGTAAATTAGTACAGTAGAAACGTCCAAAGTAAACGTTAAAAAAAATTACCTTTATTATCTTTATTTTTTTCTTTTTAGTGTGTGCACTGTTTTTCAAATTTTTTTGGTAAAAAATACTGCTTAACAGGTTCCGTAATACACCTCCAGGTTTACTTTTAATACCTAATTATACAGAAGATTTATATATATATACTAGTGGATCCGGCACACGTTGTCCTGCCAGAACGTTGGGTCACTTACTACTTACTACATTCGATTATCCTGCAACATTATTACCCTTTGCCGTCCCCGTTCACGTTCCCGTTCCCGTTCCGTTTCCGTTTCCGTTTCCGTTCCATTTCCTTGTCGCTTTGGCTTTGCCATTCCTTTTTTATTATACAAATGAAATTATACTATTTGGTGCAATCGGTCGGAAGTCATGCACGTGCAGGGGGTTTGATTATATTCTGTAACACAGGGTAAACTTTTACCGTATCATCGTTGCCACTTTATAATTTGTCAAACCAAGTTTCTTTCGTTCGTTTCATTCATTTATACGACCGTCCGTATATCTTGTCCCTATATCATCACGTATCGATTTTGGCTGCCTTTCATATTAAATTATTTCTTTATTATTTTATTATTAAGGACCTCCAACAAAGGATACATACATTACATACTAGATCACAGTCACACAAAAAAAAAATCTGTGTGCTCCTTCAATTACAGGAGACCACAGCAAGCAATTACTAAGCTAACAAAAAAAAGTGGATTAGTAATTGCATCGACCGTTTTCAAATTAGTTTTTAGAGTTGTATCGTGAATGAGGTGCTGTACACGAGGCGAAGAAAAGATGGCGGCCAAGAAAAATGGCGATGACCTGGCCAATGTGTATTGTTTTGGTATAAGCTTCCTGCGTAGCAAAATCTAGGGTGAATGTATGTAAAAAGCTAGAATTAAAGTGTATGTTTGTACCATAAAAATAAAGACCATAAAAAGATGGCTTCGTGAATCGTCCACAGAAAAATATCTACGCTCGGGTGCAACGAAATCGCACGTGAGAATATTTTTTTGTAAAACATTTTTTCAATTAAAAAAAGCAAATATTTTTTTAATATTGGGTTAAAGGTCATTTCAATACCTATCCGGTGAATGATCTTTAATCTCATATGAAAATAAAAATGGCCAAAAGCCTGTCAAGACACGCTTTGCCGATACATTTAATTGTTATTTTGCCGGAGCCAGACATAGCTCAAAGTGTTAGTACATTTTTGTCCTTGAAACCAACAAAGCTCTAAAATAATTTTGTGAAGTTACACAAAGACGCCGGCCACACTACACGATCATTGAAATGATCATTCAAACGAAGCTATGTCTGGCGCCGGCATTATAGACACTAAGTTGTAGTTTTAAGTCTAATTAAATTAAGGTTTTAATGTATCATTGGTATGTCTTATGTAACAGCTGTTGGTCATCCGAATAAACAAATAAAAATAAAAGAAAGAAAAGATAGGTATATGGCTCATATTTGAGAAATGCGGTGTTGTTACACGCCTGCCCCATTTCAAAACCTAGTATGGACTACACGAAAAATTACAGGAGAGCGCATAAACGTATAACATTAAATTCGCAATTTAAAAATCCCCGATACTCCCCTCGGGTATTTCGTTGAAATCAGTAAATTTATCCCCTACCTCATGACACGCCCCTCCCCCTCCAAATACCCAATTTTATAATACAAAAATCAAATCCTATTATTTAATACCCCACTCGTATATATTTGCAGACATTCGGTTATTCATCCCCACTTCCACCCCCCACAACTATTAACCGATTTTCATCAAAGGTGTCTAAGAAAAATCGCACATAAGTGACCATTAATACAAAAAAAAATTGAAATCGCTTCATCGTTGGGGAGCTATAGTTATGAATTTCAAACGTTATTTTAACAAAAGACATTATTTCAACTCATTAACAATATGCACCTAACATTTGTAGCTTCCTCTTATAATGAGAGGTTTTGGAACTCTATTTTTAGTCGAATTCCGAGATATTTTATGAATGAATGAATGAATGAATAAATGAATGAAAACTTTATTCAGAAAAAGTTACATAACTACAAAAATTTAACCCGAACTTTCACTAAACTAAAAATAAAACCGTAACAAATAGATATAAAATACATATGTGACTTGAGTAGTCATGTAACTATTCCAAAAAGGATGACTACTGAGCTTTTTTAAATATTTGTTAACAGTTTTATTGTATAGGGGATTGTACACTAACATGCTAAAAATAAAAACTGGAAAAAATACATTAATAATATAATCAATGTATTTTTTCTCAAAAAAATTGAATTGTAAAGCTTATCCATTTATGTAAAGTTTAAGGCAGCGGTTTGGGAGCGAGACCGACACAGGAGACCGAAAAAGGAGACCGAGATAGGAGACCGAGGCAGGACACCGCGACGAGAAACCGAGACCAAAATAAAGGACCGAGACAGGAGATTGAGGCAGGAGATCGAAACAGGAGACCGAGATAGGACACCGCGGAGACTCTCATTGTATATATAGAAATGTATAATCGGCAGTTGGCGAGCGAGACGGAAAAACGAGACCGATACAGAGTACAATAAGTATATTGCAGAAGACATCAAAACACTTGACGCGGTCATCTGTCTCAGTCTCCTGTCTTAATGACTTGTCTCGGACACTAAAATTTTGGACAATTTTGATATTTTTCCACGTCCGCTACATTAAATACTTTTTCAAAGACTTCGCATCACGAGTAGTGAAAAAAAAACACTAGATCGGCAATTTCTGTATACTATGTTGTGATAATAAAATACTTATTTCACACACTGATGGCAACTTCGCTCACTCGAACGGTCGTCATAAGAAAGTATCGGAGTATCACTCGAAAATATAACGTTCCGGACCCCAGAAGAATTTATACCCTATAAAAACGTCGGTTCGACAGCGTTATTACCAAAAGGGTATCGCCCTAGCTACCTTGGAAGCAATTTATTTGAATTAATACTACAATATCAGTAAATTTCGGTCAGAATGGCCAAACGAATTTTCTGCGATATCAAAAGCTGGAATGAGTTATTGTGTATTTCTTTTTATTTTGTCTCATTGATTTTGCTGCCGTAGGCAAAATATACTCTTACAAAATAATTAGTAATTAGGTCCAAAGGTTGCAGAATTATTAGTAGGTAGTTTCCACGGGCTGGTTGAAATTCGCGGATAAATCTTTAGATTTGATGCTTATATACAGCCATATACAAAATTTAGTTTTTTGTACAAGGACATTGTTATTTGACAATTAATATACATACGGTCGTTATGATTACACTTTGCCATAGTTATATATAAAAGAAAATTTAAGCATTGTAATAAGTATTCTTTAAAATGGCTTCGTAAATACTTCATTTTTTTTTTTGTAATATGTAAAAGATAAAAATGGTTCTAATGGGTTATACTTAGGAGATAGACATATGCCATCACGGACTTTATTATAGATCTTTCTAGGATGTACAATTCCGTAGTACATTATTTTATTTTATGTTGTAAGGTTTAGCGAGCACACGCGACGTAACGCGACAAGAAACGTTTTTTGGACATCTCGCTACAAATCACTGAAATTCTCCGTTTTTATCTCCTATAACATAAACATATTATAGATATAAACCTTCTCCTTGAATCGCTCTGTTCATTTGTGAAGACCGCATTAAAATCGGTTGCGTAACTTGAAAGATCTGCGCGTGCAACGCTGGGAAGCGACTACATTTTATACCAAGTAAGGATGATTTTAGCTTAATTGAACGCAGTAGTATTCACATCTTAATTCTGCAAGTAAAACTTGCTGACATAGGAAATGTTACTCATGGCGTTAAAACTAAATCTTGGGAAAACCACAGGGAAAATCTGTTCCGTAAATATTCATTGTTAAGGGACTGTCTGTACTGTACTTTTAAAGAATAAGACATTTAATCCTTAACTTCGTACTAATATTATAAGTGTGTAAGAAATTATGCCTGTTGTGTTTTCGCCTAAACCGCTGAACTAATTTTGATGGATTTTTCATATAAAGATAGACTGGGACTGGATCCTAGTGAAGGACATAGGCTATTTTTTGTTGCGATATTAAAATTTTGAAGATGTGGAATGGGGTCGATATTTCGTATGAAAGCCGAAGATTAAAAAATAAATAAAATGGAAACTAATAAGCTGGGCAGCAAGCGAGACGAGCCTGCACACTTATCTGTAAACCTTTCTTGTCAACACGCTCAATATAGATATTTACTGCTTTATACGCCCAATATATATGTTATCTAATCCAAGAGGAGCCGCGATGGCTCATAACATGAAAGTTGAACTATCGTTAGTTCGCGCAATGTGAAATCGTGGTCAAGCACAAATCTGTTAGCAGGTTTGAAATAAGAGCGCATACTGCCTAAGTATATGAAAATAAACTGATACGACTAGATCAGGGGTCGGTAACCTTTTGACTTTTAGGGAGGCAAATATATACTCGTACATAGGTACGGATTTGTATGGGTTTCATTGTAGGTAACATTCCTTACGCGCTGTTCGATATTTTCCTCCAGATGTATATAATTGTCACAGATCATCAGGACGATCACTGACATTTTAGGTCGTAGGATTTGCAATACCTGTGTTTCGAATACTTTATTATGATTGATTGATAGCTGCGGAAAAATAAAAAAAATAAAGTTTATTGATACATTACAAAATACAGATATACAATTCGATAGTAACCGCAGTAGTTAAAAACTGTGGCGCAGTTACTAACGCCTACCCTTAGCGCTACGACCATGTAATGACAATTAAACTATGATTGCTTTGTATCTTCTCTCATCTAACTTATTTCTTACGACATTTTGTAATGCTAATTTTTAATGGATTCCTGCGAATCGATGATGAACTAATATTTTAAACTAATTATTAGTCTATTTTTACAGATTTTACTACTATTAAGTCTTCAGAAGAAAGTATCTTAAAATATATTTTTGATTTTAAATATTTTCGCAACTCCAGTAGACCGAATGAAATTTGCAAGATCTCTCGAACTCGCTTATATAATAACTCCGCCCACAGGAATTGAGATGACTCACAATCCACAACACTTTAAGCGTAAACTATGACCTATATTCTAACAATGGAAATATCTAGTGATATTATTAGACACATTGTCTGTAGCGAGTTGCATTCATTGCGGTGCATCAAAATGGGAAATGTTCCGCCTCAAATCATAACCGCAAACGGTTTTCCGGCTACTTTACGCGCTTGTCTTACTTCAACAAGGAAAAATAAGGGTGTTTTTTACAGTAGCTAAATATAAATATCATTAATCACTATCTAACCGATCAGAAAGATGCCCTTTCTGCTTAAAATCTTGTGTTTCCTATTAAGTTTCATTTAAATGTATGCACTGGATTAAAAAGATAATGGCTGAAAAGAAAATTAACCAAATAAATTTAAAAAAAAACTAATGGCGCGCATTCTATATGTATGCATGCATATTAGGTATTCCATTGTAAAAATTTGATATCTCCTATTTAAGAAGAGAAGTTTAAGAAATGGAAATAGACAGTAAGTCACGCACCTTGCTGTAGTGAGTAGTTAATGCATGAATGAGGCATACAATGCATCCTATTCCACACCTCTAAATTTTTTCTCTTCGGCTATTCGTCATAAGAAATACCAGTTGTCGGAATGTGGAACCGAAAGAAAATTGGAGAAAAAAGAATGACATGTTATATTGAAATTGAAATATTTCTACAGAACTAGCATTTATGTTCTAAATATGAAAAATGTTTTCTGCAAATCGGTCCCTTAATTAGAGAAGTAGGTGCACTTACATGGCAACTGATAAGCTGATAGTCAGAAGGTGTTTTTTTGTTGAAGACCGAGATCCATTCCTGCTCTTCACATTTCTATCTAAACCTCATTGATGTCCATTAATCCACAAAATTTACAAACTAGCAAAGAATTTCACGCGTAGCATAACGTCTTTGCGGAACCAATGGCTAGCGCGATTGTGATTTGATACAACCTAGGGACTGTTAAGAATAAAGGTTCCTTGTTTTTCAAGAATCCGCGATGCATCTTCGTGTCTTCTAATTCTACGAAATAATAATGAAAAGCACAAGTATATAAAATGAGGAAGCTGGTGATAAGAATCATTTAAGTATTTTCCATGGATTTACCATCACTATTTTATATATTAAAAAGGATATTTACGATTCTAAATATTGTAAAATGAACTTTTAAGATGATGCTCTAAAATGTACTGGGACTGACGACGTTAATAGACATAGCTCAAAGTGTTTGTACATTTTTGTCCTTGAAGACTACAAAGTACTACAAAACTTTGCGCAGCTACACAATGTTCTCGGCTACACTAGATGGTAATTGAAATGATCATACAAATTAAATTACTCCTAACTATTTAGGATAGTAACCTACTTTAAAACTGGTTTACTTATCTGCAATTCAAAAGAATGAAAATAAATAGACATAAACTTGACATAAATGGTACGATTTTGAAAACGTAAAAGAAACACATAATAATGTTCAAATCTTTGAATAAGCTGAATATGTGTAAAAATGTTAATTTTCTCCAGAAGCGGACACAACAGAATGAAATCAACGTCTTCATCAATGGTAAAGCTATAACAGTGCCAAGTTATTTTACGGTAATACAAGCCCTCCGAAGGGAACGGGTTACGATTCCCAGCTTTTGTTATCACGAACGATTATCGATTGCAGGAAACTGTAGGATGTGCCTTGTTGAAATAGAAGGTATGTGGAAGCCACAGATAGCTTGCGCTCTCCCAGTTGCCAAAGATATGAAAATAAGAACAAACTCAGAATTCACTCTAAAGGCTCAAGAGGGCGTCCTAGAATTTATTTTGGCCGACCACCCTCTCGACTGTCCGATTTGCGACCAAGGGGGTGAATGTGATCTACAAGACCTCTCGATGAAATTTGGAAACGATCGTACTAGATTCACTGACATACATTTTCAAGGTAAAAGAGCACTGGAGAGTAAAAACCTTGGCCCATTAATTCGAACTGAAATGACACGTTGCATTCACTGCACCCGTTGTATAAGGTTTGCCTCACAAGTCTGCGGTTTGGATGTGCTCGGCACAACGGGACGGGGTGGAGAAATGCTCGTAGGAACATACGTAGAGAAATTCTTTCTTTCAGAGCTATCTGGAAACATTATTGATTTATGTCCTGTTGGCGCTCTCACTAACAAACCATATATGTTTAAAGCGAGACCTTGGGAACTCTTAAGAACCGATTCTATCGATTGTACCGATGCAACTGGAACGAACATTGTCTTAAACTACAGATTCAATAGGTTATTGCGAATTTTACCACGTGAAAATGACGAGGTAAATCAGGAATGGCTTTCTGATAAGGGACGCTGGGCAGTTGATGGGCTTGAATATCAAAGATTAGTAACACCGATGCAAAGATTTGACGATAAGTTATGTCCAATAGAATGGCACTGCGCTTTAGAAGCGGCTGCCAACCTTATTAGCAGTACATGTCCTGAAAAAATAATGGCAATTGCTGGTCCTTATTGCAACGCTGAAACGTTAGTGGCTTGTAAAGACTTAATCAATATTATTGGCTCCGACCATACTTATATTGAACGGGATATGTGTTATTCTCTAACAAATACTGATTTAAGGGCCGGTTATGCTCTTAATATGAACATGAAAGATGTAGAAACGGCGGACAAAATTCTACTAATCGGTACTAATCCACGATTTGAAGCACCGATATTGAATGCGCGTATAAGAAAAGCGTACACCCATAATGAGTGTGATATTTATGCAGTTGGACCTCAATGCGAATATAATTATTACGTCGAATATCTGGGACAGGATATCAAAGATATAATGCGCGCCCAAAACTGCTTAAAGGATGCGAAAAGGCCACTAATATTTATCGGTATAGATCAATTTCAGACACAGAATGGTATGACTATTATGAGTGAGGTGTACAAATTAACTTCATCTCTAAGAAAAAAGTGTGATAACTGGACCATGGTGCATATTTTACCAAGAGAAGCGAGCTATGGTGCGGCCATGGAGGTTGGATGGAAACCAGGGGGCTTGAACGCCCTAAAGAATAATTGCCCAACTGTTGTTATATCGTTAGGGGCAGATGATATTTTTTGTAAATGGCAGCCGAAAGATTGCTCCGTAATTTATGTTGGATTTCAGGGAGATCGAGGTTCAGAAGTAGCATCTATTGTTTTACCAGGAGCTGCGTACACGGAGGCTGGGGGAACTTACTTGAATATGGAATGCCGCGCTCAATATGCTTACCCAGCCATTACTCCCCCTGGTAAAGCCCGTTCTGACTGGAAGATCATAAAAGCCATAGCTGAGTACTGTAAAATTTGCCTTTTTTACTACGACCTACAATCACTCGGCGTAAGAATGGGTCAGATCAGTCCCAATTTAATTTATTTAGGTAATTATCAAGATAAAGTTTTTGATTACACAATTCGACAACTCTTGAAGGATCCCGCTGCTTCAGGTTCGCAAACATCAGGTGGCCGTATAGATGTCCAGATTAAAAAACTTAAACAGTATTATTGTTCTGATATATTAAGTTCAAATTCGCGAATCATGGCGAAAGCGACAAAGGCTGTAGAGAAGCTGGAAAAGTCTCCTTACTGTTGTGTTTAAATTTACTATAATTTGTATTATACTGATTAAATGTTATTTTGGTACCATTGTTTTTAATTTTAATTTCTCTCTTCGACTTCAAAGATTAGGTGAAGTTCATAATTAGTCAAACCAATCTTATTTATACATACCCTTAAGTTTCTAAATTTTTTTGGAAACAAGCTTTTATAACTTGTAACTAAAGGTGAGTGATTTACTGAATACCTTTTACTATAAGATTGTGTCAAAGCGTAGACGTGACGACGGAAAAAATATTAATGGACAAATATTACAATTTCGTTGTATAGTCGACTCAAAGTGTTTTACCACTTTGGATGACAGCTCCTAGTTAAAGAAAAGGGTTATTATTAGAAATTATCATAAAGCATAAACAAGCAAAAAAACCTTACTACTAATCGACGAGCAAACGACATTCGACCCTAAGGTAGAATGTCGTCAGACCAAACCAAGAAATTGCCACGTTAGCGTGGTCGAGTATATGATAAATAACTTCTTGGTCGACTATACAAAGAATTGATATTTTGTAAGTGTTAAATAAGCACCACCAGCAATCTCTAGTATATAATTAATATATTGATACGAGTAGATAGATGTAGGATTAAATCCGTACATAATAGGAATCTTGAATGGGAATTACGGAACAGTATTACGTGCGGTTTACTATTCAATACATGTTGAAATTGACCGAGTAATGTGACGTTAATATCTTCAATAATCGAGTAGACGCCTGGGATTCTGTAATCACGGTTGTGGGACAATATCAACAGATGTCGTCCGACAAATTAAAGATCTTGTTCGTTTTTAGGATTCCGTACCTCCTAAGGGAAAAACAAGCACTTCTTTGTCCGTGAAAACCCTTTTTCTCAGAAACGCTTAGAGGTATAAAGTTGAAATCAATACCTAATACTGAGGTCTGCTATTACTTGGAGCTGTGAAAAAATCAACCCTCTGCGTAGAAACAATAAAAAACTATGGCGATTTATATCGTATTTCTCATACTACTGCGTTCGAAAAGGGGGTTTATACCTGGGGGTTCTTGCTGGTGACCTAGAAATATGAGATTTACTAAAAAAACTATCTTGAACTAGTGAAGGAAAAATCTCGAAAACTGCAGAAGTTACATCAAAAAGAAATTGCGGTGACTATTTCAAACTAAAAGCAATCGTATGTAAAATATAAATCTTAAAATAACCCGGTAAAGTATTACGTGATAGTACGGAACACTTAGTGTGCAAGTCTAACTCGCACTTGCCCGGGTTTTCCTTTACAGCCGAACTTCTTAAAAGTTAACATTAATATAGAGAAGAAAGACATAATAACACTTTATTCAATCATAAAAGTTTCATATATATAGTACGTCATACATATATCGTATTAAAATATAGGTACAATAACAATAAATTTTTAAAAACATTCACATTTATTAATACTTAATCTATTGTTTTCAATATCTTGCTGACATTAATTGTTGTAAAAATTCCCTATATGTATTTGAGGAACTTGAGATATTTAACATAATAAAATTATTATAATATAATTGTGTATTGTATTTACAGGTTCATAACATGAGATTAATACAATATATAGAAGTAGCTTTTACATATATAGGTATAGACATACAAATCAAAGACTGAAAATTTAACGACATAGCGTTACCTGCAAAAATAATACATATTTTGGCATATCAGAACAGAGAATCTGTGTATTATTGAGCTGTGTGTGGCGGTATTAATGGCGCTGCATTCGGGTTACAATCCGTTGCATATGACCGCTTTCATTTTTTTAATTACAGAATGCAAAGTACTCAGATTAAAAAACTATAAAGGTCTATAATCTGAGGCAAAATTTTTAATTATTTCTAACGCATCAAACGATGACTTTACAGCAGCTGAGTGCATTATTTATTTTCAGCTATACACCGCCTTTATTAATGTTTTGTATGAACCCTTTTAATAACTATATTTAATAACTGTGCAGCATAATCAGTGATCTTAATTATTTATTTTTCAAGTGTCGCTTGTGCCATTTTCCTGGCCGGCCTCTTCATAACCTTTGACGAGGTTCTCCAATATGAATCGTATTGTCATCTTGTAGATATTCTCTATGTTCGGGGTGTATCTTTCGCCAAGGGTTGTCTTCGCTGCTTCAAGGAACGGCTGTTCGATTTTCTGAAAAATATAATCAATAATTTAAAAAGCCAGTTCGAGAAATAGCGATCTAGCGTCGAATTAATTTAAATGAGTATAAAGATGCTTAATTAGAGGTAGCCCCATGCTTATAGCCAAATTGGGCCGGCGCGTCTGGGTACCAGTACCTCTTTCTCACATGAGGTCGACGTGAAGTGGCGGCAATGCTGTCAAGTAAAGTGATGGTATTGTTGTCGCGTTTAGTTCGGTTTGTGAGACTACTCGGTGGCCTAAACTCGTCATTAAAGGCCGGCAACGCATCTGCTTGCTTCCTGGTCGTGCAGATGTGCATGAGCGTCGGTAGGCACTTAGGTGCCCGCTGCCTGCTCGTTCGTCCCTTGTAACTTAAAAAAAATACTAAATCCTTTAATTACATAAGGAAGAAACTTTGTCAATATCCTTATTCTTACACATTATAAAACTATGTTGTCTCCCACGTTTCTCGGTCTGTCCGTCTGTCTGTCTCTTCGCGATAAACTCAAAAACTACTGAACGGATTATAATCAGGTTCACTAATAGGTGGAGTGATTTATGAGGAAGGCATATATGTATAATATATTGTGTATAATACATTTATAATAGTAGATAAAAGCCGAGAATTTCAATAATGTGTAACCAGATTTAGTAAAATAATATATTGTACGGCAGGGTTACATTGCGTGCGCTGGCTAAACCATAAGAGATAGAACAAAGTAATTTAGTACGGAATTGTTTATCTCTAAAAAATCTATAAAAAGTCAGCTATTGTATATATCTATCTCTTTAGGATAACCCACGGTAACCGTTTTTATTTTTTACATATTACAAAAAGTAATGAACTTTTTACGAAGCTATTTAAAAGAATACCTTATTAATTCTTATCCAATTAAATACGCTAGATACGTTGTAAATTTTATGCAAATTAGATATTCTCTTTACAGTATATAATTAAAATAAATATTTAAGAAGATATAAGAGATTCAAAATGCAGGGGTAGATCGGGCGGCGCGCGGCGGTCGGTAAGTGACCAATAGATGGGGCAGAGTTTTGATACCCAATGTTATGCCGGAGTATGCGGACGAAGTCGCGGAAAACAGCTAATAATAATAATACTTCGAATAACTAAAAAAATAGGCCTCCCCTCCCCTTCCCTTGACGTGACATCACTAAATCAAGAACACGGCAGTTTCTTTTCACAATGTTAATAAAAGACAAAAAAATTCGTGATACCAAGCTTTATTTTGTAGAAACGCACACCAAGGTGAAGTGTTCAGCGACTAATTAAAGGTTCTGCCCCACTTTTGGTCGATATGCTCTAGGACCAATCAGGTCTTCGTCGGAAGGTCTATATATATATAGTGATCGTATATAGAAACTTTGTTAGCGTGAGTTAATTTGTATGCTGATTTTCGGCTTTTGTACCTTGTCCGTACATGTGCCATCTAGTTTGCTTCGGTGTAACTTTTCCACTCGACGCCATCGCCAAAAATCATCATTTGACTTTAGGTTCTTAAGCAGTATTAACGAAGATATCAAAGATTTTAATATATTGCACAGGGTTTCTCTATTTAACATTATGCGCTACCAGTATTCTTATCACGCTCGATACATCCGATCCCATCGGTGCCATTGCCAGCAGTTTAAACTTAGGACCTTCGGAGCTGACCTTTGTTGATCCATTTGGAACAGATAATGTATAAAGTGCTATCATTAATGCAAATGATAATATATAAGCGCCCTAAATCGCATCATGACAATGTTGCAATCAAAAGTTTATAGTGATGTTAAATTAAAAATAAATTGTTATTAGAATTTAATGTGATCCAATTGGAATAGTTCTTCAGTAGTATCATATCAATAATCTTTTAAGAAACCTGTGCTCTCCTTAAAAGTTAAAATACAAATCCTTATGCGCCTTCCGAATTGAAATTACCATCCAAAATTACTGTTTTTTGAGTAAATACATATAATGTAATCCAGAAGTTGGTTAAAAGAAAGGAAAAACTAAAACATCACTGAAAGATCAGACATCTTCTGTTAAATTCTCATCGAGTCAAGCTTTATTGTCTGTTTAACAAAAATGAAAGATATTTTTGTCTTCTCCTGTACCTTTAACTGGCACATATACTTAAAAACAAGTACGTAAGTATACTCACTATTGAATCGACGCAAAAGTCTATGCTCACTGGCGCATAAACGGCATCGTTATTTTTTTAATATTTTATATTTTATTTTAGGCAACCACAACAGATTACAATATTATATAAAAAAAAAAAAACTAATATATAAACATTTAGTACATATTGTGACCCTATAATATGGTAGCACAACATAACAAAGGTGTCTTTTTACATACAAAAACACATCTGCGCGACTTAATTGTACAAGACAGGAAAGAAAAAGAAATTATTGATTATACACTATTTTAAAGATTTGATTAGCAAATAACAAATACTTATCATTAAAAATATCTACGTCACCGTCAATTACTTTGTTATGTCGCTATATTAACACACTTTTGGTGTCATATACTATGAGACACAGCTGATCATATGTCCGCGGTCACAGTTCGAGTCTACAAAGAACACACATATACATATGTGTGTTCTTTGTACATATATATACATATACATTTGCGACATCCGTACATGTACGGATGTCGCATAGATTTCTGGGATTACGGTAGTTATCTATCATCTATTTCGTATACAAAAGACTCTGTTACATCGCTGATTAAACTGGCTGATTAATCGTGTGTTCCTATGTACACTGCGAGCTCTGTAGGCTGTGACGTCAATTCTGTATACTCCAAAGGTGTTCCTTTTCGTTTGCTATACTGGTTACAGTTTAAAACGGAACGCGGTCCAGTTGACTGACGTCCCCATGAAATTTTTCCATTTTCACTTTTTCAATTTCACAAACTCACGATTTGTCTTCACCGACGGTTTTTTAATAATAAATACAGTCAGTTTTTTTAACAAAAGCCGCTCTGATTTTGATTGAGCATATGATCAATGTACTGATAGCACTGAAGCTCGCATGCGCCAGTGCTCGCAGTACAAAAATGGCAAATATTTATGACGTGATATATTTCCATAGGGTACTGCGGCAGTATACAGGCAGTGTATAACGGAACGATTTTATCACCAGAGCGAGCAGTGCTCGCAGTGTATATCGGAACATACCAAAACTGTCAAAGATCAGTTGAACATTATGTTTTAATACTATTATTACCAATCAAAAAATGGACTTCGGAAAAAGTTCTTAACGAAAGGCTAGGAACTAAAAATAACACCCAAATCCACTCTTCTTATATGTCCCCATAAGAACATTAGTAACGTTATATAATTGTTTTTTATATCTGTATAATACATTGTATATTTAAATTATACTGGAACAGTTTCGTATAACAAGGAAATGATCACTAAAGTTTGAATTCAGTCTACAAGCCAATAAAATAACAAGAGGTTTAGCCATAAAAAGTTTTGAAATGCTGTTTGATATTTAAACATATTATTACAAAATATCTGCTCGCAAAGTTCCAATTCGACTGTAGTAACATTCGAGGTCGTCTCCATACTATTTCTGAATGCATATATACACAGAATGTTTACCCCTTTCATTTATACAAATCATCGCTAGTACTCGATTCCTCTAAAAGCATTCAGGAGTGTCATAAGCGCGCTTTGATGAAACCTATTGAATCGCACAACTTGACTTTGATACTTTTACTTGTAATTCCACTTCCAAGAACAGAAACAGTAAATTCTATACAACGTATGCTTGGTTCTCTATTAATATTGGAATTGGTGCTTGGTTTACCTACTATGGAATAAGGTTTCAAGCAAGTTTTCTTTTCACTTTGGTTGGTAAGATTTATTATTATATGAAAAAGAAGTTTTATTGTTTAGGTGCCCATTCTTATATATTGACTTGTCAACAGTACGGTTATTTTCTCGAGTGGAATATTTCAAGGCAGAAAATTCCTAGCAAAGTACTTTTTGGGAATTGAATAACCCAGACTCGAGGTGGGAATCGAACCCACGACCCCCGGAGCAGAAGGCAGGGTCACTGCCCACTGCGCCAACGGGACAGCCAAAAAAATTTAAATTAAAATTGCATCTAAACCGTACAGTAAATTTAAAAAGTTAAGAATAGAATTACGTTTGGTTTAGGAATGTTACAGATTTGAGTTTAGCAAAACCAGAATTGGAATCTTAAAATCTGATTTTATAACTGAACGGAAATCTAATTTACAAAGAGATTCACAAACACAGATATTAACTGCTAAGAGTAAGGCTAATGGGGGGGGGGGATCAGATTTTGTGTAAGTAGGATCTTGGTTATAACTTCTATTCATAAATTCCGGTATATTTAAATCATTCGTACTGCTGGAACTTCTTGATTTTCTAGCTAAAGTCAGTACGGTACTCACCAACAAGCAAAAACGAGTTGATGCCATCCCCTTTTCTTAATTCTTGACGAAATAGCATTAAATGTACAGCGTAGCAAAGTGCCGCGCCAATGGCGGACAACACTCCGGTCCAATTGCTTTGATGACTCTCCGTCACACCTAAAATAACCTGAAATCATCAACACAATTCCTGAAAAGAATAACTTCCAACCTAGTTTATGGGGGAAACAATTGATAAAGGATAAATCACTTATGGATTGAAAGAGTTACTTTGTTGAATAGAACCAATTAAGCTTAGGTCAATAGGACTATATGACACACAGATGTCTGTTCCTAAGGTAGACAACTTAATGCCTGTGTTATAGACAACGGACGCCTGTTATACGCAAATTTTTTTTTGAAATATATAAATACATACATATACATAATACACTCAGACTCGAGGCGGGAATCGAACCGACGCCCCCGGAGCGGAAGGCAGGGTTACTGCCCACTGCGCCAGAGGGCAATTAAACTTAGGCTATAGGCAGGGAATCATATATACATATCCATGACATTGAAGGCAATATCAGATTATACTTTTACTCTTTTTATATGTTACTTGGGTCAAAAGACCAGGCACGTGACTATAAGATCTTTTGCTTCTGAGTGCGCAATTGTTCATTTATTAAATACTCATTATTAATATTAGATACACCTTTCCATCATTCATATCACCATCTTTACAAAAAAAAGAAAAAATAACTAATACTTACAAGGCCAGCGGAAGTTAATAGTATCGCAATGCATTTAGAGAACGTGAATCGGTCGCTCGGCACTTGAGCGAAAATCGCTCCGAATGTTAGAGTAAACGCTGCGGTCGTCGACGTGTACAGCGTTGTTGAGCACGAGGACGTGTGTAACAGGCTCAGCCGGTAAAGGTAGTTTGAGATAAACCACTGTAAAACAAATAAGTTTATATTTGTACCAACCTCGTCATCATCAACATCAACAATATTGTTACGGACAGATGATACAGGAACGGTATGGCGGCGTCTTCGATCGTGGACGCCGTCGGACGGACTGATCCTGACACTATTAGACGTAGAGACTTGAAATTTTCCATGTTGATAGAACATGCTAAAAACTCATTAGGAAAATAATTCTGAACGAAATCGGACAAATTTTGAGGTTATTTAACAAATACGTTTATAGCGTATCAGGTAAGGAACCCTTTATTGATAAAATTTTGGCCATTTCTTTTAACCTACGTCCATTTTCTTTTAATTAGGCATTGTAAGCTGGTATAAAAAATTAAGAAACCCTTTTATTATATGTCTATTCTTGTATCATTTTTACGTACACATAAATTCTCAGTAAAACCATTTTATTGGTATTTGACAGTAGGTGTTTTCAGTTAAGATCCCCGAGGCGCAAAATAAAGGCTTTATCTCCGAAAATGAGGCCCAAGTAAATTGAAATTTATTTAGACGATAACGGCCTCGTAAATTCTGCAGACTAGACATTTCATATTTTTGACATTTTGATGTAGTACACTTCGGAAGTTGTTCGTAATTTTATTAAAGTTAGGCAGTAGGGTTATTATAATATTGGTTGGAGAATAATTAAGGACGCGTTAAAATTCTTCTTCTAAAGTACTATTTTATGTAACTTGGTTGTAAATACGGTTTTATATCATCCTAATGGACACAGGGCTCTTTTCACATTAACGTCGACTCGATTTGATAGTATCTGTGCACAAAATTTGCAACTTTTGTCTCGCACCGAAAACAAACTAGATAAACCCAAAATGGTAAATTCAAAGCCCGTAAGCATTCGCTCGCGTGCATAACAAAGAGCGAAACAATAAATACACAGTTATCGCCGTTTTAATAAATGCCCCTGAAAGTTTGCTGAATAAATAAACTACGAGGGCAATAACGGCTTATCTTTGAAAAACGACATGCAAAGATATGTACTGTTGTATATGACGTCTGGGGATAGCTTTTGGGCGCGTTTATTATTAGGAGCTGTGTGGTTTTGCACACGTGTATATATAAGGAAGTATTCTACTCTTCTTTTTTTCTTCTTTTACTTTTAGTTAACGGCAGATTTTTATACAGGATGCTTCAATTCGTCGATAAATTGGGTGCACATAATGTTATTAGTGTTTAGAGATTAAGGATTTCTTTCGCATTGAAATAGATAAGAAATAATTTAAGTTCTTGTTATTTCATAGTTTACGTATACATCAAACCGGTGATTGATTCTTGTTAAATAATAAAATTAGTACTACATTTTGTACTAGTACTAAGGGTATCAGATGCGAACACCATGCACTCGGCTTTGCTGAGAACCTTTTTTTATGGCAAGGGGCATAAGAGCAGGTGGTAACTGACTACTGCTGCTCATGAACATCTGAACTACCAGACGGCTCGCAGATGCGTTACCAACCTTAAACTTAAACTCTAAATAGGGGTTTAGTACACCAGGAACTCTCAAAAACCGAGGGAAACGCGACAACAATACAATCACTTGACGTGACAGCATTGCCGCCACTTCACGCTCCGTACAGCGCCATCTAGTTTGCTTTGGTGTAACCTTTTCCACTCGACATCATTGCCATCTTGTTATGTAGCAGCCACTACATGTTTATTTAGTAGGCCATTAGTAAGTATTAAGGATTTGGGTAAGCAGTCAACAAAGCTTTAGGGGGAATTGGCCCGCAAAGGTGGGCCAATGTTACAACAGTATGAAGTCCCACCAATGGCCGCCGACGACTAGGTAGGCCGAAGAAAAGTGGCGTAATGACTTAAAAGCCTTTACAGGAAAGATATCGATTCAAGTAGCCCAGGTTAGGAAAGAATCGTTTAAGACGGGGACAGGCTTTTGCCCAGCAGTTTGATGCTGAATGTCGACCGTCGGCAACGCGTGTCCCGTGCGCCCTCTTTCTGGCACGGGTCTGTTTTGTGAATGGAATTCTAACTCATAAATAAATAATAATTGCATTACACGAGCGCAAAGTTTTGTCGTGATGTACTAAACTTTAGCTTTTAACATCGATTTCAATGTCTACCAACGTAAATAATTATTTTACAAGTGTGGCCCGCCCACATCTAATTTCTTACCGATGTGGCCATTACCTGCCAAAAGTTTGCTGACCTCCGCTGAAGGCTAGTCATATCACTATCAAACAAAAAAAAAGTAGCCAGTAGTGTCAATAATCATTGTGCAAACGGGATAATGCGGAACTATCATCGCTATTTCAATATTTAAAAACAGTCAGAAGATTAATTAATCAATCGGTTTCTCTTGGGCGTCTTTGATAGAAACTGATTCATCATTTTGGATATTCATAAATGACTCCCATATTACCACGTTCCTGCAGAGTGAGATAGTTATTAAGGTCACCCGTTGACGTTGTTATAGTGTATTGTCAGCAATAACCGTGAAATCGGTCTCGGTACGAATATTGAGCTAAAATGACAGCTGTCAGCGCAGGTACAGCATTACAAGAAAATGTATTTTTCATAAATTACAATGAACGAAAAAAAAAACTATGATAATGTCACTGTTTATTATAAATATTTAGGTTATTTATTATTAAGTATACTAGGAGAAAAGTGTTTTTATTTACAAAAAAAAAGGTTTCTGCAATTCAATTTCATTATTGCAATCGTCAACCTGAACGTGGTCCGGACTCTGGTTTATAAATTGTAACATCATTGATACCGTCTTTAGTTTTGTTCCGGATTTTTTATTATATGTAAAGGAGGATGCTGATTTAACCATATAGTTGTTTTTTTTTTATTATTAGTTCTTAAAAATCATCGAAAAATACATGGAAAAAACGGAAACTTGCGAAAGATACATCGTAAGAACTCATTGAAAGTTTCTGTATTTTATTGAAAAGTACAATTTTTTTTTTCGAGCATTACACTATACGATAACTATACTACTGTAAATAATACAGAAATAAAACTTGCTTATACATGTAATGTTAGTATGTGCAGTGTGATGCCCCAAAAAAAGGTGTAAAACTACAACGTTATCACTTAACTTGACAATCGCAACGAATAAAATCGTGAAACTAGTGAAGCAACGTGAAAATCTTATAATTGATGTGACCTTTCCAGTAAAGAGTTCATTTCTCAAAGGCCAGAAAAGGCATCACCGATACTTCTGTCTTTCTTCTTCTATTTCGTCGCTTTTACTCTGTTATACGATAAAAACATTCCGTTTATTTAACACCGTTCCACTTCAGAATGTGGATAACAAAGTCGTATCACATAGTCCAGTGATTCCAGTGATTTTAAAACTAAATGGAAAACATTGTTTCAGATACCAGCGGACAGACATGTTTTGTTGGCAGTCAGACAAACTAATAGTCATAAAATACATATCAAAGACCAGATAGTCAAATATGATCGAAGTCAGCGTGTGCTTAAGTAAGTATTGAGAGCTCATGAGCTGATGAGGTTATTAGAATAGAATTGAAGAAGATCTTTATAAAATGGAGTCTAAAGAAAATAGAATTTATAGTTAATATAACAACGGCTTTTAATTCACGCGTAGAAATATCAAAATTGCCTGTTTCGAACCCGTCAGGGTCCTTCCTCATGAGCTAGCTACGAAGTGGTGCCGCGGCGGGAACGTTGGGTTATTTACAATTATTACGATCTATTTTCCTAATATCCTATTATATTGTCCCCATTCCCGTTTCCTTTTTCTTTCCCGTTCCATAATGGTTCAATACTTTGGCGTTAATGGCTTAGACATAATAGATAGATATAAGTTATCGCATGCTTTTTTTGTAGACCTATTTAAGATAAATATTTCCTTCATACACTATATACGTGTAACTCTAACGGTTTTTCCAGTGCACGCCAGAATAGCTCGAAGATGGCAGAATTTTCTCCTACTTCCATGACATTTATCATTATATTTTGAACAATACACACAATATCTTTATAATTTATAGCCTATGTGCTAATCTGATATACAAACTATATTATTGTAAAGTTTTATTACAATCAATTCAGTAGTTTTCCCGTCAAAGAGCGTCAAACATACATACATCCATCCATGTGTACAAACTTTCGCGCTTATAATATGAATTAGGATGAATTCCGCTCACTAAAGTGTATGTTTAAAAATAGACTTTACTGTCTAGACCTTAGAGTCTTGAAGAATTTCATTTTAATTTGTTATTCATTAATACATTTTTCTTCTTGTGTATTTATCTTTTGATTCTCTCTAGGATTTGGGACCAATGTAACGTTGTACAAGACTATTTAACCGTATGGGATGGTCCGACACGCGATTCACCAGTTCTAGTTCGACTTTGCGGAGGTGATGCTGTACCGGATATAGTCAGTAGAGGACCAAATATGTTGCTGGAATTCCACACATCGCCGTACGATAACCCGTTTTATCATCAAGTTAGTTTATTTATTAGTACTTAAAAATAAATCTAAAACCACCCCTTTATAATCCTCATTTTATTTTACGGCTTAAATATTGGAGTCTTTAAAACTGAGTTATATTATTCTTTATAACTAGTGTATTTACGATGTGTTAATACTTAGTAACAGACATCCAAAAAATAAAGTGTTTAATTAAATAATAATTTTATAGTAAAACTTTACTTTAATTCAATCTTACTCAGGAATTTAAATGGAAGTGTACAAATTCGAACCACTCGCCGCCGGTATTTGAGTAAGTTCGTAAGTGGTCTCAACGCAAATACTATTAACAGCATCTTAAGTTTATAAACACGAATGCTCAACTTTCTCAGTGCTGGAGTTGAGTCGTTCAATAGTACTAGCAATGCGATCTTGGACCCAAGTCAAATGACCGCACGAGATTGAACTGGCTCCGGAAAATCAAAGCTAAACTCAGTCTAATATGTTGGCAACAATTAAATATGCTGGAGTGGCTGACTGCTGAGTGCTGATTAGTTGCCGTTGCCGCCATTTGTCAACTTACACGGTAATTCCGGGGAACATATTGAAATTGGAAGTCAGTTGTTGTGTGGTCTCTTAATTAAACCTTATGGATGTGTTTAGAGAACAAAATAGATCAAATCTACTATTTATTTTATCGTCAACATTAGAAAGAAGTGATTTGAGCATAAAATTATTGCAGTGGCTGGTCCCTAATAGCGAATATTTGCTATAAACGTACGATCCTATAACATACTTCTAAGAAAACTTGTTTCACGTATTAGTCAGAACTTATTTGTCTAATACTTTAGGGAAAAAACTTTCACATAATATCATTATTCCCAAAACTTATGATCAGATATTACAATGTTATATTTTGTTTTGCGGTGAAAGAATATGTATTTTTGTTTTTTGACATAAATAAGCCGAGATAAAATACAATATTGTTTTAATATTGGCAATTTGAAGTAGTAATAAAAGAGCATACCTATTCCTCAAATTCTGGCAACGCATCTGTAAGTCTTCTATTGGTAAAGACGGTTCCCTAAACATTATGAACAAGATATCTCGTTACGCCTTCTCTCTGAAATGCGACGTAAGAAATAATACGGGTTTTTGAATGCTGTCCACCTGCCCCAAAATCATAGACTGAATATTTAATTGTGGTCATATAATACCTATTTTCTGAGTCATTTGGGTTATAAAAGAATAACATACAACAATAACATGAAGATTGACAAGGTTGTATGAGTAGTAAATGATTAACAGATGTATAATGGGACACAGGAATTTTTTTCACGTCCAAGATTTACACACATGGAAGCGAGGAATTTCGAGTTTTAACAACGCTATCTGTAATGAAATCAGCTTCCTGTATTAATTCAAACAAGTCCTCTAATCTATTTGCCCTATACAAATACAGGGAAAATCTATTCAGTCACGGATAACGAGCGATTTTCCTAAAATGTTTTACGAGGGCACTTTGAATGTTAGTTACGATTTAGGCTATAGAGCTTATGGATTAAAAAGTCCACACAGGTCACATGTCCATCTTAGGTCTCTTTGCAAAATTCGCTACAGCCCTACGACTGTCTGAAGGAGCTATGCTAGCGACTAACCCAATCCATCGTGTACCTGCTGTGAGTCGGATGTCGTGGGCCCATCTGGCTGGTGGTCTGCCTCTAAGACGTTTGCTTCCCCATGGTTGCCATTCTGTTAAGGCCCTACTCCACCTGCCATCACCGCATCTGGCCAATTGTCTTGCCCAACGCCACTTGATTCTCGTAACACGGTTATTATTAATTAATTAATATATAATCTAAAGTCACAGAACTAAGAAATATAAATTTTATTTCAAACGGATCTGGTATAATCTCAAATAAACAAATGACCTTTAAAATTAAACAGGATAACATGCCAGACCCGTGTCTGGCTTTGTTTTAAAAAGTTTTAGCGTACAAAATGTATACTCTGATTAAAAGTAAATTTGGCAAGTGACATCCGCTTCCAACCATCATTTGTACAGTATTATTGTTGGCTAAAACATGCATAAAGGTAAGTCAGTAAATCCGTTAGGCGTTACTCAAATCTATTGATCCTACATATTATGCTGTGCAAACAGAGCCGTCGTATCGCGCATGTTAATGAGCTAATGCGTTATACTGATTAAGTTGTTACAACGCTCAGCTATAGTTATATATACGCGCTAAGCCTTGACAAACTATTTTAAGGTTAGTCTAGTATTATGACGGTAGTTTAAGATTACTGTTTTATTATGGTAAGGTTAATCTAGAATTATGAGGGTAGTTTAAGATTACTGTTTTATTATGGTAAGGTTAATCTAGAATTATGAGGGTAGTTTAAGGTTACTATTTTATTATTGTAAGGTTAATCTAGAATTATGGGGGTAGTTTAATCTTACTATCTTGTTATGAAGGTAGTTGAATCATTCGATGTGGCAGATGAACGTGGAGAGCGGGTGCAAGTGAATGTCCTTGTCGTGGTTCATTAATCGCATCAGAGAACCTTTCTGACAGCGATGACAGTCGCCACTTAGCCGAAATGGCGACAGGATGTGTGGGAAGTCAAATAAAGTTATAGTATTATAGTAATTTAACACAATAAGCTTTTTCTTCAAGATAGAGATAAAAATTTTTGAGATGTATTTGAACAATGCACTGGAACATACATATTTGGACCACTGGTGGGTCAAATCTTTACATAGTATAAACGAAGTCGCTTCCCGTCCTCCCCATTGTACGCTTAGAGACTTTTAAACTACGTAAAGGATTTTAATGTGGTTTACAGACAGAGTGATTGTAGAGGTCGTTTTATATGTATAATTGCAACTGTGCGAAGCCGTGGCGGGTCGCTAGTATTTATAGAAAACTAGCGCACCCGGCAGATGATGTCTTGCCCGATTAACGACGAGGGCTCCTAGTTAAAGAAAATCTTGCTAAAGGTTATTATTAGAAATTATTGTAAAGCATAACAAGCAAAAATAAGCCTTACCCATTCTAATATTGGTTTTCAAATATCCGACCTCCTCCGTGTTTCGGAAGGCACGTAAAACAGTGGGTCCCGGTTAATGTTACTAAGTGATATTGTAGAGACTTGAGGAAGTCAGATGACGGCAGTCGGTTATCTGAACTCACCCTACAACCACATCCTCTGCAATTTAAGCGGACCCTGGTTACTGGGATAACGCTAGATGGAAAAAGAGAAATGTACCAATATAAAACAAGCCAAGGAATAGAATACAAGTATGTGTAAGTGTATACGCAGTGTGCTCCATTACTCCCTATGATACAAAAAAAAAAACAAATATTGACCAAAAAAGATATCGTAACATTTTCATTTTTGGTAAATTGATTTTACTTCGGCTGTGCTTTTGCTCGAGCGTAACTTTTTAATGAGCGCCCCAGTTCGGATAACTTTTTGTATCTGGTCCTCTTGCAAACCAAAAAAGTTGTTTAATAATTTATTTGTAAGAAAATTGATAATGGAAATCACCTTTCCCAATACTTTTGCTTTACGAACAAGTATTATTAATGGCAAAATGAAACGAGTATTTGGTTACACTTAGTCTTTATTCGTCTTTTGCCGAAGCCACATATAGTTTCATTTGAATGATCATTTCAATGATCATGTAGTGTGGCAACATTAAACAAGTACTTAAGAGCCAAACATAGCTTCATTTCAATAATAATGTAGTGTGGAAGTTACACAAAGTCCCCGGAATTTGTGTTACTTCACAAACTTTTGTAGATCTTTATAGACTTCAAGGTCAATAATATTCAAACACTTTGAGCTATGTCTGGCTCCTGTATTAGGGGCCAAATTTAAAAGTACCGATATACATAATACGCTGCTTTTATAGGCACCCACTATTTAAATATCATTGCCGCCATAAAAACCACCAATAGAAAATCATCATACTGTTATTAATGGTGGTAGCACTGCTGTCGCGATATGCCACTAATGGCGCCATTGCGACCGACCAATAACGTTCGTCTTACGTCATGATTGTCATGGTGGCAATACTGATAGATTTTTAACACAGATTACAATGAACCTTTTACTTAAACAAGTCAATACATCTACTATAATAACTTAAAAAAAAAGAATATTGGGAATATTTTTTAGGTATTTCTAATATTCCCTTTAACCCCTCCTACTAAGCATAAATTTAAAGCTTGTATTAGAAGTGGGTGCGACAATACCCCAACGGCGGTGGGGTTTGAACTGGGTACCTTGCAGATTTCAGTCCATACCTTATGCCGTTGAGCTATTGAGC
The DNA here is from genome assembly GCA_024363005.1 of Charaxes varanes. NCBI lineage: Eukaryota > Metazoa > Arthropoda > Insecta > Lepidoptera > Nymphalidae > Charaxes > Charaxes varanes. The sequence goes on along the minus strand of JANCMC010050420.1, from coordinate 3,161,069 downwards.
TTTAAATTATAATTAAAACGAACAGTATATTTAACCGTGAAATATTTGAAATAAAGTATATTTTTTTAGTAGAAAATATATTGCAAATAGCATAGGTTATGAATCTAGAAACGTCCTACAATATGTATTTATGGTACATAGAGGCATGAATGTGAGGTGGTCGCGGCTTAACCATAGGCGGGCATAAAATTGGTAGTCTGTAAAGCCGGTTTAGGACGATGATAATATTACGTGAGAACGTCGAACGCTTACGTCGATTGTGCTTCTTTATGGCTTGTTGCGCGCTCTCCCTTCTTAGGCGGAACGTGACAATGAGTCATGCATTTTCGTGCTTGCAGCCGCCTGTCATTAGTTTTATAAGAAGTTATTATCTCAATGACATTTTTTTAAAGGGTTCCGTAGTTCTTCACGGAACCCTTACACTTTCGTATTGCCCGTCAGTAAGGTCTTAGGATTTCAAAACTATTAGATGTAGAGACCTGAAATTTTTCGTGTTTACAGGACATGCTAAAAACTTATTAAGAAAATTACCTTGAGCGCAATCGGACATCAACTTGTGAAGTTATTTAACAGTTACGGAACCCTTCTATATAATCGTGCCTTGACACGCTCTTGGCCACGTTTATTTATGATTATTAACGTGGTTACAATACAACGTTCGACGACGAACGACGTTATATAAAAATGACACAATATCTAAGCTTCATCTATCGGGCATAATCGTAAACTATTACATTTAAAGTCAGAAATTTCATTTATCACCAGTAAATTATATATTTATACATTTTATTAAGTATCATTTATTTAAATACACCACTATCCGTTTTAATCGTTGCCTGGAAGAAATTGCTGTCATAGCGATAAGGCCTTCCTCTGAACCGTAGTATTAACTATTAATAAGTGAATTTGTGTAACTTGTTTCTATACAATACAATACAATACAATACAATACAATACAATACAATACAATACAATACAATACAATACAATACAATACAATTCAATTCAATACAATACAATACAATACAATACAATACAATACAATACAATGCAATGCAATGCAATGCAATACAATACAATACAATACAATACAATACAATTATACTTATGTTTAGAAACAATTGCAGTCTAAAGAGCAAATAAGTAGTTGACGAATAAACAACAAATACATATAATTTTTTTTATTCAGAATGATTAAATATTCTTATCTTGAATAATGAATTAGAATGGTTAGAAATATAGAATATTTTTGACATAACACATGATTTTTTTGGACGAACAAAATATCGAGAAATGAATGATCATATTGCCTGCAGAAATATGTAAGTGCGGGTCGCAGAAAATTGGAACGCTGACGAATAAAGAATGTTTCCCGCTTCATAAAAGCTTTGGGTAATAAAGCCAATGTAGGGATGAAGCCTCTGCAAGGAAGTTTTCTTTATAAATTCAAGAAAACAAATTTCATACATTTAGTTTTAAGCCCCTTTTTAGGTTTCCATAGTCATACCAGGAACCCTTATAGTTTCGCTTTGTCCGCCCGCCTGTCCGCCCTGACTAACTTCTACAATTGTGAACATAAGCATACACAAGGTTAACAATCGTGAAACATGCAAAATATTTATTGTTATAACGACACCATGTGCCTTTCCGCCGGACTCCAATGATGACGAGACATTTGTCGAGAAGGCACATATCAAGGCAGCCTCGCGAGATAGCCTTGCGAGATAGCCTCGAGAGGCAAATTCCTCGGTCAGTCAGGACGTGTTTCATCTGAGGACAATGCGCTTTCTCCAAACAAAACAGTTGCGCGTCCGAGGCAGCCTCACGAGACTGCTTGTTCAGTCAAGACATAGCTAATGATTAAATAAAATATATATAAGACCTTCATAAGTGCTTGTAAAAGTCTATATAAATAAAGAGTTTTGAGTTTGAATACAAAAATTTTCAAAGCCTTTAAAATAAAAACTGCTTACTTGTATGACACTCGCCGTGCTGCATCATCCGCCCTTAGGCAGTTCAATATGGTGTCAAATTTGGGCGATTTTCCTGGCTTCTCGATAATTATTGGTCTAACACTGTTGGATACCTTGTCTCCCGTCAGACCCGCAGGACCTGCAATTTAGAATGATGTACAAATTGGTGACTGATTTAACGCTTTCTTCTTCTTCTTCCTCGTTCCCATATTGCTAAGGATCGTGACCACGAACAAGTCCCTACAAGTTACGATCACTTCCCATGCTTAGTCATAAAATGACCTAACTCAAAAAAGCTGATCTTTGGGAAATCGCAAAAATAGTTTTGTCATTTACGACTTATTCCGTTTATAATTCTGTAAATAGGTCATTATGGTAACAAATTATGAATTTCAATAATAGTTAATGAAGTCATTAATAATATTGAAATGTCTTTTTAACTAAAAAAATGTTTTAGTTTAAACGACAAAAATATCTGTATCTCAGTGTTGGATGGAGATATTGAAAAAATTTTTAGATTGACTGATAGAGGACGTTGAAACGAAGATTCCTGTATCGTTAACTCGCTTTAGACCTAAACGGTCACTTTATTAAGGTTGCGATTTGTAATGTAGACCCCACGCTGTAAACAAAACTATGAAGGTTCCTTGTAGGACTACGGAACCCTAAAAATACGAAAAATCTAAGTAAATCATTTGAAGTGCCATCCCAAAAAGTAAAATTATTATAATTTTATGACCCAAAAATTAAAATATACACGCAATACGCAAGTGTATCAAATTACATACTTTTCAGTTTATAATTGTAAAAGTAAGTCATGATCGGACAAACTAACAGACGGACGGACAGACGGACGAACGAATAAAATCTAAATATATCACTATCCCCAATGATGTATCACTCACCATCGTTTTGAGCGTTATCACTCAACCAATTGAACTCGTCTTCGCCAGAACCTTCTTCGATATCATCTTCTGGCAATTTACGTAGAATACACTTGGTTTGTCTTGGGAAATTACACGTCTAAAATAAAAATAAAAATCGTCTATATAACACGGAGTGAAAAACTCACCTGTTGCAGAAAAGAAAGACCACCTCCAAAATCTATACTAGGTAACATATAAAGCTGAAGAGTTTGTTTGATTGCTTGAATGCGCTACTCTGAGGAACTACTGGTACGATTTAAAAAGTGTTCGATAATCCACTTATCGAAAACGTTTATATGTCGTCACGTAATACGAGCGAAGTACCAATGAAAAATGTTTCAAAATCGGTGTTTTTTCCTATTAAACGGTTAAAGTTTCCAAAAATCCATTCCATGTATGACTTCTGTCATGACTTGACTGACTGACACTTATATGTTCTTTTTTAAAAGTTCTAAATTACAGTTCTCAACAGCGTCGATCTATCTTTACAGGTTGGCTGACTATAACCTTTTTAATGCGAACCAAATTTCTTTTTTTATAAACATGATATCAACCCGTGTCCAAAAATAATTTTCTTAGCCCCTTAGTGATACCAGTGACCGGCGGACGAAGTATAGGGGTAGTAATATATAAGGCTTAAGAGTTTGTTTGATTGCTTGAACGCGCTAATCTGAGGAACTACTGGTGCGATTTGAAAGACTCTTTCAGTGTTAGACAGCTCATTTACCGAAGAAGGCTACAGGCTATAATATATCATCAAGCTAAAATTGAATCTATATTTTTTACCTAATTTTACGTGTATGAAGTCGCGAACATTACTAGTAATATGTAAAAATGTATGCTGATTTGTTGACATACCTGATTGACAAAATCAAAGTACAAATTTGCAGCGCAGGTGAATTCCACCTCGTTACCGTGGGCGCACATGAAATATTTTGTACAGCGTGTAAAATGTGGCAGGAGCAGGAAGATCTGAAAGAAATGCTCATTTATTAATAAAACTCGGGGCAGACGGACAGGCGGTTCGCCTGAGTGACCACCGACGCCCATGGACTTTACAACCAGATGGCTCGTAGATGCGTTGCCGGTCTTTGAAAAATGAGTATACTTTTTACTCAAGGTCATTCAAGGTTCATCCGCGTAGGGCACTCTTATCACTTAGGACTTCAAAAAATATTCTTAGACCTATTTGCACAAACATTTTTATGAGAATCGGTATAGCCGTTTCAAAGGAGTTTGTAGTCTTTATATGAAAGATAACCTAAGGTTTTAAAACATACACGCGCATAGAAGAACTTTGAAAAGCAACTAAGCCTGCCGAACAGATTTTGATGTAATTTTTGGGGTGTTTATGTGACTTCCTGGATGGTTAAAATACACATTCGCATATAAGGTATCATCGGAGATAAATTTTATTTTCATTTTGTCAGCTATTAGGCAGGATGAAGTCGGTCATTAATTAGCTACGTCCCACTAAGCGATTGCAACGACCACGCTCGCGACTGCCATGTGGAACGCTCACTACGCCCCATCTCTTAGATTCTAGCAAAATTTTCGTAGTGGAACGCAGCCGCTATCTATTATGTATATTGTTCAAAGTATATGATCAATATATTTACTTCTCCATGTGGATCGCATGATAATGTATTAGGATCGACCCCTTCCAAATCAGATGCATCTATAGAACTGAACGCGATAAGAAGTGTCAAAATTGTACCTGAAAAAAAGTATGACATTATTTTAGTGCATTATGGTCATTACTGACGTATCATCAGATATCTGTGTAGCATAGGCTACTTTACTTTTTTTTTTTAAATAATTAAGTTACAGCAAAAAAAAACTCTCTTTAACAAGGATATAATAAAATCGTTATCTTTTCAAAACCAAATTTTAGCCCGTAATAACGTCATTGTCAATAATTTATCTAACAGTATACACTGAAATATATTGTAAATAATATTATAACAATAAAATTTATTTATGACTTTATAACATGAGCGTGAATGGCAGAATACACGCATAGATTTGTTATTGATATTTATCGCTGATTTACTTTTAAATAAGATGTTATAACATTGTATAGATACACAAGATATAAATTATTAATACAATTCAAGAATGTCATGTAACATAATAAATAGCCTAAGTGAAAGATGTAAATATTTATAAAAAAGTCATTTTCTACTTGAAATACACAAAACCACTACATTTTTTCGTATACTTTCAGTTAAAGTTTATCATATTATTTCTCGTAATTGCAACACCCAGTATTCAACTGTTTGATCGGATGTTTGTTACTTGTCAAAGTCACTTCAGATTTCAGTATTCCGATTCCTGATTCCACAAAACGTTTACTTAATACCTTTACAGTACACAAAGCTTCGAAAATTGAATCTTTTTAGTATGTGAAATATAATATAAATAACAGTGAAGATTATAATAAAATAACAGCAGAAGAAATTCAATATTCCCTGTTAACACAAACACTAGCTCCGAATCTTAAAATTGTTTTGATACATCGATGTCATCATCCGATTCAGATAACGACAGCTTTTACGGCGTATTAGTGAAAAATATTGAAAAAAAACGAAATGTGAAACCTCTTGAAGACGCCAGTACTGTGAGGACCGATAGCTTTATTGATCACGATAATATAATTGACTCAAAATCTGTTAGTAAAACTAAACAACCGGATAACTTTTCGGTAAATCTCATAGATGTAACCGATGAAGAACCAGATATTATAAATGACTTAAACACGAAAAGTAAAAGGGGAGTATCAACTAGAAGTAATGAGAAAAGAGGCAAAGCTAGCAAACGTGCAAAAAAATCAACAAACTCAGACCAAAGAACTGAAATTGTTACTGATCTTGATGAATCCCTAATTAGCGATACTGGTGTTAGTGCTAGAACTGAAAGAAGTAACAGGAGAAGAAAAAATAACATCAGTCAAGATAATGACAACAGTATAACAGTGAATAATAGTTCTGAGTCAGGAAATGTAGATGTCATAGGTTCCAGTCATCGGGGTAGAGGCAGAGGCAGAGGTAGGGGTAGTCGGTGTGGGGGTAGGGGTAGAAGTAAAAGGTCACAAAATCATACCTCAGAATCCTCGCTTTATACCTCTATAATCAGTATAGGGAACACTGATGAATATCCTGACCTTTGTGATGATGTACCACTATTTAAACAAAATTCAGAACATAATGTGGATGTGAAAGCTGTAACTGAAGTTGACCCTTTAGAAGATAATGAAGAATTGAATATCAAAGTGATTTGGCAAAGTGTAGACATAGTGAAATTCAAGATAAGAAAATTTCAAAAGTTAAAACAGATTTTTGATCATTTCGTTAAGGAAAAGAATGTTAGTGTAGATAATTTGGTATTCACTTACTATGGTAGGATATTGAGTTGTGACGATACACCAGATTCAATTAAATATAGTATTGCTAAGTTTATTGATGGAGGAATCGTTAATCAGAATGTTATGAGCTTAGTTGACAAGAAACAATCAACGGTAAATTTGGATGGAATCGAAATAAAGTTTCAATGTGCCAACAATACCTATGTTGCTACAATTGAAAGTAACGATAGACTTTTGATAGCAATGACAAAATGTGCAGAGCACTTAGAATTACCGTTAACTAAATTGAAGTTTGAATTTGATGGTGATTGCATATCAGGTAAGATCATCTATATAAATAAAACTGAGTTTCCAAAATTAATGGAACAGAACTGGAATATTGTTATAGGATAATAGAATGTAGTAAATAGTAAGACAACGTTCGGGCTGGACAGCATCTGTAGAATCTGCTAGTTATTTATACAGGTTGACAGGTGAGACACTTAGAATACTTGTGGACAGGATGATCATGTATAACGAAAAAAATTAACATTAAATGTAAATCAATTAACTACTATGTGAGATTAAGAAACTTGACTAATTAAATACAGAATGCATGGCATGGCTTAGGACAGGCAAAACTACCTATTTCACTCATCACTTATTCAATTATTTGTTTAATAAGTATAGCCAAAAAATGAACTGAATTATTAATTTTATTTATTATTGCTGACCTACAGTGGTCATTAAATCTTTTTTATAACTGACCAGTTTTTTTACGTTGGGAAATGCATTTACGAACTATTTCAAACAGCTAATTGACCTCAAAACATAAGGCCACACTTTCACTAATTTTAAGGAAATGTGGTCATTAAAAAGTACCTATTTTATTAAATAATTACAACAACAATCAAGTACCGAGTACCCTCAAGTATTCTAAGTGTCTAACCAGTCATCCTGTATATTAATAGCAGACCCAGCTGAGGTGGTCGTACCAAAATTTCAGCTCATCTCTATAAGCTAATTAAACTGTTTCTTTCCATAAAATGTGACAATACGTCGAGCCGGTGGCCATACCTTTTGAGCAATACAGTAAATACTAGAGATCGCCGGCTGGTCGAAATTCGCCCATTCCCTGTATCTTGAGGGCCATATATCTATATTTCCTATGGTAAACTTTAGGAGTAAACTCGTAAGATGTATTGTTGTAAAGACTCAGACTTTTGTCACTTTTAAAGGCGGTTGTTTCGCGAACATGAGGTATGCGCGCGGCAAAAACCTGCTTTACGTAAGTTATTGCATGACGAGAGATGGAGACATAGCTGGAATGTTTATAAAATAAAGATTATATTTAGCTGGTTTAGAAATAAATTAAATACTTTAAACCTATACAAAAGAGTCATATTTAGTAATAGGTTTTCCAAATGGTATTTGAAAAAATTGAAAATTTTTAGGTACAATAATGATACAAAGGAATGAAATAACAATGTATAAATGAAAGTATTTAAAGAATTCTAATAAAAATGTCTCTATTAATGTGACACAGCATGACACCAAATAAAAAGCATATTTCAAATAATTATACGTTCCAACATAAGGTACATTCATACCCGTAATTATCCTCAGAAACTAATATTGGTTTTCCATTTACACTATCAATGAATAATCAAGCACCTATTCCACCCATTGAATCGGCACCCACATTTTGGTTCACTCAATTCTGGTTCGTTACCTCCAAGTTTAGGCGCTATTGTCAGAGGTGAGAGGTAAATTATAACTTCAAATTACAATGACTCGCAGTTCAATACAATAGATAAAAAAATGACCAAGGGTGTGTTAAAACATAGAAGCGCTTATATAAAACGGTTCCGTATTTAATACGCGATATCGGTATTTGTGAAATAACTTCAAAGGTTGTAGTCCGATTTCACTCAAAATAATTTTCCTAGTGAGTTTCTAGCATGTCATATCAACAACAAATACGTTTTCAAACGGACAGATGGTCCAATTGTTCATAATGTTTACTGAATTTTGTCTTTGCTTCTATATTTCATTCGTAAAACCGTGACCACAGATCGGTCTACCTTTCGATATATCTATGTTTGTTATTTTATTTTAGCGGTTTCTCTACAATGATAGGATTTTACCTCAGGCTACTATTGTCGTACATACGATATGTTGGAAGTATCTCATTGTTATTCCAGAGGAATGTAAAAATAGGAAGTTTTAACGGGAAGAATTTCAGTCTGCGGCCCGTATTCGAATAAAAAATATAAATGTCCGTATAATTTCGTCCATCAAAAACAGAAATTACAAAATAATACTTGTACAGAATTTAAGCAAATTACTATCATCATCGTCATTCATTCATTTATTTATTCATTTGCATCATGTGAACAACACACTTATGAACCCACTTTTGGGTATAGTAAAATAAATCAAAAGAAAAACAAAAAATACAAACATAATTATTGAGGTCAAGAATTTATCAATATATGGCGTGATTTTTAAATTACTGTTACATATCAGGTATGGATTAAAAAAGTGAACCAATGCCGTCAAGTCCTGGGGGGTCGGTCAGATATAAGGGGACACAAGGGGGGGGGGGGGGTGTTCCTGTATACTAAGCAAGTCACGCTACGACGACATAAAGATGTGATTATATCTCCTAAAACCTCTATGAACGCTTGTATTGCGTGTAAGAAATCTCCTGTGTTAGTTATTATTACCGTTAATGCGACTAAAACAATAACAAAGTCGGTATTTGTTACGATGCGTTACATGAGAGGGGAAGGTCTAAAATCTTTAAAAATTGCGTTACGTTATACTTGAACGCCCCATAATGCCGAAGTCAGACATAGCTTCATTTGAATGATCTTGTACTGTGGCCGGGGCCTTTGTGTAGTTAAGCAAAGTTTTGTAGAACTTTGTAGTGTTCAAGAACAAAAATGTTCAAACACTTTGAGTTATGTCTCGTTACGGCATAAAAATATGTTTCAGGTTCAGCAATTGATGCTATAAACCAATACGTCAAACGAGTTATTTGAATGAAATCGGAATTGACATTTGACATTGACAATAATTTGTGTTTGTAAACAAAAACAGTGCATGCGTATTGTGTTGCTAATTTTTGAAATGCTTGAATGAGACTTTTAATATTTTTTATAAACATTTATCAGGGTGAAAAATATGATGGCAGACGAGCAGATGTCTGGTCTTGTGGCGTTATCTTGTATGCACTTCTGGTTGGCGCTTTACCGTTCGACGATGATAACCTGAGACAACTACTTGAAAAGGTATAATTCTGGAATCATCGTTTTTAAAGCATTAAGAGTTTTTTTATATCTCATAAAATATATATTTTATGAAAACATATTTTATAAAGGAATTTCTGAGCCTAAATAAAGTCTAAATGTAAGTTACACAAAACAAAATCCATTTCTTTAATAAAATAAATAAGATCAATTATAATAAAATAAATACGATTTTCAGGTGAAACGTGGTGTATTCCATGTACCTCATTTTGTGCCACCAGACTGCCAACAATTATTGAGGGGTATGATTGAAGTGAATCCAGAAAAGAGAATGAGCGTAAGTGTCTTACTTACCAACCTTTACTAACTCTACCCATCACAACTATTTTACTTTATAGATTTAAGTCTATGTATATAAAAATGTATGTAAGCGCGTAACTTCTGCACCAAATAGAATACTTATTTTTTGTTGCATTCATTATTCTCAAGACAAGGCTTGTATACTTTCAAATGTCTTTATGTCTGTTTGTTATGGATAAATTTCCAAAATATTTGGGAAAGGGAGCAGGAATGGGATTCATTTTATATAGATAATATAATGTAATAAATGGTCAATAAACCAAAGTTCGGGCAGAATTATGTCTGCCGGGTCTGCTTGTTATTTAATAATTGACATCAATAACTTTGGGATGAAACTAAAGAGACCATCTCAACTCTACAAACACCTTAGAGTCACTAAGAGTCGCCCCGGTCGCAGCCAGAGCAACTTAACTTAGCGATCGACTCAAATGCCGACCACTGATTAGGCCACGACCTCCTCGTAATGTCTGACATATAAACTCTCTTTTTCTTGTACTTTTCTTATGCCGGAGCCAGACATAGCTCAAAGTGTTTGCACATTTTTGTCCTTGAATACTACAAAGTACTACAAAACTTTGCACAACTGCACAAAGTCCCCGGCCACAGTCCATGATCATTCACGTGAAGCTATGTCTGGTCACGGCACATCACCAAGAGTCACGTAAACCTAGAAGTTGTTCAGCGACGAAGACAATAAATCATGTTGACAGTGTTCAAAGGAAGTGTCGTTCAAATGAAGCTATGTCATGATTGACCAATGACATGATTACAAATTATATGATAATATTGTAGCCGCATGATGTCTTATCTCTGTGACGATATTATCTTTTTTAATCGTTGAATATAGATTTAGAAGAAGAAACTTGATTGATATGTTAAATACTATTTCACGTCCATTAATAATGTTAAACGCTGTTTCTAAATAGCATATCTAATATATAAACGTTAATAAGGTCAATGTGTCACATATCTCAAGATATGAATAAATTTTCACAGGCAATCTATAAACTGTATAAAGTAGACAACTATTAAATATAATACTAACTGATGCATATGTGTTTTTTTTTATTATTTCTCCCCCCTCCCCCCCTTACCTGTATTGTGTATGATACGTTTACCTCTAAGGAGCTTAACATTTTGGCTTAATATTATATGTTTTCTCTAAATTGTGTATGTCTTAAATGTATTAAGCTATTGGCAAACGAAATAAAATAAAAAAAATCGTTATCAGCTTGAACAAACCCTCTGTTGTTTTTAACCGATTCAACAATAACAGTACACTTATATCTTACAGACCGGCAACGCGTCTGCACAACTTGTTGTGCAGTTTGCCCAGAAGTGTCAATAGTCATTCTCACATTAGCATAGGAATGCGGCATTTAAAATCAAAAACTATATTTTTAATTAAATTTATTAAGTGTCCTTCTGTTTAGGCAGCGTCGCCGGCAACGCGAGTCTCGCGGGCCGCAAACGGCCCGCAAAACGTCTCTTCTGGCCCGCGACTGTGGTTGTTAATAGACAAAAATTACAATACACGAACGCAAAGTTATGTCGTAATATACTAAAATTTAGCATTTTTAATATCACCTATATGAAAAGTTAGCTATATACCTTTTTCAAATAATTTGTTTACAAGTGTGGCCCCCTACAGTATTATTTTTATAACGGCCAGCGTACATCGATTCAATGTGGCCTTTGTCTGCCAAAAGGTCCTCTGGACTCTAGAGTTAGTATTATATCAGGAGCTCTAACATTTTTTTTAATTATTGATAATAATAATAATAATAATAATAATAAAACTCTTTATTCCATTAAGTAACCTTAAACTAAATACTAAGGACTAAATATCTAAGACTAAGTCGAAGCGAAACGTGCGTTGAGGCACATCGGAAAGTCAGTGTAGTGTTGTGCTTTGGTGGCGGATTCGGTGGTGTAACTTTCGGGTTGCAGCATTACATCGATTTTCCCTCGTATTCATTCGCGGATTAAAGCAAAGTAGCTTAGTTTTTCATGCATGTCGTGAATTTCCGCAGAGTAACGCCTGATTCTATCAGTTATTTGTTGGTTGTTGATACTCATGTGATGTGTGTGTGTGTGTGTGTGTAATTGATGTGTTTGCGCTGTCTGAGTTGTGAAAATGGTATATCCAATATAATCCAATACTTATTATGCTGGAATAATGTACTGCTTCCTGTTTCCGTATACATATACATTTATTATAGACACATAATATATAATATTAATGCGTTATAAGAGCACCGTGTTATAAGAGGGATTACAGTATTTTATTTTGATTAAAAAAAAGTCTAGTCAATGTATTTATCGAGCACCATCGAAGGAGTACGTTAGTGTAATAATAAAAGTAAATTAACCGTAACAAAACCGGCCAATAAGTGCTAAAGAAGATGTTTTAATTTCAAGCTTTGTATAATTTCTTAATTACTACATCTTATGTCGTCTAATCAAATATACATTATTTATATTAATTACGTTATTAATGCACTCTACTAGGCTCCGTAAAATTAACTCCACATTTAAGTGTAACTGACGGGTTTCTATAACAAATCCCCTATGATATTCCTGGGATGCCCTTAAATAATTTTAATCTTTTTATAAAACGTAAACTCATATAGAAATCCTATTTTAATGTAAAGGATTATTTGAATGTTGTTAATGCTTGGGAATAAATTGCTCTAACCAAATCTGAATTATTGTGAAAATGGTGATAGCAAAAAATTACCCGACTGAGTTCGTTGCGGGCTCTTCCCAGTGCAGGGCGCGAGGCACCCTTGTAAACTTAGCTTTTAAGTCGTAAATTTTATCATCGAATTATTAAATGTTAAATAAAAATAATATCATACATATGACGTTAATGAGTGCTTATAAAAAAAGGCTATATGAATAAAAGATTTTGACTTTGACTAAAGCCAGGCCTTTTGTCACCTTTTTATGGGGGCACGCTAATTCTCGAAAGTTAAAACTCCATATTTTTTGGGTGGTCTGGGGGAGGGTATCACCCTCACCCCATTCTTGCCACTATTTAAATATTTAAAAAAAAGAATGACCCTCACAAAGTAGACATGGTTCCACGTGCCTATTAAATTTACAATGATAATATAATTGAATGAATAAATAAATATAATAAATCATTATTGAGCGATTCGATCAATTTTCATATGCCTTCACGAATATAAAATCCTTCAAAGTAAGGCTAAACGTTTATTAGATAGATGGCTCTACTTTTTAATACTTTCCACCTTGATGTCCTAAAATCCACAACCGTGCGATTTTCAAGAAACTTCATACCTCGCACAATTCCTCTGTGGAATCCTAGGCAATCAAATTCTTGCCTAAAGATCCTAGGCAAGGAGTTTCTTGTCTAAAGATTCTAAGTAATTAAATTCTTGCCTAAATATTCTAGGCAAGGAAATTTTTACCTAATATTCTGGGCAAGGAGTTTCGTGCCTAAAGGTCTTAGGCAAGGAGTTTTTTTGCCGTCTTTTAAGTAAAGAGCATCTCATTTCTTAAAAGCCGGCAATGTACTTGCAATCTTTCTGGTAGAACAGTTATCGATTGGCGAGAGTTATGGGAGGGTAGCAGAAATGAGACGAAGCATGCCTATTAATGCCAGCGATTATTGATGGCAGATGATAATGATATGATATAAGTATTAGTGTTAAAGATGACTGATTTGAATAAAGTTTATATATAATTATTAAATATTTTAATAAGTGTACTCATTGGGTTCCTTCAGTTCATCTGCCTTTGCGTCAATTACCATCTCATCGTTACCATTCATATGATTTCTATTCAGCTCAATAAGGGTTTTCACGAATCTGTAGTAGTGAATAGTTTTATTTAATTTTCTCTTGCGCTCCTTTTTGTGCGTTTTCAAAAACTCCTCGTACAGCTCCGATGCCTCGTCCAGATTGTAAAGTTCCGATGTATTCAACGATTTGTGCATCTGCCTGCCTATTGACTGTGCTTCTCCGGTGTTACTAACATTGTCATCTAAAACAAAAAAAAAATGTTTTGATAATATCTTTACAGTTAAGCATGCTAAATTCAATATCTTCTTCATCCCTGTCAAGCTTTCTAGGACCTTGTGTGTGTGATCACGACGAAAGCTCAATGAGGTGTGAGTTTGAGACAAGCACCTTATGTGTTTTAACTTTCAGCTATCCAGCGCCACTTTTACTTACAAGGTTGCACCTTAATCGCATAAAGATCGTCAATTTTTTCTGAATCTAAATCCGCGTACTGATTCAAAGTGAAAAACACGTTTTTGTCCTGCGTAACCTCATTAAGTTTTTCCACGTGGTTCAGATTTTTAACAAAGGCCTTCAGATGATTCCTTTCATCCTCCGAATTTTCATATTTTTTATCGTACTTCTCTTTGAAAAAGTCAAATATATCCGTGGAGTTCTCTTCGTTGTAGTAAAGGGTAAAGGCAATGTTAAATGCGAGGCATACTACAGTAGTAGATAAAAACATATTTGAAATTATAAGCAAATAAAAATCATCAATTCGATTGCAGTTTAGATCATAATTTGACGAGCGATTGAAAGCCGTGTAATTAATTAAACTAAGCGTAAAATTATGTTAATTGCAAATTACTTAGACGATTGATAAATCTTTCATTTATGTTATATAAACAATTATTCCCTATTGTCTTCGGTCGCGCCATAGCTTAAGAGCTCCTTAGAGTCTTTTTTTATGTTACACAGGGGCAAACGAGCAGGCAGCAGGCACCGAAGTGCCTACCGGCGCCCATGGACATCTGCACGACCAGAAGGCCAGCATTATTGCACCGAGCGCAAAGTGAGTCATTAAAGCACGCGATTGTATTGTTACTAAATCAACACGAGTGCATTAATTTTACTCACTTAAGCAAAGTCCGTAATCTACTATTCTTTCAACTACGTCGCACATCGCTCTCAATTTCGATTTTTTTTTTTATTATTTTTTTTTTGCTAAAATGTAGTATCAGAGTTTTACTATAATATAGAATGATCGCCATTTGTTTTTTATTTCCTAAATTTTAGTCAGTCAAGGATTTTTATTTTCAGCCAGTCTTTTTTTATCCAATGCAAACATTTAATATGAAACTTAGTGGGAGGCAAACCTCTGTGGTAAATTTATATAAAAGTAAAAATTAGTGCCGTAATGAAAAACGGCGCAGTAATGAAATTTAATACAACACCATTGCATTGTTCTGATCGGTTAAGTAATGAATAATGATAACATTACTGCGTGCTTGGAAGATAAATATGCTTCAATAGTCCTCGGATCAACAATTTTTTTTAAAAAATAAATGTCCACGGCCATGTCGATCTATCTATAATTTCTATTTCTTTATACGCTATTCTGCAAACGAAATATTCAAACCGTCAGCGAAATTCAAGTAGCTCAATGAAATCCTCAGAAAAAGCTTTTACAATCATAAAATTTCGTTGGTCTCAATAATTTGATTGAAAGCATATGAAAATTTACGTAGATGTAATCAAATTTAACCACAGCCAGTCAGCTCGCTCCGAGAGATTCGACTTGACAGAAAACGGATTCAAAACTTATGCCATACCAATATTCTTGATGGTATTGGATCAAGGATGGTCGCAAACTGAATATTTTAAATGTGTATTCATGATTGAGTATGCGATTTTATATAGTGGGTACCCTTTTTAGTACTACAAGGAACGCCTATAATTTTGCTCTATCTGTCCGTCCGTCTATCTGCCCGTAAGGTGGTCCCCTCCCTCTAGCATTTCCAAACTATTAGATGAAGACATTTGAAATTTTCCACGTTGATAGAACTTAGTAAAAAGACATTACGAAAATTATTCTAAATAAAATTGGACAAAAACTTTTGAAGTTATTTAACAAATACCTCTATGGCGTATCAGATACGGCACCCTTCTATATAAGCGGGTCTTGACATGCTTTTGGCCATTTCAATTATGTATGTGCGTAATAATTTTAATGCGTATTTTTAATGAAGCTTGTTGGTCCAAATTCGGCCACAAATCTTTTGATTTGCATACTATATATAAAGCTATTTACAAAATTTCAATTCTTTGTATAACAACATTATAGTAATGCACAATTAATATTTATACCGTCGCCATGACTACGCTTTGACACAATCTTATCGTGTGCGTGTGTCTTTGTCTATCTCTCTCTTTCTCTCTGTGAGTGTGTGTGTGTGTGTGCGTGTGTGTATGTTGTGTACATCGTTGGACACTGTTGTGTGTAAGGCTTAAAATTGTTTTTACCCTCAAAGCTTGCATTAGCTCAAAGGAGATTTCACCCATTTGGGCGTCCCAAAAGATACACACAACTGAATGGAAATCTTCCTAGTCCCTTCTGCGATATTATTAAGGCACTTTATGCAGAGATAGTTCTCAAGTTTTCGCACACTACATAAAATCTATGTTGGCTAGGCCATGATGCTGGTCGACCATCGCTAGGAGAATAGAAAAGAAGAAGAGAAGAGTTCAAGATTCAACTTGTAATTAAATCTATTATTGGTCGACACACTTAGATTGTGTAATAGATAATATAACAGGCAAAATGATCAATATTCATAACCCTACATGCGAGTATGCTAACGGCTAAAGCGCTGCCCCCGTCCGCAAATGTTTGCCGAGCACTTCATATTGTATACCGACTAAAGGTCTAATTTGTGTTTTGTTAGCCTTACCTACCTTAGTAATATTTAAAGAACGCGCTGAGCAAACAGCGTCATTTTAAATTATATTTTTTTATTTATTTCTAATAGTCTGATGTCGTCCACTGCTAAAAGCTTTAAGCATCGTTGAGTTTTAGAGAATTCAACAGCTCAATTTATTAGTTTAGATGATAAATTAGTCCTAGCTTATTTTCTATAGGAGAATATGTACGTTCTTTTTTTTTCACATATTTATCAAGAGCCTGTTTATAAAATTCACACCCAATTATCGCAACTTGTTCTTCAATTGTACAATAAATTAATCCCAGTTTGTATTTTCTCTCTTATATCGTCCGCTATTAACACATATTCATAGAGCGCCTGTGAAATAATAATAGCAATTGTGCTTCTACACGCATTTAGTTTCTTTTACAGTTAACATAATAATTACAAGCTTTTATTTAGCATTGGGACAAATCTTGCAACCCAAATTAGGAATACTTCCTGAAGTTTAGGATTGGGGTGCATTTTTATGTTTTCTTTCTATAGATTTTGTTTAAATTCCCTTTCTTCGCTGTGAAAATGAATGAGCTTGGTAGAGCATTTGTTATTGCAATGTCTGTTATTAAATGGCCCAGCAGACAGATACAGCAAAGCAATAACGATCCTTGTCTTGCTTGCAAAACTTTAACAAGGCCGAAGGATGGCTGTTTGGCGCAGTGCAGGCTTTGGAAACTTGCCTATTTTGTTAAAAGTACAAATTTGGGTGGTTTGCAAAGAAATAAATTGAACTGCTATAAATTTAGGACAAGCAAGATTTATAAATATTTCTTCATATGACTTTTTCTTTTTTTAGATACTTACCAATAATAATAAATAAATATATACAGGACTATATGACACACGGACTTTTGTTCCTAAGGTACACAATTTAATGCCTGTATTATAGGTAACAGTCGCCTATTATACACATTTTTATACACATAGATAATACACCCATAACCGAGGCGTAGAAATATGTAAATACATACATATAGATAATACACCCAGTCTCGAGGCGGAATCAAACCCAAGACCCCCAACATGACACATACATAATATAATAATAACAAAGTAAGCACCAAAATAAATAAACAACAATTTTAAAACTAGACATACAGTACAGTAAGTAGGTATACAGGAGAGTGTCCCAATGTTAACTCCACACTGTGAAAGGGATTGGCAACTCGGTGTAAGCACACGAGTCTTGGAGTCGCGGCACCGCTTTTGTTGTTACCCGATTGATGACGTCACGGAACAGGTATGTCCATTTAAATAGAATAAAATCTAGAATAAATTAAATTTTGTAGCAGGTGAATATGTCCTTGCCATTATTTACCTTTTTTATTTTTATTTACTTTCAGGCTAAGTTTTTACTGAGTGTTAGGTTGCTAAAATATTTATTTTAATATTAATGAATTTCTAAAATTGATTTGAGCAATTTGGTTGTTATTTCAGCAAACGTGTATTCTAAATTCGACCACTGATATTTAACTTCCGGTAGTCACATTACTTTTGATTGGTTACTGTTTTAAGCATTGACAGATTGTTATAAAATATAGTCGAGTATAAAAGAAGCGCTTGCTATTAAAAGGGGGCTTTTTGTTGATTGAACGAGGTTCCCAAAAGAACATCTGTGAGCAAAAGAAAATTATAAGAGTTGTATATTACGAAATTTCAATAAAGTAGCTATTTGTGGATAAGTTGATTTGGAGTTTAAATCCCTGTGATTTGAGAGTGGTGAGTTTATATGAGCAAATATGATATGTGCGATAATTATGAGTATAACAGTAGAAAGGTAACACATCATTCCACCCCTGTACTCGTTGCAGTATAAAGGCTTTTATAATCGGTCTCACATCATAGTCACTACGGCCTTTCTTTCTATCTGAAACTTCTGACGTCGACACGGTAGCCGGATGAACGAGATTTTAATGATATTACTTGTAATTCCACTAATGCTTTTGGTTTCAAATCTACACGTAATGTATTAGATACGCTCTGCTTTCACATACTCTCATATATGGATTGGTGATCGCTCTTACTTGTTAAAAATTCTATGTGTACTTAATGCCAGAGAATAAACCGAAAGAAGAAGAGCAATTTATCGACATTTTTCCTCATTAAATTTGTCTGACGATTAAATTTTATACTAATAATTCCATTAGGAACTATTTTACTATCATTTATTTGAATATATTACTCTAAATACATTTTTAAATATTAGTATAAAAATATACCAATAATAGATGTCCGCCGGAGGCGAGTAAAGGACCCAAGCAACCGGTGGTTAGGGCTCCAGATTGAGAAACTTCCTCACAATACGTGCCGTCTCAAGCAATACCACCTTCTGTATCTGACTCTTGACCCAATAATCAAGCGAAAGCTTTTTAAGGTGTTTATTAAAGCTCTTCGCTATAAGACCATTGACTTCGTCATCAACAAGACTATATTTCAGAGCAAGTTGTTGATGGATTATCCTGGCTACTTGATTGTGTCTGTGCAAATACTCAGTCCTGCCCGAACGTTGCCCTTTTTTTTTATATTAAATTATAGCGCCATCTATTGGTCGCTTACGCCACCGAGCGCCCGCCGCCGGTACGCTCTGCCTATCTATTTTAAATCTCTTATATCTTCTAAGATATTCATTTTAATGATTAGTGTATGAAATATAATTAATTAATTATATATTTTATAATGTATCTTCATTTATTTAGAACGTGATATAAATTATACATATCAGGTAACACAATAAATTTAACCTGTAATTTCTAACAAGGGAGTTGTGTAAGCAAATATTGGTATCTGGAAATACGCCTAACTTTACAAGGCTTCTCCATTAAGGAAAATTCGACGGAGCATTATCACGTTACCTTAGATTGCTTTATTCGTTCGCTAACTACGTATTAAAATAATAATAATAATAATTCTTGATCATTCCATCCATGGATTCGTTGTACAGGTACTGGATGTATCGCGTTGTAGGGGAAGAAATATTGGCACAGTCTCGTTTAGTGTAAACTGTTATTATGACAAGTGTGTCAAACATTTGTGCATTGTCCAAACTGAGTGCAGCATTATAATGCATGCGTATGTAACGTGCCTTTTGCAGTAGCTTAATCAGTGGCCGGCGTTTGCACGGCACGGCAATTTTTATCAAACCGAAAATATTTTTTTGAATTTAAATGTAAACTTGTGAATTTAAATGTAATTTCAATTGTTTTAAATTTTTAAATGAATGTAATTTATTAATAATAATAATGAATTCTTTATTTGTAACCAAAAGATATTACAATGCTACAAAAAAACATATTGAAGTAACAAATAGGCTAGTATTAGATATTAGGTTGGACTCTAATGCCTAAACTAGGATACCCTGTACTATAGGCATCAGCGGCCTTCCCTCCATCGAGGTAGATATTTAATATTGTTAATGTGAGTAAATTTTATAACATTGTTTTAAACTCTAAGATTTACATCGAAAGAAAAAGAATAATAACAAAGGTATTATTAAGATTGTATCGGGAGTGATTATGCAGGTGTGTATGTGCGTGCATGTGTGTATGTGTTGGTGTGTGTATGTGTCTGTGAGGTCTATAGTAATGTCAGTAGTTATTCCGTATCGTCATAAGTCAGGTTTTGCAAATGTCCTATTAAAGTTCTTTTGCAGTTACACCTGTTCATATCGAATATGGACAACATTTTGTTTATGTTATTATATAAACTTTTAACTAGATAGCATTGGAATTTATTGGCAAAGAAAGTGCGGAAACGCGTATTTATAAATGTACGTGTATTTACGTCTTTTATTATTATGAAAAGGGTTTACGTTATCACCGATTAGTTTATGTTGCCATAGTATTAGGCATGCATGAGAAACTAAACTACTTTGCTTTAATCTACAAAGGTTATTCGTAAAACTTTACGAATAACCTTTGTAGAGTCTATCTCCTGATGATGCTTCGGTGTCGAAGCGAAACGTGCTTCGGTGTCGAAGCGAAACGTGCGTTGAGGCACATCGGAAAGTCAGTGTAGTGCTGTGCTTTGGTGGCGGATTCGGTAGTGTAGCTTTCGGGTTGCAGCATTACACCGATTTTCCCTCGTATTCATTCTCGGATTGAAGCAAAGTAGTTTAGTTTTTCATGCATTCCTTTTTTATTATAGCAAACCTTGTCCTAAAAATAACGAACGCCACAAAAAAGCAATTATACAATTTGGTGCAGTCGTCCGGAAGTTATGCATGTGCATACATTTCAGGGTTTCATTTTTTTGGCCACTATAAATTGAAATGTAACCTATCCTATCCTTCAAGTTGGATCAAACTGCACGCGATGAACAAATTTGATTAAAATCGGTTAAGTAGTTTAGGAGTTCATCGCGGACAAACAACATCACTCTTTAATTTATATACATATAAGATTACTACATATTATCATGACATTAAAATCAATGATAAAAATCGAAATTAATTCCACGCAAAAAACATTTTTTGATGAAAAGCGTCTGCGCTACCTATAAGTTGGTATAAGAACAGTCAAAAGTAATCATGTAATAATAGCGTGGCTGGCTGCCAAAGATAGGAATCCTTAGCTCTCATTATAGACCATTTAAGCGCTTTACACTGCCACAACGCCTACTTAAATACGTAAGACGATGGATTTTTACCATTAAGCGTCTTGATTTTTTTTAATGTTTCGTCTTCTAACTGGGCAAAGATGCATTTATTCATTTATATGTTTGTCCTATCTCAATATATTATGATTATATTAAGCCGAAACACAAAATGCGAATTAGTAGTATAGTAAAAGCAAACTCATTACACTAAAAACAAACACACTGTTTTAATTTTAAAAATTAAAAGTGATTGGCTTTGGTCCGTCCATTTGCATATCGAATGCAAGAATAATCTGAAATATTCGATGCTGTGTATTGTTATGATTTTCATCGTATTTGGTAAATATCGTATTTGTTTATTTAATAGCGGCTTCAAATTATTGCCGTGAATTCACTACGTGAATTCTAGCCGCCAATTCACGGCACAGGTTATGTCCGCGAAAACCGTCCACATTCACGCCTGTTAACGGAGCTTCACGGCACTAATGTGGAGCCACCATAAAATAGTACAATTTACAGAACAAAAAAAATATCCCAGATCTCGATAACTTTTTAAATGTTCTAGTTAAAAAAGGTATCTATATCTTGATATAATTTACATTTACATTTTCACTCTTTAGTAAGTGAGATTAAATAAATAAATCAAGACTACTTGACACTCGGACGTGCGTTTTAAAGGTACATAACTTAATGCCTATGCTAGAGGTATCAGAGGCCTGTTATAGACAAATATTTTTTTTTATAAATATACAAACCCAGAAGAAATCGTGGCCTAATGAGTGGCGGGCATTTCAGTGGATCGCTATGTAAGTAGCTTTTGCAGCGACCGGGTGTTACATAGGCGGGTTGCAGCATTACACCGATTTTCCCTCGTATTCATTCGCGGATTAAAGCAAAGTAGTTTAGTTTCTCATGCATAGTGTTAGTAATTAAATTAGAAGAGTTATATTCGAAATAAATAGCTTTCAAAACTGAATTGTTCAGAGGGATTTAATTATTATTTATTAAAAAAAACGAAAATTTGTAACTTTTTTACAATTATATTTAAGCCTAACTTTTTATTATCTTTGGAATAAATTTTTATATAAGAAGATACAAAAGATGAGAGAATTTTTGCGTTATCTGCCTTGTCCGCCATTTTCTTCAAGTTTTTTTTAAATCTTTTAAAAAATAATTGTCCTAAGGAGTTTTAGCATGTCCTTTCAACATGAAAAGTTTTTAATTTCTACATTTAATAGTTTGCAAATTCTAGGCGGGACCACTTTGCAAGCGGACAGACGGAAGGGCAGAGCAAACTATATGGACTCCTTGTAGAACCATGAAACCCTAAAAACAAATCAAAAATTTTAGAAATTTACAGTAAAACATATCCTTTCTGTATAAAATTCCTTGTCCCGCAGTGCGAGAAAGCCCAGCAAAGTTTCTTGGCCGGATTCCACACGCGACATCCCTAAGATGATTAGTGCCTTTTGAGGCGCCTTTATGCAGTTTTCCCATGTCGTATATCATATTTAATGCTTTCATAAATGGATATATTTCCTTCTGTTCGAGTGTAAAATAAGTAAAATGTTCATTGCACTCTCACTTTGCTGTACGTAAAAAGTATATGGATATATTTTTGGCACAAAAGGGTGGTTGGTAACGAGTGAGAAAGTACCAATTCATTTTTTATATAACAAGGGGAAAACAGGCAGGCGGTTCACTGAGTGTCTGCCGACGCCCATGGACAACTGTAGCACTAAGGGGCTCGCAGATGCATTGCCGGCCTTGGAGGACTGAGTATACTCATTTTTTGAAGGTCCCCAAGGGGTATGGACATACCGAAGCTAGTAATAGTTTCCACAAAGGAAGGAATTTTTTGTTTAAATTCTTTGGGGTCTTCGATCTTCTTTTAGAGATACATCCCCTTTTATCCTTCAAAACCTCCGTAAGTTTAATGGGTGTCTTGTATAAATGACGAAAACCAAAACGCAGTGGGGGTTAATTCTACAAAAGAGCCTGGTGGATTTTGTTAGGCGGTAGGAGTTCCTTAGTCACCTTATGCGACATCAATTAGAAGTTAGAGATTATATCTAACTTATATACTTACTTAGACTATTAATATGTGAAAAAAGGTGCGTGGTTTCGTGGAACGAAGTTCCTTATTACATAAATTTAAAATTCCAGTCAGGGTTAAAAGTATTCGGGGATAAATTTTTTATTATATTTTTTTTATTTTTAGGGTACGCTCAATTAAGTTAAAGTCTCTTTTTTAAGTCGAAATTGACTACGCTTACACACATTAATTCTATGGTGTATAAAATTTAAGATTTACATTAAGTTTAACAGCTGAATTAGTTTATTTCTTTTATTTTATTTAATTCTTAAATTTTGTCTGAAAAATCTGTAAAAAAATAAAAACATTGGGCTTATCCGGGATCTAAATACGGGACCTCTCGTACTCTCAGCCATAAAATTAATAGGTAAAACGATATCCCTAGACCAGGGGTCGGTAACCTTTTGGGTGGGAAGAGCCAAAAATAACAATTTACAAAATTTGTAAGTTTTATAGTGCCAAAAAAAATTTTTATCCAAATAAACAGTAATCCACCAATATGCAAAAATGATAACAAAAAAAAAACTAATCTATCTATTCATAAGAAAAATATCTAGTTATCGATCTTTAAGTGCTTCTGAAGGAAAGTCCGACGATATAAAGTTGCAGGTACATTCACTTATCTCTGAGAAATTGGGATTGACGAATTTTTCCAGTATCAGTATAAAATCTGCTTATCGTTTGGGTCATACTTTTGAGAAAAAATCCCGTCCTGTTGTTGTGAAGTTTGCCGATATCAGTGTCCGGAATCAAGTATGGTACGCCAAAACCAAATTGAAAGGTACGGGGATCACCCAGTCGGAGTTCCTTACTAAGACCAGACATGATGTTTTTATGGCAGCCCGACAACGGTTTGGCATGAGTAAATGCTGGACTAGAGACGGATCGATTTACATTATGGCGGAGGATGACACAAGACATCGCATTGAGAGTTTATCCGAGTTAGATAGATTTTCCAAGCAGGCACCAAATCCACCGGTGAATATAGTTCCTAGTATTAAAACTCTCGATACAAAAATTACGTCTGTGCGCACGAAAAGAATAGTGTCCAAAAAGTAAACTTTTGTTCCTGTTTTTAATCACTCTGCTTTGTTATTATGTGCCCGATGTAAACCTGATCTTATTACTTTGACAAGTATCAATTGTACCAACATTATGCAAACATAATTATCAGTTTGGATGCAAGTACTTTTGCTTTCTTATGTTAAGGTCTTCGTACACGCACTCTCAATTTCGTACTTTTTTTTTATATGGTTGTTATTATTTTGCTTTGTGAATTTTCTTTTAGTTTAATAAGCTGGTAGATAAATTTGTCTTCTTTTTTTTCAAGCTTCTAGTTTCACATAGAAATAAATAGTTTTTAAGAATTTAATACTTTTAGTTTTTAAGAATTTAAATTAATAGTTTTTTTTTTTTATATACAAGTATTTTGTTATATTATTATTATATTGTATACAAACACTCTGCTTCATGGCGCTCGATGTTAGCAATGACTGTGTCAGTGTTTATAGTTCGTGTTCTTCCCGAGATTCGTTTTATAGTACTGATGATACGTTACCGTTAGGTGAAACAGTAAACAATACATTTGCCCCCTTTTGCAAAAACTTTAATGTTGTACACGTTAATGCTCAAAGCATAGCAGCTCATTATTCCGACATGTTAACCTCATTTACATCTAAAAATTTACATGCTATACTAATTTCTGAATCGTTTCTCAAGCCTAGTCTTCCATCCACTCTGTTTTCTTTACCTGGATTTCGACTCATAAGGAATGATAGAACTTACGAGCGTAGTTTTGAGAATAGTAGTGCTAAAAGAATGGTAGGTTGTGGAGGTGTGGCGATTTACTTACGAAGTGATATACCTTACAATATTATTTCTCAATCAGTTTCCATGCATAATTGTCCTGAATATCTTTTCTTAGAAGTAACTTTAAATCACCATAAATTTTTACTTGGAGTATTTTACAGTCCGCATTCCAGTATCAATTATTTTGAATCTCTAGACTCTCTTTTGGGTAACTTGCGATCTCAATATGATCATATTCTTATCATGGGCGACTTTAATACTTGTCTCGTTAAAGATGATAGTCGTGCTCGTAAACTTCTTTCTCTATTAAAGTCTTTGAATCTCTTTCCTTTACCTCTTCAAGTGACTCATTTTCCGCACAATGGCCCACCCTCCCTACTTGATCTTATTATTACGGCTAGTCCTGACCTTATTGATACGTATGGTCAATCAAATGCTTGTGCCTTCTCAAGACATGACTTAATTTATGCCTCGTATAAAATTCGTCCACCTAAACAAAGACGTAAATATATCTTAACTCGTAATTTCCGCAATATTAATTTAGAACAACTAAAACTTGATGTTTGCAACGCTGATTGGGATTTACTTACCTCAGCTCCTGATATCGACGCTAAAGTTAAAATCTTTAACAATATAATTTTGTCCATATTTGATAAGCATGCACCCATCAAATCCATCAGAGTAAAACACTATCCTGCTCCCTGGCTAACGCCGCTTTTAAAACAGCTCATGGAAAAGAGGAATAAAGCTCACCGCAAATACCTAAGGTATCCTACGCCTGAAAACCTTGAATTATACATAAATTTGAGATCTAAATGTAATAAGTCATGTCGCACTGCCAAACGTAACTATATTCATACTCGGATAGAAGAATCTTCCTATGACAAAGTTTGGAATTTCTTAAAAACTTTGGGTATTGGGAATAAACATAGTAATAGTCAGGTTAATTTCGATCTTAATGAGCTCAATAGATATTTTAGTTCATGTCCCGTAATTTTTGACTCTGCTTATAAAGAAAAAACCTTAAGTAGTCTACGTACGTGCGATAGCGTTGACATCCCACAGCTAGATCTTGGAGACATTACCGGTCCAGAAATTATGAAAATTCTTAAAAATATTAAATCTAGGGCTATCGGTTTTGATGGTCTTGGACTCGACATGCTTCTTCATATTGGTCAACTTATAGCTCCCTTCATTGCTCATATCTTAAATTTCTCTTTGAGGTCTGGTATTTTTCCCCTTGAATGGAAAAAAGCATTTATAATTCCTCTTCCGAAGTCATCTAATCCTTCCGCCTTTTCAGATTTCCGACCTATATCTATTCTGCCTGTCCTGTCTAAAATACTGGAACATCATGTTCATATGAGATTGTCTAATCATATTTTTCGCTATAATCTCATAAGCCCTCTTCAATCTGGATTCCGCACTGGATATAGTACCACTACTGCTCTTGTTAAGATTTCAGACGATATACGTTTTAATATTAATAATAAATTATTAACTGTGCTTGTTCTCTTAGATTTTAGTAGTGCTTTTAATTCTGTAGATCTGGATATCCTCATTGCATCGCTACAGAGACTAAATCTCTCAGACAAATCAATTGAATGGTTTTCTTCTTATCTTTCTGAACGTCAGCAACAAATTAAAGTAGATCTTACACGTTCTGATTGGTGCAAGCTAACAGCAGGAGTTCCACAAGGTGGAGTACTATCTCCTCTTTTATTTTCTATCTTTATAAATAATATTACTCCTTTCTTAAAATCTTCATATCATCTTTATGCGGATGATCTACAAATTTATGCTGCGGCCCATATTTCTAAACTTGATGAGGCTATACACTTAATTAATAATGATCTCTTTCAAATTTCTAACTGGGCTAAAAATTTTGGTCTGCTAGTAAATCCTTCCAAGTCTCAAGCCATAATTATAGGCAGTCCTCATTTTTGCACTGTTATTAAGAATTTCGTCTTACCTGATTTAGTTTTTGATGATGCTATAATACCTTACACTAGTACTGTCAAGAATTTGGGTATCATTTTTGATGAAACACTTAGTTGGGTTCCGCATGTGACTAATTTAAGTCGTAAGATTTTTCGAGCACTCCACTCCTTGAAACGGTTACAAAACTTTCTGCCTATTAACACGAAAATTATGCTCGTAAAATCTTTGCTTCTTCCATTATTGGATTATGCAGACGTGGCATTTCTGGACCTTTCAGAGGAACTGATTACCAAGCTCGATCGTCTTCAAAATATTGGCTTAAGATACGTTTTCGGGTTACGTAAATACGATCATGTTACTGAATTCCGCAATAAATTAAAATGGCTCCCTATCAAGCTTAGAAGGAAATTACATATTCTTTGTCTTCTTTATAAAGTTCTTTTTCTTACATCTACTCCTTCTTATCTAAAAGAGCGCTTTCAATTTGTGACTGATGTTTCACATAGGCACCTGAGATCCGGTCAAAATCTTAAAATTTCCCTTCCCTCCAGTTCCTCTCGTACTTATTCAAGATCTTTTAACATTATGGCTGCAAAATTATGGAATAATCTTCCCGTAGAAATTCGCAGTTCTCCTTCCAATAAGTATCAATATAATCCTAAATCTGTTTGGATGAACTAATTACGAATACGTTTGCTGTTAATTTATAATTTAATCGTTAATATTAGGTGAATTTTATCAATTTCTTAATTGTTTAAATCAGAGGGCGGCAACCTTTGACAAGTGCGGGCCACATTAGTAAAAATGAGATGCAGGCGGGCCATATCATTAAGTAAGTAGATGTAGGAGGGCCGCACAAGTAAAATATATTTTTTGGAAATAGGTGTTTAGTTATTTATGTATGGTAGATACACGATATTATAAATACTGAATTTTAGGACAATTTTTTATTTCAACTTTAGTATATTACGGCAAAACTCTGTTCTCTGTGCCCGTGTGATGTAATTGTTATTTATTTATAAGAATTAGATAGCCATTAAAAAAAAACAGTTGCGGGCCATAAAGAGAGGGCCACATGCGGCCCACGGCTGCCGACCGCTGATTTTAATTATTGGGATGCTGGACTAATAATTTTTGCAATATTATTCTGCAATTAATAATTATCAAATTGCTTAATGAGTTATTACCAGTAAATAAATGGATAAGTTGTAAATTAAAGGACGATATAGTCATGCTAGCTACTGAAAAGTTAATTCTTAGTTCTTAATAATTTCAGGAAAAGTTGTTGCGAGCAGGTAAGGTGTAACATGTCCAGAATGATTAAGCAAGCCCAAAGACAACTCGATCAGAGAGTAAACAGAATCCATCATACCAATTTTTTAAAATACGAATTCCAATTACATTTGTCAGTTATATTAAAGCAATTTTGTGTCCACCGTTGTATATATTTTTCTGAGCATTTTTTTTTATTCTCGATCTAAAATCCTAAAATTGGCATATTGTGGTCCATAGATTATACAGATTATGTAACAATATTTTTTGACGGTGGACACACTATGTATAACTTACTGGCTTAACACACTTTAATAACTTCGATGGCTCCTACGTAAAGCGTCGTAAGTCATTGTTGCCATATCACTTATCTACGTTTTTTATAATATAACTTTTTGCATCATAATTGTTCTATTAAGTAAAGATTTTTTCAGTATTTTACTTTGAATTTAATACAATTAATAGGACTCCACAAGTTCATATAGAAAACTTAAAAAAGTGATCGTGACAATAATGTGGCATACGACACTTTACGTTGGAGCCATCGACTTACTGTGAAGCATTGAAACGAGTTGCTACAGATTATAATACTACCTCGTTTGACACGAATTCAACCCAAGAGTATAATGAATCATACATATATTTTCTTTATTATTTAGAAATGAAGAAACGATTTAAAAAAAATCCTAAAGATATGTTTAAGTTTTAAAAAATTCTAAGTACACGAATTTTACTGAGGAGGTATTTGCTATTTTTTTTTTCGTTTGAGGTAGTAAAATAACTTTGAATTTGGGCGCCCCGTAATCTCGATTATGTAATCTATTCAAATTCAAATGATAAATTTATATTGGTTAATTACGATTCAATGCTATAAAATGATCTAGGACATAAAGTATAAATGTTTACTTTTACACGCCATCTTGGGAGTCTAACGTCGTGGATCTCGACGCCACGGGCGTGTCCCTACTGTGCGGGACCGACCAGCCCCTGTGAAGCCGCGGGGGGAGGGGGGGGGGTTATATCGGATATTTTATATAATCACCTAATGTATCCTTAATATATATAAATTACGCGTCACGTTGTTTGTCCGCGATTAACTCCTACACTTCTTAACCGATTTTTATCAAATTTGCACATCGTGTGAAGTATGATTCAACTTGAAAGATAGGATAGCTTATATCTCATTTATAGTCCCAAATAATACTGAGCCACTGAAATGCACTGAAATGTATGCACGTGCGTAACTTCCGAACGACTTCACCAAATTGGATAATTTCTTTTTTGTTGTATCCATTATTGTTAGGATAAGGTTTGTATTATAAAAAGAGGAAATGGAACGGGACCGCGAACGGGAACGGAGATTAATGTTATAGAATAAAAGAATGTAGTAAATTGTAAGCCGGGTCCGCTAGTACTAATATGCTAAAGAGTTTGTTTGTTTGTTTGTTTGAGCGCGCTAATCTCAGGAACAACTGGTCCGATTTGAAAAATCCTTTCAGTGTTAAAAGCCCATTTATCGAGAGAGGTTGTAAGCTATATATCATCACGCTAAAATTAAATCTATTTTTTTACCTGATATTACGCGACAATATCTAATTTTGACATTGCCATCTTAATAAGTGTAAATCTTGTGCTGAGTGTGCATTTAACAACAATAGTTCAAGACCGAATCGGGTACGTTACCATTATTATCATCCTTTTTACCGTTGAGCTGCCGAGGTTAGAATAAAACTTTTTTTTATAACGTTTTTGCATAAAAACTTCAATTATAATGCTCAGTCGACTGAATGCAAATAAACGTACTTGGCGCAATATTCGTCCAATGCTAATGGCGAGAAGCAAAAAGTTGCTTCATTAATACTAGCTAGTGCACGTAATATCGTCCGCGTGGTACAATTAATTTAACTAATTACATTAAAACGCGATAAGAAATTTATGTAAGTGGCAAGATTTTAACTATATTTATTTAAAATCTTGCCACTTACATAAATTTCATTTTGATTTTTTAAAAGAAAAAAATCATTTTTGTAGATTGCCCAAATCAGTATTTAACCTCCTTTTTCTACCTTACGCTATCCCGGTCTAGTACCAGCGTCCGCTTTAATTATAGAGAAGGTGGTCGCGGAACGAGCTGAGAAGATGACGTCATTCCCGGAATCCCCCAAAATCTCACAACTGTCACTCAGTGACATTAATGGACACCCGCTATTTTAAGTACCTTCCGAAACACGGACGAAGTCAATTAGACAATCAGTGTTAGGGTCACTCATCCATCATCCGGTCGCGGTAAGAACTGCTTAACCTAGGGATTAACAATCATTCCCATTCATTCGACGTCATTTCCAAGTGTATCCGGTTCTTCATTATTAATTTATACAATAATATATCTCCTATATAAAATTATAAAATAAATCTTTAAATATTATATTATATCTAATAATCTCATACAATAATATATTTATGTCCAATAATATCTAACACGAATAAGCGTGATTTAACATATACACAGGACTATAATGACACATGAACGTCTGCTCCTAAGGTACACAACTTAATGCCTGTGTTATAGTGTTATAGGTAGCTAGTACTTATAGTGCCCTGTTATACACAAATATATATTTTTTGTAGGAATATATAGATACATACATATACATAAATAATACACCCAGACTCGAGGCGGGAGTTGAACCCACGACCCCAAGAGCGCAAGGTAATGTCACTGCACACTACGCCAAGGGGCCAGTCAACTCAGGCCATGTTGTTTAAATCTACTAGAGACAGATTTCTTTAATGAATTTAGACCAGGCGTCTAATTCATATAAAATTACAGATTTAGGTGCTTTTCAGACCAGATGTTTACTCCTTGTATACGTTGAGCGTACGTAATGAACATTTACAAGAACATTCCAATGAAAATGCAAAAACATCTTCGGAACCCGAGCCCCAAAGCTCGACCCTCTCAGGACCGACTAATGTATTTGGACACGTGCGAGTGCCCGAAACGTGTGTCTTCTACAAGTCCCAGTTGACTTACGCCTTTGTGAATTTGAGGTAACGTATTCTTTTTAATAATTTCAAAGTTATTTTTGTGCCCGTTATAGTAAGTACCTGGATGAGCGAGCTTAACTCAGTATTCCTTTTGGTAAATAGTGTTTTATGAAACTTATGTTTTTGATATGAATTACATACTGAATAAATTTTATCTATAGTATATTTTTGATCTTATTGACACTTATGAAAAATATAAATGGATTATTTAAATAAAATAACGAAATCGGGAAAATAATCATCTGGTCTCGAGCCGGGGGGCTTCCGGCTGATGACGGTTTTTCTTTGCCTCTTTAAGGTAACGAAAAACTGTTTATAGACAAAGCGACATTTTCAAAATATGCAACCTAGCTAGATCGATTATTCGCCCCGAAAGCATCTAGTAAATTTAATGAAAATCGTTGTTGCCGTTTCCAAGATTCACATATTACATGTGATGATATGTACACGAGAATTGCTCATTTAAAAGTATTAGATATGTTTGTATAGCTCACATATACCTTAATTAAAGATAACCATTCCAGACCAAACCTATGTTTATCACCAGGAGAGTATACCCTTCAGCGCTTAATTAACAACGTTAAAAAAATGAGGGTGTAACAATTGATACATTGTCGTATATTTAGAGATTAGGAAATTATAATAATATTACTAAATATTAGGGATGTTATAGGTATCAAATTTCGGATACGGATTGGATACGGATATAGGAATGGCAATTATACCGGATACAGAATTATATATTTCTAAAAAAATATTTGTGTATAACAGGCGGCTGTTACCTATAACACAGGCATTCAGTTGTCTACCTCAGGAACAGACGTGTCCGTGTATCATATAGTTCTGTATCCGCACAACTTTCGTAAACTGACACGTAAAGTTTTCTCTTTTAGTCCATAACTAATTTATGAAATGGGAAATCGATAGATATTTCGCATTTCATAAAACACCTGAAAAGATACGACATACTACTTAGTTAGTACTTAGTAGTAGTAATTTAGATATAAACACTCTTTTAAAATATGTATTTAAGGTAGTAATGCATAACTACTATTTTAATTATAGCCTGTCACTCGTCAAAAAGTGCCTTTGAAGAAATTTATCATTTTCACATAAAAGAAGCACCGTCATCGACTAAAGAGGCCGTTAGGGGAAGAGGTTTTTAATAAATATAAGTATATTAAAAGAGGCGTTTTAATATTTTTTGATATTTACAACGTACTCTTACTGATTAAACTAGTAAGTTTCTTGGCCTAAATAGAGATCAATTTATTTAAAAGCTTATGTTTTAAACTTGTACTAGAATTTATGTCAAGCAATTACGTTAACGAGAATTAATATTTTTGCAAATAATCGTTTGAATATTTCGTTTATCGTTTGTCATTTCGATTTAATCGATATTATATAAAAATCACTTATAAGTAAAATATGGCACAGGTAACTTGCGGGAAAACTTTGTGGTCAACTAAACGTAACGATAAGAAAATGTAATGTTATAAGATATTGCCACTTTTAATATAAAAACTCACACCCACTTTTGCTGTTGAATATTAATCATTATGTTGAAAATTATGAAATATACTATAACCAATAAAAATATGATTAATTTGTAAGAAATTGTTACTGAACAATTATTAAATTGAAATGCTGTAAATCTTCTCACTCACTTTTCTCATTCGTGATGTTTATTAAA
Source organism: Charaxes varanes (assembly GCA_024363005.1). Taxonomy (NCBI): domain Eukaryota; kingdom Metazoa; phylum Arthropoda; class Insecta; order Lepidoptera; family Nymphalidae; genus Charaxes; species Charaxes varanes. Next base: position 3,128,035 of record JANCMC010050420.1, on the reverse strand, counting down.
CAGTCTTAAAATTCTATTACCTATTCTAAGTAGTATTAACGGCATCAAGCAATAACTTGGTCAGCTGGACTTTATTTTTTACTAGCGGACCCGAGAATCGTTTTCTTGCCCAAATTTTGGCTCGTCTGCTATAACCCAGTTAAACAATCTCCTTTATGTCTTCCATAAAACGTGACATTGCAAGTGTTATGTTTTAAGAAACAACCAACACAAACCTTCCTTGAAATAAAGCAAAAGAAAGATGACAGAATTCAATTAAATCTAGCTATTTTCGAGTTTAAACGAACCACGATTGATTGATATTTGGTATGATATTTGGTAGCGTGAAAAGAAACGAAAACAAAAAAATCACTTATAAAATATAAACAAAAAAATTATACATGCTACAGATAAGGCAGTAAGATTCAGTTCTAGGAGCTGCTTTTCAGTCTATGCCTGATTACCAGTGCTGCCACACAGACGCGTGAAATTACAATATAATACAATACAAGGAAAATTAACTTGCAACTAAAGTTATCCAAATCGGTCTAGCACCTTAGGATGAGGAACGTTACAAAAGCACGTACAGTCGAATTTTATATATAAAGATAATAATTCTTGATATTATTATTGTATTATCTTAGTTTCTGACAAAATGTTTTTGATTTAACTGGGAGTTAAGTTGAAATCATTATATATAGATTTAATTAAACTTTTCCTTCGTTAATTCCGTTTGCAGACTTAATTTAATGGCTTTCCGCTGCTTTAAAGCTGAGGATATTCAATAGTTATTCATTTTATTTATTTATATTATAATGGAAAATTTATTTATTTATTTTCACAAATATCGTTACAGAATACTTAATACTAATTCTATGTATTGCTTTTTACAAAATATATTATTTTATAGATGACTGGGGCGAAATAAAAACCGTAGCATCTGAGATACTTAAGGAAACATTTGGCTCAGAAAATGGAAACATTGTGACACCTAAAAAGCCAAGGATCTCTCTTAAAGGTGTGTTTCTTTAATCTCCTATAACTCATAAATATCGATAACAATATCATGTTTTACTAATTTTAAAGATAAAAAGTAAGATAATCATTATCGTGAAACCTAAACAAAGTGGACTGAAATCGTTTGATCTTTACATGTTGTCTGTGGTTAAGCTTCTAGCATATTTTTGTCGCATATCATAATTACAATATTTAAAACTACCCCACCTCCATTTTCTAAGCGATTAATATAATTTCACGAATAATTTATTAATGTTGTTTTGACACTTCAAATTTTAACCCACACGCAAGAAGCGTGCCACCATTCATATCTGCCATGTCGGCTATAGAATTTCAATTTTCGAATCGAATTTCAAGGTTTACTTTTACAGAAACTCGTGAGTTGAACGTCACGTTTGGTACAAGTCTCCTTTTAGCCAACAGTCCCATGAGTCCAAAAATCGTCAACGGGACTCACGTCGCTATCTGTGATTATGAGCAGGTGCTCTCCTCTTGTGCGCATACTTTTGCTCAATTGAAAATGGAACCAAAGGACAGCCCCGGCAAGATTGCTTTTTGATAAAATGACTAATAGCGACTTATTTACATATATATATATATATATAACGCACGCTTAATCATAAACTGGCCAATAAGGTTTTAGATCTAAAGTTAGTTAATGATACAGGCAGCTTTGTTTCAACAGCCTCTATCTGACAATCAAAGAATTATTTCGATATCTCCATCCAATACTGAGATACAAGACAGCTATTTTCGTCTTTTTTAACTAAAAATTTAGTTTATTTAGAAAGACAAACACATAATAAAATAACATTTGATATCGTTAAACGCTTCGTTAACTATTATTGAAACACATAATTTGTTACTATAAAGCCATTTTTATCCAATTATACATTGTATGTGGAATGAGTCGTAAATTAAAAAAAATGCATTTTCCCAAAAATCATCTTTTCTGATTTAGGTCACTTTATAATTAAGCATGCGATATACTGATGATGCTTCGGTGTCGAAGCGAAACGTGCGTTGAGGCACATCGGAAAGTCAGTGTAGTGCTGTTCTTTGGTGGTGGATTCGGTGGTGTAGCTTTCGGGTTGCAGCATTACACCGATTTTCTCTCGTATTCATTCGCGTATTAAAGCAAAGTAGTTCAGCTTTTCATGCATGTCATGGATTTCCGCAAAGTAACGCCTGATTCTATCAGTTAACTGCCATAACCGTTGTAATGTATAAATATGATGTTATAATAGAAAAAGTATGTATACGTCTTGGTAGTTTTGTGAAGTGACTTTTAATTTTATATTTATTTGCTTACCATTTTTCATAATTGTGTTACTTGTACTAATAATAATAAAGCGTAAATAAACAAATTTGTTCCTTTAACATTTAATCATTTTGATTCTGCAAATCTCACAAATCCCTGTACGAATCGCAGTTACTCGAAAAAGCAATAAATTTAAATGGTACAGTTGAATCAACAGACTTTATTGACAGACCGACAGCTTATTTACCCTCCCTTAAAGAACTTTTCTACTTCTAACTTTCTACCGGAATACTTAGAACTTCTATTTGACTTAGTCCAATATAACCGACAGTGACGGTGATCATTGAAATTTATAGCTAATTTTATTATTAAGTTCATAGAAATACTTTGCCACTTAATGTTTTTCGTTCTTCTCTAATCATTTAACTCATGGTGTGGTTTAGAATTCACAATCCCGTAATGGATTTATCTTTCGCAAAACATTTCTGAAAGTATCTTCGGTATATCCAAATCGATACGAAATGAGGATACCCTCATTTTTTGGAGGTCTCTAAATGTATGTCATGATATCATGTCATGTGTCATGACTTTCTATATGTCATGATATCATAATGTCATGTGTCATGATATAATGATGTCATGTCTGCATATTATGTCATCATTAAATGAGCGTATGCTAATTTGTTATAGGCCGGCAGAGAGCCTTCTCTGAGAGCTTTTTGGTAGTGGAACAGTCTACGAGCGACAGCAGTCAGTTATATGCAGATAAACATGAGTCCTGTAAAAGTATCAGAACACATGTACAAGAAATTTCTCAATAAAGTAACATTTGAATTATAATTACTAGTTATAACAAACTGAAGGAAGTGCAGAAAAGTAGCCGATTTTCTTTTTGGTTCTCTTTGGCCCAACCTTTCATAATAAGTGGTGGGTTTTTTTTATTCAAAGTATTTATTTGAATTTCAGTAAAATTATATGCCTAAGAAGTCTATAATCTTCTACCACTTTTCCCTTTATTGTGGTAAAAAATAAATTACCGTTCCGTGAAATCTAGTGTAGATATAAGCTCCAAGTTAAGAGTTGTGAAGATAAGACGTATAGAAACGTAATGTGTAATAGGTATGAAATTCGCTCGCGAATCTTTAGATTTGCATATGTTTAAAAAAAAATAATTCATTGTACAACAACCTCAGATTAAATTAATTTTTTAATTTTAGTTAATTTTTTAAGATTTATATCTCTATTAGGAATAATGCCGACGCTCGTGGACATGTGGTGACACATGTACATCCTTACATCTCTTCAAAGCGTTTGGTACCCTTCAATAATAGATTGTTCTTATGAAGACCCGCTCGGCACTTCATTTTTCGGACTACTATTTTGACTTTAGGCCAGAGAAAACGTCTTTGCCGTGCTAATTTTTCCAGTTTTCCTTTTGTTATTTTCTGTTGCCTTACAGCCTTTCTCGATAGATGAGCTATCTAACGCAGAAATAATTTCTCAAATCGGACCAGTAGTTCCTAAGATAAACGCGTTCAAGCAAACAAACAAAATCTTCAGCTTTATACATATATTAAACTAGTTGTTACCTGCGATTTCGTCTGCGTAAAATAAGAGGAAAAATTTTAGCAGGGTGGTGTATAGTTTTTAGCCTTCCTCGATAAACGAGCTATCTAACGCAGAAAGAATTTTCCAAATCAGACCAGTAGTTCCTGAGATTAGCGCGTTCAAATAAACAAACAAACATACTCTTCAGCTTTATATATTAAAGTACAGATATACGATTGATAATAAAATAGTGTCATTATATGGAGATCTATAAGACATATAGATATGTTATCTACGACATTAGACCGCAATTTAAATAGAAAACATACTTTCTTGACATTTGTACTTCTTTTTCTGACAAAATTTTTGACTATCATTGACAATAGTCAATTACATCCACTTAACAATTTAACTGACACAATACTTATAATTATTAGTATTGTGTCAGTTAAATTGTTAAGTGGATGTAATTGGTATCATAATACCAAATACGAAATAGGCGCCATAGCGCCAGGCCCACCTTTTGCAATACCCAAAGCTGGGTTCATGTAGGTATATGTATTTGTTGTATCTCACATAATGCAAATAAATAAACCTATAAAATTACTATAGCACGCTTTCATGTAGTATCATCATAAGTGCAAATAGTTCTTTTAAACTAGAAGTAACTTCTGAGAAAGTTTGACATAGAAACTTAGAAAACTTTTATATGTCCTCAAAATTCCAAAACCGTATAGTTATAGTACAAAAAATAACCTAAATTAAGACGCCCCTGCTTTATACTGTCACAAGAAGCCTCTACAAAAGTCTCCCGGGGACAAAGGAAAATTTTTGTTTTGTTCAGACAACCGAAAAGAGGATAAAACTTACATTGTAACACGTAGGCCGCAAGTTCCGCCGCCAGGTCAAAGTTGACGGGTAGGCGACCCCGGAGAACATCTTGTTTTAACTGCAGAAATAACTGGTACCTGTGAAAATAATGCCCCGGTTAATTGTGACAAAAGTAATAGTTGATTGTTGCACCGAGCGCAAAGTGAGTCATTAATGCACGAGTGTGATGTTGGTGCACGAGCTAACGCGAGGGCATTAAATTAACGAGAATGCATTAATTACTCACTGCAACACGCGAACTGATCAGGACAATGTTTTTTCGAATAATTAAACATTGTTAATGAGTTTTGCAGGGTTACGAAACAAGCTGAGCGAGCTTTCAGAGCTTCATCATAATAAGAATTTCTTGTCATTTGTATTGAAAGCAAAAAAACGAAATCCTTTTTTGCCGATTGACCTATACCACCTTAATAATTGGCATGTTGCCTTTCTCCATATTGTTTATATCATAACTAGAGCTATACGGATTGTTAATTCGTTTTTAAAATAATATATAATAGTTTAGTCAGGGATTTCGGAATTTGATAATTATAATAGTAAAGGCATTATTTTTTTTTTATGCCTTTAAGAATTACCTTGTGGAATCAGTTGCCAGCTTCGGTATTTCCGAACGGATACGACTTATGGATCCTCAAGAAAAGAACATAGTCATTTCTCAAAGGCCGGCAACGCACCTGCGAACCCTTTGGTTTTGCAGTTGTCCATGGGCGTCAGTAGGCACTTAGGTGAATGCCGGCTACTCTTTTGCCCCTAGTTATATATAAAAAATGTAAGTAATAACTACATAGTATAAAACAAAGTCGCTGTCGCTGTCTGTCTGTCCCTATGTATGCTTAAATCTTTAAAACTACGCAACGGATTGTGAAGCGGTTTTTTTAATATATAGAGTGATTCAAGAGAAAGGTTTATATGTATAATGTAATTATGTTGTATTGTAAGTGAGAATTTTAATAATTTGTAGCGAGATGTCGTAAAAAACGTATTTTTGGGCGCTTACATCGCGTGCGCTGGCTAAACATTGTGAGATTGAACAAAATAATGTATTACGGAGTTAGACATCTTAAAAAGAGCTATAGTAAAGTCGGCAATGGCATATGTCTATCTTCAATATATAACTCACAAGAACCATTTTTATCATATATATTACAAAAAAATAATGAACTATCTACGAAGCTTTTTTAAAGAAAACCGTATTAATGCTTATCCATTTAAATACGCTAGATACTTTGTACATTTTATACAGAGCAAAATTGCCCTTCACAGCATATCATTAAAATGAATATCTTAGATTATATGAGAGATTTAAAACACGGTGGCAGAGCGGGCGGGCTGCGGGCGCTCGGTGGCGTAAGCGACCAATAGATGTCGCTATAATGTGATAGAAAAATTAGCCAACGTGTGGGCAGGACAACGTCTGCCGGGTCCGCTAAGTATCTTCCATTTTCTTATTTTGAAAAGGTAAAGCCTATGTCATTTAGTACCCCAAAATTATACCTTAGTTATACATTCTCAAAATTAAAAAAAAAGGTTTCCAACCTCTGTAATATATATTTTTAATATAAATAAAATTCATGCGCGCCACATCCTACGCTCTGTAATGAAAAATGCTACCACAATCAGTCCCCACTTTATGCTCATTTCGACAAATGGCCCACATTCGTCTTCAGCGGATTTTCTCCTTATTTGTTAAGCCTCCCTCGAAATACAGTACCTCTTACTTACATAAGATCGGCGTGAAGTGGCAGCATTGATGTCATGTCAAGTGAAGGTATTGTTGTCGCGTTTCGTTTGGTTTGTGAGACTTCCCGGTGAGTTAAACTCGCCATTAAAGGCCGGCAACGCATCTGCTTGCCCCCTTGTCGGGCAGATATAGATGGGCGTCAGTAGGCACTTAGCTGCCTGCTCGTTTGCCCCTTGTAACATAAAAAAACGGTCATATCAGACATACCTAAAAAGTATTGCTAATTCTTTTAAAAAAAATAGCATTATATTATATAGCATAATTAAGCAGTAGGGCAAAGTTTATTGGTACGGAACCCTTATAAAAGCTCTAGACTATTAATGTCTAAGGAGCTTTCACGAAGGATACTTTATGACGGCACCGAAAGCTGCCTTTTGCTTTTCATTAAGAGATTTTATTAAAATGAAAGCGAACATTTGCTAGCGTTGTTCAAATATTTAATAACGGCTGACTGTAAATTTTAGCCAATAGACAGTAAATTTACTTGGGTAAATTGCTTAACGATATACAGGGACATTTTTATTTACTATTGGGATATTTCTATACCTCCCACGTAAATTGTCGTAACCCCAAATTCCTAGCTTTACAGTAGAGCGTTACAAATAACTAAATTGTAATATAACAGTCACTTGTTAATATGGTATTGTATACAATCGTTTAATCGTCATTATTGAATATATAATTGTATACACAAATGCGTTATATAATGATGATTTTATTTCAATTTACATGTTTGTAACGCTCTATTGTAAAGTTGGGAATTTGGGGTTACAACAATTTACGTGGGAGGTAACGATTTTATTTATACATTTGATTTGATTTTGTTTTCTTTTTATTATTATTTTATTATGAACAATGTATTCATTTGAAATTTTATACCGAAAATTTTATCGCTTATTTTGCTTGCTTTTTAATTTATTTATTTTAATACTTTATTTTAGAAGTGTATTGAATTGTTTGTGATTTTGCGTGCCTCATCATATTATGTCCCTTGTATCGTGCAAATAAAGTGTAAGTCACTTTATTAGTACAGAAATTTGAAAAACTTCTATCAGCTTCGCGTGTATTATGTCAAATAATGATATAATATTATTTACACTGAATTATAATTCTTATGAGTGAAGATTATGCCCTAATACCTGCACGCAAGATGACCTGATGGCTGCCACTCATAACGCAGTTGATGTGGCTAAGTTCTGGCAGACACAATTTAGTGCTTGCCAAAGAAACGCTAAGAAGAAGAAGTGAAGAAATAAAAATTTGAAAAATCCCGCTAGCAATATTACTTTGTTTTCACTTTTCGTTGCTCTTTTATTACTTCTAGAAGAAGGGGGACTTCAATAGGTCCTTTTGTGTTACAAGGGGCAAACGAGCAGGCCGTTCACAAAAGTAATTATAATTAGTTTTTTAGGGTTCTGTAGTACTAAAAGGAACCTAGCCAATATTAAATAGTTAGTTATTTGGGCAACAAGTGAGCAATATTGTTTTTTGTTGCGAGTGCTGATTCCTGAGCAAGCGAGGGCGCTTCATATGTAGAATCCTGAGTGTGGTAAGGGACTCGAATGAACGAGATGCAAATAATTTTGGCCTCATTTGGCACACATTACTTTTCACTTCAACAGCGAGAATACATAATAAGTATAACTTAAAAGATATCACAATGAACAGGAATAGAAAGACATGAAGCTTATATTTATTATATTACTAATCAGGATAACGGTGAATATTTTAAAAGTTGAGGCTCCAATCATTGCAGTTCTAAAAATTTAAAGTTATATTTTTGTACACTACCAGTTTAACAACGAAATTTTAGTTCCGCTATTTTTTAAGGTACGTTTAGAAACAGCGTCCGTTATGTTTTATTTTTCAAATGTTTAAAAATAGAAATAGTTATAGTTTAAATACTTATAATAGTAGAATAAGTATTTATAATTATATAAATACTTATATATTTCTTAATTTTGTATACATTACATATTAAGTAATTGAAATAAAAAACACGGTTAGGCAATTTTACAAATATCGGTCCAATGTAGGTTTATTACGTGTTTCCGAACGTGTTTTATTTGAGGTCGAATTTCGAAATTGAACCTTCAAGTTACTTGTATTTGTAACTCCGTCTTTTTTAAAGACGGGAAAGAGACAGAGTGCAGTGTAGTTCGAAAGTTCTCCGCGGAACGATCCTTTCTATGTCTACGGTTGGCACTATTTAATTAAAAAATTAAAAAGTTACTTTGTCTCACGCAGTGGGCAAGTTCGCTTTTTGCCTACTGTTTTTACGCAGCAAAACTTGCAATTTTGAGATTCTGAAGTGAAAACGTAGTTTACTGCTCTCTGTACTGTTTTTTTTTAATAAGCAAAAAAATTAAAGGTCAATAGTTTGAAATCTACATTGAAGACAAGACACTCAGAATATTTCAGCGTTTTTGCTGGTCAATTGCGTTTACTTTTGAGGGATCACTGTACCAATGCAGCTTTCACAAAATTTTTAATATTATTAATTATATGTTAACAATAACAAACAACTATTAACAACGGTGGGTAAAAACCTGTTCTAACACTATTTTACATGTACTTGACTTTTCTAAATCTTACATTTCTCAAATCCTAGATTTTGAAATCCGGTCAAATTTTCACTTACACATTTCCTTCTAAATAAACTTTAAAGAAGTACTTTTATTCTATTAAGACCCGGGTACAAAAATGCATTAGTGTTTCCGTCTCATATCTTGGTGAATTTTCATTCTCCACTTGAGTCTTTTTTAATTAGCCTATTGTCTCACTGCTGGGCAAAGGCCTCCTCCATCTTGGGCCAATCTCATGCTCAAATTCCTCGCAAAGTCATCCAAATCTTCGTCCCAACTCCTCCTCCGCTTGTCGGATCGTCGGCGGCCATTAGTGGGCATCCCACTACAATCTCACGACTAATATCACTTAGGGGAATTACGTCCCGATTGCACGCGCCCTTCGAAACACGAATGAATTTGGATATTTGAAAAACCACTGTCAGCTTGGGTCACCCATCAACCACTCGGCCGCGGTAGAAACTGCTTAACCCAGCAATCGTCTCAAATGCCGACCACTGATTAAGCAACGATCTCTTCGTTTTTAATCTATGATTGATACAGACTGTCAACTTCCTACTTGTCACAAAATGACAGTAATTGAACAATACGCGAATAACCAGAGTTTATCAAAGGTAACGTACTAAGCAGGAGATAATATCGGCCAATACAATAATTAAGCCAGCCACAATTCCTAATGACGTCGGCAAAAAACCTCTGAATGTTATTCCACGATATAAAAACGGAGTCGCCGCTCGGTCAAAGATTAAAACGACAGAGGTGGTGTCTTCAAAGCGAGGTTAATACCTACAGTACAAACAAATGATTAAATGACGAGCTATTATGATAATTTAAACTACAACTTTATGTAAATTTTTTATTATTGTCAATTCTTGGAAGAAACCTAAAACAATCCACAATAATTAGAATTCTAATGCTTAATTCATTATTTTTTTTATGTCGAATAAACCATTTTAATGATTATCCTAGAAACAAAACTACTGGTATACAATAAAAGAACGTGTGTGCATAAAAGGGTAATGAGTAATAAAAATTAAATTAATTCAGTAATTTTATAATACTAAACTATGACTATTAAAATTAAAAATTATATTATAACATTATTAGAATCAATTAAGTTTTTGATATTTTTGTATGCCACATTTGGCAGAACATAGCGTATCTCAGAATTGTACTACCAACCTGTAAGCTTACCTTTATTCACAAACAACTAATATATTTGATTTCAATAAAACTTGACGATCATGTCTCTAAATTTAAGGGTACAATCAAATGGCCGGTCTGCGTACTTTCGCTAATCTACATGTCTCGCGGAGGCACAAAAAGTTTTGATATTAAGTAGACTGCCGCGAAGATGAATCGTCTCTTTTTGAATAGGCACAAACCAGGCTTGACCGTCACTAATATAACAAATGAAAGGATATGTCTGATAAAAAATATACTATAATTGAACAAACAACCTTAAATAGTTTTTGAAACCGATATTTATGACGCGGCTTGATGGCGCAGCTCAGATGTAAACGATGTACTACTCTTACGTCGGAGCCAGACATAGCTTCATTTGAATGATCATTTCAATGATCACATACGCTGACTTTCTGTAACTGCACAAAGTTTTGTAGAACTTTGTGGACTTCAAGGACAAAAATGTACAAACTCTTTGAGCTATGTCTGGCTCTGGCATAATAAGAAAATATTAATACGTGAAGTGATAAGGAGCTCGTCGTTGAGTCGAACGCTAGGTTAAGTAGCTCTTGCTGCGACCGGGTGATAGATGGGTGACCCGATCTAGCACTGATTTATATTTGACATCTGACCTGTTCCGTGTTTCTAAAGCTAAAATTAAAAGGGGCAAACGGGCAGGCGGTTCCACTAAGAGACTACCGACGCC